>JARQWZ010000408.1:0-594282 GCA_033150135.1 Gobio occitaniae
GTGCATTTTTAGCCTGCATAAACGTGTTACTGCGAGTGACGGTCGGTCCGTGTGAAGTGAGTGAATGCGAACAGAAGATCAGCTTCACTGGAGATGCGATCGAAAAACCTTAAATCCTTCATTTTAAAATATGCTGTGCTGTATCCAGTTGCCCACGGTGTCATATTCATATCGTTTTTACTGTGTGCTGTATGTAAAATTAGAATTACCTTGTCTTTATTTGAAAAAAATATGATTACCAGTGCGCATGAAATTACCAAAATGACTGAGAGCCCTGTTGCAGTGTTTAGCCTACTTCCTTTTTTCCACATATTCATATATTTTTAAACAATTACTTTATTTGTGAAAAATACTGTAACAGGATTGCAGATTCAAGAAGATGCCATCTAAAGTATAAGCATGTTTATTTTAAAGATTTGTTTTATAATTTATAATATATATATATATATAATATAAATAAAAATCATATATATAATTTTATGTTTGTGTGTGTGTGTGTATATATATATATATATATATATATATATATATATATATATATATATATATATATATATTTAAAAAATATCGGCTTTATATCGGCCATCGACCACCCTGCTCTCTAAGATACCGACATCGGCCATCAATATTGGTCGACTACTAATTTAGAGTGCCTTATTTTGTCAATTAGAATATCGATATTTGGCGCCAGTGTATCGATTCTCGCATCACACTGTGAAGGACAACAATATATCGCCATATCAATATTTTGTCCCACCCCTATTTTTGTATATAATGCTACATTGTTCTGTGAGTTGTATGTTTTTAACATTCTTCTGTTTTTAACAGGTTGGGACCAACATGGTGGAATTTTTGAAGGAGGCTGAGCTCACTAAACCCTTCCCCTTTGTACTTGGTCTTGGGGATGACAGTCAGTGCCATCAGGCCTTTGTAATAGTTGGCAAACAGGCACTACAGGCAAACACTCTCCTTGGTGCTGTGGACACATGTTTTAAAGTTTTTTATGTTTTGGACATTCATTTCCCAAAGCAGTGCGCACCAGTGTGGGAATTTTTGCAAACTGTTGTCTACAAACTCCCAGGAACAGAATCTCCATCAGTAAGACTGCTCCGTGGATACTTGTCATGTTAAGCAGTACTGGAACCACAACCCTCTCTAAGATGTTATGAGTTCATAAATGGAAAATTGTCAAAGTAATGCATACTGTTTCTAACGCATTTTATTGTGCCACTGTGTTCTTGTGCCAATTTGATAAAAGCTATGAGTTTAAGGGTATTTAATGTATTTAATGTAAATGTTAAAAGTAAAGCTAATGTAATTTATTGATATTATTTATTTTTTTAAATATTTCTAAACAAATTGGAATTAAATGTTCATTGAGCATGAAAATATTGCCTTTTTCTATGAATTTCTTTTATCTTAAATTTGCTCTCTTATTAATAAATCTTCTCCTTTTGATTATTACTGTTTCCTCTGGTAATTCTCTGCACTCATTATTTTCAAACCTATTTCAGGGTTTTATTTAACCAGCAATGTAGTAATTTTTAATCAATAGTTGAGTTAAATAAAACAACCCAACATGTTGGGTTAAAGATTTAACCCAACCAGTTGGGTTAAAATAACCCAGCGTTGGGTTAGTCCATATTTGACCCAGCGTTGGGTTGCCAAAATAACCCAAATTGGGTTATTTTGACCCAGCATTTTTTTAGAGTGTAGTGTTTTCATGTGAACAATGGTTTTGCTTCACGTACCGCCTTTTACTATCTTTACCAATGGCATTGCCTATCATGTTTTTAATTTGCAGTTATTATTGCTATGGTTTTACAACACGGTTACTGTAGTAAAGCCAAATGTTTTAAGAATTGTTAATACTCGCGTATAAAATGTATATGTATATACAGCAATAGTGCCATGCTAAACCCTTACAATGGCAACAACATATACCTCAAACTCATTTGTTGCTATTTATTTGCTAAAACATTAGGTGATTTAGTTGATACATAATTTTTTTTTTTAAAATAGTGGTTTAATTCAAATGTTATTTTCATGGGCGAAACAAACTGCGATAATATTTACCTTTTGAACTGACATCTCACAGCATGTTAGACTACTTTAGATAAACGCGGTGAATTTGATATTCATAAAATAATTCTGAAAAATGTATCACTGTGTCTACAAATGTACCAAGCAGCAGCACAGCTGTATTCAGCATTGTTAATAATAAGAAATGTTTTTGTTGTTTTGCAAAAACAAAAGAAATCAGCACATTAGAAGACTGGAGTAATGGATGCCTTCACATGATTAAATATTAAAACAGAATTTTTAAATTGTAGTATTTCACAATATTATATTTTACTGTATTTTTCATCAAGTAAAAGACTTATTTAAAGTCCGAAAATCTTACTGACCCCACACTTTTGAACAGTACATGCCTGAGATATTTCAGTTATTTACATGATCTATGCATGTTGCTCAAGCATTGCCCATGAAAGAAAAAAAGAAGAAGAAATCTAAAAGGAATGCCGATGGAATTTCTATCATAACTTTGAACCAGTCCTGAAAGGGTCAGATGGGATTCTGCTATTTTAATCGTTCAGTTTGTGTGACTGGATCTGATATAAACGTCAGAAAAATAAGCTGAGTAATAAAGACCTTAAGCAATATTTAAACTACTATTGTTACAGTGCAGACAAACTGTCTCTCTCTCCAAAGAGTGTGTAAGATTCAAAGGTCATCAAATAATAGTGATACTTAACCCGTTAGACCGGTAACACTGGTGTCTCCTCATAATGGAACGAGTTTAATGGCGATACTTCACCATCCTAATTCATGGAAATCAAAATCCCAGTTATCTCTAGCGCACACGCCTAAACCACATTGTAATGCGTTTGAAACCTGGGGTGATGGTGGCGTGCTGGGGCATGTGCTTGGGTCTTGAGTTGGGCTGTTGTAAGCAGAACAAGTGCTTCTGTGTTCAGCGTGTACGTGCGCGCGTGTGCAGACCCCCTGACCCCTGGCACTAAGACAATGTGCTTGCCAGACTGAAGCTGCGCCCATTGTTTTTTTTATGCGACAGTCCCTGCTTAGAAAAAGAACATGTTGGTTTGTCATTATAAACCTCAAGAGTGTTTGTTTACTTCGAAGTGAAGAAAATGTGTTTAAATGAAGCTCTTGGAGGAAACATTTACATAAAGTGTGATTTAGTGAATGGAAGAGTTGCTGATGGGCTTAATAGATTGTTTTGAATGTGTACGCCAGTGCATTATTAAGCATGCCGTTAATGGAGAGAGCATGTAAAACGCATTCGATTAGTCTTTCGTAATTGAATTGCTTTTACGTGTAGGTTTGATGTATCATAAACGCGTTGGGTTAGTGAAGCTTTATGGATCACCCCATTGGGTGCAGGGATGAAGTATTGATTAAATGACAGATCAAATGGAACCATAAATTGAGTTCATATGACCAGTACAGAAATTTCTCAAGTGAGGCTAAACATTGTGTTTTGCTACATATTAAAAGTCGGTATATATTAAACTTCTATTGCTTTTACATGCATTTTCATTGTTTGCAAACTAACTTTTTTTTTTGGACATTTGGTGGCAAATTCAGCTTGTCAAGTAAAAAAAAAGAAGAAAAAAAAAGATCGAGCTGGCTGACAGATGCCGTTTTGTGGAAATTAGAATATATAATGAAAAATAAAATGGTAAGTCATATTTTTAAGTTATATATAATTTACGGCTGTCAAATGATTAATCACATCCAAAATAAAAGTTTGTTTGTGTGTACTGTATAATTATATATATATATATATATATATATATATATATATTTGAAAACAAATATATATGATTAATAGATAGATAGATGGATGGATATAAATATAGATTTTAATATTTCTTAACTATATACATGCATGTGTATATTTATATATACATAATAATAATAATTATTATTCTCTGCACACACACATATTATGTAAACACAAAAACGTTTATTTTGGATGCGATTAATCGTTTGACAGCAATCATAATTATTACACTCTAAAAAATGCTGGGTTAAAATGGCTAATAACCCAAGTTGGGTGGAAGATGGACTAACCCAGTTGTTTTAACCCAGCGGTTGGGTTAAATGTTTGCTTAAAACAACCCAATTGCTGGGTTAGTCCATTTTCCACCCAACTTGGGTTATTTTTAATCCAGCATTTTTTAGAGTGTATTTAATGTCCATTACAATGGAAGTCTTTGGGGCAAAAATTACCGCAAAAGAAAATTTGTATTATTGTTTATCTGTTAAACTGCTTGCACGTTGCTTGCTATGTGTGCATATGGTCATATAAAGCCACCATATTTGTTAATTTGCACAAAAATAATGTAATTTGTTCAAATTAAAAAAAATGAAATGTACAAATTAGATAAGTTAAATTGAAAAAATAATTTTTTTGGTGTTAGGTCCAGTGAACATTTTGGCAGGGCAAGTATCCATTTGACGTAAACGCATTAGCCGCTTTTCCACCTTTGGGCCGAACTGTTCGTAGAATGGTAAGGAACAGTTCCAGTTGTGTTTAGGGGTGCACCGATCCGACTTTTTCAGTCCCGATACCGATACCGATGCCTGGGCTTTGTGTATCTGTCGATACCCGATACCGATCCGATACTATTGTTGAATTAATAATAAACTGTATATCTTCCACCTTATACCTTCCTTGAAGAGACTAAAGGCACCAGACTTTACTAACTAAACATAACTAAGACAAAATAACAGATGTATGTAAAGTGTTGAATTATTATTTATTTAAAAAAACAATTGTGCATTCAAATCTAAAATAGAATGTAATCAAACTTCTTTAAATAAATAAAATGTAGCAGTGGAAACACAAAACTGTGTATTGGTCAAACATACAATAGTAATCTGACAGTTACCAAACATTTTTTACACTACACATAATTGTTTAAGTTTATAATCATATCAATATTACAAAAAAGGCATTACAAATTAACAAATAGTCTTAATTTTCTGCCATATGCAATTTAATAAAAATGATCAGCTAGCTAATAACAACTTTGTTCTGGTTTCACCTCACTCCTGTCTAAATGATTGTAGGCTAGGCCTATTTATTTTACTACACATTGTCAACAGAAATAAGATTAAATACTGTTGATAATTAAAAATAATTCTTACTAACCACTCTTGCTTAATTGGGTAAGCACACTTGTGTTCTCATTTCAGATGCGTTCTGAGTAAATTAATAAACTGATTCATGAGTTCAGTGTTGGACAGATCAGTTGTTCTAACCAGTCGTTAAAATGATTCGGTTCAAATGAGTCATTAGGTCGCGAATCGGACATTAGCAGACGCGTTGTGTGCGAATCCCCTGTTAGAACATCGCGAAAGATGTCAACACAGAAAACACTTCATAACTGAATATAATTTGTCTCCCGTTTATTGAAAGTATGCTTTATGTCAGCTGGTCAGAGAAGAGTCAACATTTTTTGAGCGCAATTCATACCCAGCGGTAATTCAAGGACAAAATTGTCCGAATGTGTCACGTGCAACATGGTTTCGGTCTTCCGACCTTTTGATTTGGAATTGGATTAATATGTGAAATATGAGAGAGCTAACAGCTAACACTGATTATTTTGAAGACCCAGAGAGTGTGCGCGGGGGAGGAGCTCGTTCTCTCTGTCACTCAGTCACAAGCGCAGCATCTGTTCTACATCACTCGTAAATCACAGTAACTCATCAAATTAAGCTTTGGCGGCCATCAAAAAATGTTCAATGCAGGAAAAACCCTGACTTTGCAGTAAAACCACCTCCCCTCGAAACATTTAAGTTACTTTGCAGACATTGCAAACAGCTGACGGACTAGTTGGCATGGCAAGCGTGAAATATCTCCTCCACACCGGACTCTCTGGCTCGCTCCGTGTTGTATCCAATATACGACACACGTGAAGCTGACGAATGACGTAGGTTCTGCTGCGACGGAAAAAAAACACCTGGATCGGCTTGTGGATCTGTTCATTTTTCCGATCCCCGATCCAGCTTTTTTGTCAGTATCGCGGCCGATATCCGATCCTAATATCGGATCGGTGCACCCCTAGTTGTGTTTCCACTTGAGCCTGGTACGGCACGGCACGATTACAAACCGTTCACAGCCTGGAATTCTCGGCACGGTTGTCTAACAGTGTTGAATCGTTTGTATTACATTCCATAGAGCAGCCGTTATAAGCTCAAACGAAACCAGAACCGTACCAGCTGGCCTGGATCGGCACGGAAAGGAATGCTTAATGAGAACCGTTCTGCCCTACGGTGAAAAAGCGGCTATTGCTAGCCATCTATGGTTGCAAGTTCCATTGTTACCAACATAGTTCAAACGATTCAGGTTTCTTGAAATCCTAGTTTTACCAAACATTCTCAAACAGCATCACTAACGTGTAGTTGGAACTTGGAACTACAGCTTTCAGCCTGTGGTTTTGAAGCATAGTTTCTTGCTTGTATAATATGTGGACTTTAATAGAATTGAAATTATTCCGTACACGTATGTGTAAATGTAATAAAAGATCATTTAAATTCTATATATGTGACCCTGGATCACAAAACCAGTCATAAGGGTACATTTTTTAAAATGGAGATGTATACATCATCTGAAAGCTGAATAAATAGCTTTCCATTGATGTATGGTTTGTTAGGATAGGACAATATTTGGCCAAGATACAAATCTGGAATCTGAGGGTGCAACAAAAATCTAAATATCGAGAAAACCGCCTTTAAAGTTGTCAAAATGTCCAACACATATTCCTATTAATAATTAATTTTTTGATACATTTACGGTAGGCAATTTACTAAATATCTTTATGGAACATGATCTTTACTTAATATCCTTATGATTTTTGGCATAAAAGAAAAATCGATAATTTTGACCCATACAATGTATTGTTGGCTATTGCTGCGACTTATGACTGGTTTTGTGGGCCAGGGTCACATATTTGAACAATGAACCTGTAGAAATGCATAATAATAAAATACTGGAGTATGATGTAAGATGGAATCTGTGATGAATCAAGTAATATCAGTAGTGACTAGCTTGTTAATTTCTCCAACAAGGCATAGTGCTATGGTAGTTAAGTCGCAAATTACGTATTTTGTAATTGTAATTACGTACGTTTTAGTATTGGAAACGCATCCCAGAACGGTCAAGCCAAAAAAAAAAATCCTCCAGTTGAGTTCTGCTAACATAATTTTCTTTTTTTAATCTTTTGAAGACATCTCCAAAGGGAGATTTTGTCATATTTACATAACTTCTGGGGACAATTATGTCCCCAAAATATAGCTACCATGCGCACACAAGCATTTGAGAATGCAGTTGTTCTTCTGAGGACATTGTGACTTCGGTTGTTTCCAAGGTAACCCGTTGAATCCCCCCCTCAACACCCCCACCAGCATGTGGAGCATGTCTGGATATTGGACTGATGCAATGTGTCCCACAACCCCACCCCCCCAATCCCCACGACCACATGCCAAATGCTTGCAGTGTTGACACACTAAGAGATTTAGTCTCACTCAGAGTTATTAGTGTCCCTTTGGTGACACTTTGTCCTATGTGGCCATAACTTACTGCTGTAGTATTGTGTGCGTGTTTGTCACAAATAAAATTGTGGAACTGGCTGTGCCCCAGAATGCAGAAGATTTGCAGATGAGGGTGGATCTGGTGTTTTATATCTTGCCCTGTATTGAAAGGGACTTCCAGTGTGTTTACTGGAGGAAAACAAATTAAAGGAATGTTTCGGGTTTGATATAATTGAAGTCCTATGCAGCATCTGTGACGTTGTTGATTATCATAGAAAGCAATTTTGATGGATCATTGAGTTTGTAAACATAAACAAAAGTGGGCCTTAGTAATGCACGTACAATGGAAGTATACAGAACGTTCCACTGGAATAAATGCTCAAATATAGTTGACGTATTCACCATGTACTTGTGCACTCATTTGTGTAATGTATGAACTTTATAAAGTTATTTAGTCATTCATTATCAGAGTCTGATAGCCCCTCCCCCTCTGCTCTGAATTAAAGCTGTGACAGTTGAGTGCATGAAGTGTCTAACATAAGTGCATCATCCACGTATTTAAAGTGCACCTTTTCTATGTGGAAATTTCAGTAACACACTTGCACTATTTATACTAAAAACCGTCATAGAGTGGCGCACAAAATTGGTATGCACCTTATGTCTTGTGTGAATTGATTTATGAGTGTAGATGTGTTATTAAAGTGCTTGCTAATATTGTATGCCATGTATCCACCAGTGAAGTAATGTTTACATTGATTTAATTTCACCTTTTTGTGACAAGGAAAAGTTTTGAACTGTCATGTGGTGCGACTCCCCAAAAATTTTAATGGCGTGTATATGAATATAATCCATTAAATTTGTAGGAAAAAAAACATGAAAATCTATTTCAATTCTAATATAAGATATAAAAGTATAAAACTATATATAAGTTGAATAAAGGCCTTCTAAAGCAAAGTGATGCATTTGTGTAAGAAAAATATCAATATTCAACACGCTATAGATTAGATTCAACTTTATTGTCATTACACAAGTACAGGTACAAGGCAACGAAATGCAGTTTAGGTCTAAACAGAAGTGCAATAGCAGCAAGTGCAGGATATACAATGGTTGAATAAGTGCAAGACATGGATATGTACTGAATATATATAAATATATATATGGAGAGATGGTTATTACTATAGACATAATTTACAGGTGAATATGTAATTTTACAGATAGAGGTATACAATGATACTATAAAGTCAAATATCTAGCTTCCGCCAGACCGCCTTCCGTATTCAACTAACGGAAAAAGTGTAACTGTCGTGATGTATGACACCTTTATTAAAGGGGTCATGAATTGAGAATATTTTGATATATAAAAGGTCATGGTAATTAAAGGGTTAGTTCACCCAAAAATGAAAATTCTGTCATGAATTACTTACCCTCATGCCGTTCGACACCCGTAAGACCTCTGTTCATCTTCGGAACACAAATGAAGATATTTTAGTTGAAATCCGATCGCTCAGAAAGGCCTCCATTGGCACAATGCACTTTACACTCTCAAGACCCATAAAAGGTACTAAAGACGTCGTTACAAAGTCCATCTCATTACAGTGGTTCTACAATAACTTTATGAAGCGACGAGAATAGTTTTTGTGCGCAAAAAAACCCTAAATAACGACTTATATAGGGATGACCGATTTAAAAATAATGCATCACGAAGCTTCAAAGCGTTATGAATCAGCTTGAGAGTGTAAAGTGCATTGTGCCAATGGAGGCCTTTCTGAGCCATCGGATTTCAACTAAAATATCTTCATTTGTGTTCCGAAGATGAATGGAGGTCTTACGGGTGTCGAACGACATGAGGGTAAGTAATTAATTACATAATTTTCATTTTTGGGTGAACTAACCCTTTAATATAAGAATTTCGAATTTCCTGTAAGCTGAGCTGAAAACTTCCTTGTTCCTCGCCCACCGACTCGTGCCACTAACGTGACAGCTAAGAGCAGCATAACCGTATCGAATTTTTAAGCAGTAAACATACCACATAAGCTTCATTCAGATTCCAATATTATGAATGCATGGATGAACTTTTATTTTTAATGAATATCCAGCTCACGTGGGGAAGACATTGCATGTTTGTTCATTTAAACACGGATTCCTTTGTAAACGAGACTGGATTTGCTGACAGGATGAGATTACATGAACGAATGAAGCAACACACTAATGTGAGTAAAACATGTTTTTTATATGTGATAGCATTGCATTGTTACAGATAGTGTTGATTACGTGTACCTGTCTAACTGAACATTAGCACGCTGTCAAAGGCTGGAGAATCCTTTATTTGTGGTGTTCTTAGTTCATTACTGTCTTGATGTGCGTTGTTCACTCTCTTCGCGCGCACGTGTGTGTGTGTGTGTACGGTTCGCGGTTATATTCATCGATCGGGCGGGCCAAGTAATGTTAATAAAAAAATTACATTCCAATCAATCGTGGGTGGATGAGAGATGAATCATTGTGTTTGTTTGATAAAGACATTTTGCGAGCCCTGGCTGTGGGCTGGGCGATTCATTCCGGTTGCCTTTTGCCACACGCTTTCACTGACAGGGGGAGCAGAAGCTCATTAAATATGCAAATCTTATTCAATCCTAGCCGTTTACTTCCAAGTCTTTAGTGCGGCACGCCCATCAAAACTGAGCGTGTCTTGAGAGAGGCTTAAAACCAGGGCAGAAAACAGCCTATTACTTATTCATTATGATGTTTTTGAATGTAAAAACCACGTGAACGCAATAAGTTGACCTCAGACAACAGTATAATTTTTTTTATTTTTTAAAGCCAGTTCATGACCCGCTGTGTGGGTTATGTTTATAATGGATGGATGCAATTTTTGTGGGCTTCAAATTTTGGGCTACCATTATAAAGCTTGGCTTATAGGCAGGACATTTTTCATATTTAAAAAAAAAATAACTCTGATTGTATTCGTCTGAAAGAAGAATGTCATATACACCTACACTCTAAAAAAAAAGTTTCGTAATCATAGGGGAACCTTTTTTAGTGCTATATAGCACCAATTTTGGTGCTTCAGTGGTTCTTCAGAGGTGCTATATAGCACCTTAGTCAAAGAACCGGTGAAGAACCTCTGAAGAACCACTGAAGCACCAAAATTGGTGCTATATAGCACTAAAAAAGGTTCCCCTATGATTACGAGCCAAGAACTATTTTTGGTGCCATATAGAACCTTTTTTTTTTTTTAGAGTGTAGGGTGGCTTGAGGGTGAGTAACTCGTGGGGTCATTTTCCTTTTTGGGGGGAACTATCCCTTTAATGTCACTTGGTTTAATTATGGCATATAGCAAAGGTTTTCACAAGTTCACCTGCCTATCAAGTCTTAATAGATAATAGTAAATTAATTTGGCTTGCTGACCTCGAAGGATGCTCGATCCTGAGGCTCGGCTTGAACTTGAGCTAACCCCCTAACAGTATTACATAGGAACAGAAAGAATGAAATAGAGGAGGAGGTGGAGAGATGCCAGAAGAATTGTCACTAGGCAACTTAATGACTGCTTAAATATGCTTGAAATGATGACTGGCATCATGGCATGACTGAAAGATTAGGATTCTCCTGAACCTACGTCTGGGACTTTATTTATTGTTGCTTTGTAACTAGGGATGGGCATTTCAAGCAAAAATTATATTCGACGATCGCTGGGAATTATTCGATTTTTATTCGAAAATCGCAACTCCTCCCCCGCATGCACGCATGTAAAGGCTACACGCGTATAAACAGAGAGGGGGAGAGAGACCATTCACACTCTCAATCTGTAGGATAACAAACTGTTTAATTCATTAGGGAATAGGCTATATCAACTCAAGCCATATATTTATTGTAACATGCTGAAACATATGACTGTAATGTGACATCGCCCCAAGTTACCGCAACCGATAAATGCCACAAGTCTATAGCGTGCGCGTGAGACGATGTGTTATTCTTCTGTTGTCTCAGGGCGTTTTAACTCTGGCATTTTAGTTCGGAATGGGGCACGGTTAGCATGAAAAATTGCTAATGTGAAAGCTTACCTACAGAGCTTGGTGTGCACTGAGGTACCGAACCCGAGAACACACAACCGGAGTTCGGTTGCTCTCGGAGCTGTGCCACGATTCACGTGACTGTGCAAACAGCACTCTGGTAGTAACCAGCACATGCGTTTTAGCCGATTACAATGTCATTAGTTCAATAACATACACGTAAGAGATGGTAGTGTTGATGATTTAGCTGAGATACGATCGCGAGAGCGAGCCTGCATAGTATTCGCGCATAGAGTGCAATCAGGGCAGCAAATGAATGGCAATTCACCGTCTCCTCAAAAGAGTCTGTTTGGAAGCAGCAAAGCCGCCTTCAAGCGACACACATAAGGTTAACCCAAGTGTCGTTTACTCAGCTGCACATAATAGCACCAAATTAATTTAAAAAAGCCCATATTGACCCACGTTCTGTTTTCTATCACGCCCGTGCACGTTTGTGATGACGTAAGATGAACGCAAACGCACCAGGGTTCAAGTTGAGTGTGAAACCAGACCAACACTGCGGAGGCGGAGGGAACAATCAGAATCGGACCGCAGCAAACGTGTCCAGTATAAAACACCCTGAGAGCTGACTGGCAGCTTTTAGGAGCGTTATTGGCAGCGCCTCTGGTTACATGAACGCGTCAGCACCACATCAGCACCGACAACATGGGGATTTTTTTTGGACGATAATCGCACATACTATTCGATATTCTATAATTAAATAACTAATCGAATATTCGAAAATCGCGACACATCCCTATTTGTAACTGTGCATGGATGACGAGTTTCAGTTTATGAGCTTAAGGTAGTGGAAGTCACGTCTTTGATGTCTGTATATAGGTGCTTATATGGCCAGCATGTTTTTAAAGGGTACATAATAATACGCACACAGTTTCTGCCAATCTCATGTTAATCTTGAGTACCTATAGAGTAGTATTGCATCATTCATATCTCCGAAGAGTCTTTATCATATTTATAAAAGACAGATACGCTGTACAGATTCTTTCCAAAAACAGCCAAACACGTGGAGGCGTGCAGTGGGCGATTCAATATACATTTGTGTTGTTTACATTATATGCACTTTTGTGCCAATTGCCAACAAAACGTGGCGTGCTCTTGCTCTCACTCTGGTTAATGTGGACACGCTCATCCGGGAGAAGTGCCCATACAAGCAATTCCTCTCTTTATGAAGTCATACAGGGCCAAATCAGAAACTTGTTCGAATCCTGAAGGAGTGTATTTGGCACAGAAATACTCTGTCATACGTCCAACTCGTTTTTTGAATTTTGGGCATGTTTAGTTTGAGAATCCAACTCTTTAACAGTGTAAATAAGTCAGAATGCATGAAATAGCATTAGACCCCCAAACCCCCCCACCCCCCCCTTTAAAGAAAATTGAGCATAATGGAAATGGAACTGAATTCACAAAACATTTTATCTTAGCACTAAGAGTTCTGCTAAATGGCAGTAAAAGTTCTTAGTTAAGAGTTTTCTCTTAAAACCTATTCCCAAAGCTGCTGAGACCAACTTCTACTAAAGAATAGATAGAAGTCTTAAGCTAAGAGTAAGGGTGGGGTTGACCTTGTTGCTATGGCTGATGGGGGAGGAGTCTCTGTCAGTGATAGAAATATTATAGAACTTATCATGTTGCCATATGCAAATAAAGATAAAAAAAGAATGTTGCCATATTCAAATAAAGATTTTAAAAGTAGGCTAAGTGTCACTAATTAAACAAGTATATGTTCAGCTAATTCGTAGCCTCTCTTTCTCTTGTTTTTGAGATTGTAGAATTCAAGTGACGAATAATGTTTTATAAACAAGTTCGGGAGGAGCATTATCTAATCAGCTCGAGAGGAGACATATGTACAGTATACACACAGCCGACTCACCTAGTTACCTTGATAGTTTTCTGCATCCCTCCACCCACCTCGACTCTAGCCGGGGATTCAGGGGAGTAGGCTACTCTGTGTTTGAGCTAAATTCCCTGCTCTGAGCTCTCGATCCTCTCGGACAACACGGCAAATACGCTTATTTTACTCTATCCGATCATTTGTAAGTGTGAACTTGTGAAACAACTGCCACAGGTAATCAGACATTATTATTATTATTATTATTTTTAATTAAATAAATAATATTTATTATTTTTTGCCATTTTGTTATGATAGGACAGTGAGTAGACAAGAAGTGGAGTGGAAGAGAGAAAAGGGAGAAAGGTCCTCTTTACTACTCTTAATGTTTCACTGATTTAGGAGCTAGTTTTAGCGCTAAAATGCTTTGTGAAATACTCTTAGGATAAAAATTTAGGACTGACGCCCATTATTTTTAAGAGTTTGTCCTAAATCGGCAAGTTAGGAGCTACTTTTAACCTTCAAATGTTTTGTGAATACGACCCCTGATCTACACTGAGTTTTGTAGCACACACATACATCTAAATTGTTTTGCCCCCTGGCCCTTGAGTTTCTAAGTAGTCACATGACAAGCAGACATAGCAAGTTTCTGCAGGCTAGACACACTCGAGTAATGTGTGTCTTCGTGCAGATATTCATGTTAAAAGTAACAACAGTGTAATAACGAATGGCTCATGACTTGTTTGTGTACAGTTTTGTCTTGTGTCCCAGAAAGTATTAGTGATTACAGATTAATCAGAGAGCCACGTGCCTTTTTATTTTACTTAGTTGTTATTGTACTGTTAAAGGCATCTAAAATGATCTCTCTTATGAGCATAGTTTGAAGAACTTGTGGGTTTCAGTCTCTGATCTTGATATGCGATATTAAGTTAACCTGTGAGATAGTTTACAGCACTGCATGTGGGAGGGAGTCATACTGTTTAATATGTTCCTCATTCTCTGTTTTTATTAAATACACTTAAAATTAAATTTCAATTATTATGAATGCAAAATCTGAACTGGTCCATGTAGTCGGTGGTGTTTTAAAGAGGTTACTTTGTATTTAATAAAAATCTATTTATTAAATATTTTTGATATGAAAGAGAGAACCTTGTTTTAAGTAGATGAGTCATGTCCATTTAAACTGCGGGGGCATGATTTTTGAACCAAGTGGCTTTTCAGTTCAGCTTTCAATAGGCCTATATTTTTTTGCACCCTAAGCTGCCCATTTCATGATTGCAATAACAGTGCTTTCCAAACCACCGTGACAAAAAGAATATCTTTACATGTCAAAATTCGTTCAGTCAAATCGATTCAAACATTCTTTATAGGGTCCCATGGCATGAAATTTTCATTTTATAAGTGTTTTTTTTTTAGCCTGAATATTGTCCTCGAGTAGCTAGAAATTTTGATCGGTGTAAACTGATTTCTGGCTGTCTTTCTCTGCCTTTGAGAAAATGACAGCTCAAACGAGCTGATCTTGAATTTTCCTGTTATGGCGTCATAACAAGAACAGTTACCTCCCCTTCCTCCGCCTAGAGAATTTGGCAATCCCATGCGAGCACCATATTTGTTTGTCCTCAAGAGATCATGGCTTGTGAATGCTGGCAGTTTCTCAGTGTTTGGATGTACAAATGAAAACAAGTCTTTTTTTCAGTTCCTTCTGATCTGTGATCAGTGATTTCTGATGTGTAGCTAATTACACAGAACTTTATTATTCGTGCACACGCTGCGGCTTCTCTCTCTCCCGACAGAACGGTGTTTTCTATCTTGTGAGTCAGTGTTTTTGTACGTCCTCGTCGTGTCTATCTGTTCTAAAATGTGCATTCAGTTGTGAGTTTCTGCTCAACATCGGCAGAGCCACATCTTTAGAGATAAACCTCAAGCACGCCGAAGCTCGGTCTGCACTGACCGCTCGGCCTTTAACATCCCCGACCCCCAGTACTGCATCTGGCCCACAGCGGAGGCGCCAAACGCAGCGTGAGATTAAGCAGAAGGGGGGTAAGCGTGAGCGTATCCGGGCTAGGCTAGCCAGCTTTCCCCACAATAAACTGGATTACATTCGATTACTGCTGTTGTGTCTTTGTTTTTATTTCTAAATTATGACATTTTATTGTATTTTAAGTACACCTCAGAATACATTATAAAATAAAATAAAAAAACCAAATTTCCAAATTTAATAATCTACCCACTCTCCCATTTAACAAAATGTCAATGCTGCTGTTTTGTGTACAATTAAAAATGCATGGTGATCACTGAATGAAGTTTAAAAAAATTGATTGCAAAATGAGCTGCTCTGTTGCAATAAAATGTTTAGAGTTCACTTCGTGCCCCAAGCAAGATAAGACATGAAGTCAAAAAAGGTTTAAATCTCATCTGAACTTACCATAAGTTTTTATTTTTTGGTAGGTTGGCTTTTGGTAGGATTTATTTATTTATTTTGTTACTTCATGTCTTGTCTATATTACAGCCAAAAATAGGTACATGACCTTTCTGACTGCAAGTTTCAGAACTGAAAACTATCTAAACATTTTATTGAAACTGAGCAGCTCATTTTGTAATTGTTTTTTAATAGTGCAGTGTGTAATATTTATAAAGATCTATTGACAGAAATGCAATATAATATACATAACTATGTTTTCAGTGGTGTATAAAGACCTTGCATAATGAACAATTGTTTTTATTACCTTAGAATGAGCCATTTCTATCTACATACACCGCGGGTCAAGTGAAATCACTGTTTTGCGCCGACATGTTTCTACAGGAGCCCTAAACGGACAAACTGCTCTACAGAGCGCTAGTTACTCTCTGCTGTCTCAGACGATGAAACCTTTGTCCTGTGTCGGCCACCGTAGATTCTCTATGTGCGTCAAAGGGGAGGGGTGATCCGTGGGTGGTTGCAATTTGCAACCTCACCACTAGATGCCGCTAAAATGTACACAGTGCACCGTTAACCCATAAACACCCACATTTACATGTCAACAGCATCTTTTCAATCCTCAGACACTAGACCCACCCAGTGGTGGTGAAGTTATATAGAGGAAGTAGGATAGATATTTGAGTTCTAAACACCAGAAGATGCTATTATTCTAGTGTGCATATAAATATTAGTAAGTATGTATTGAAGAAAGTTCAACAAACATTATGCTGATTTGGGCTCCTTGGGTTAAAGACAAGTAATTGATGTTAATAAAATGTCAATCTGCGAATCAGTTACAGACTTGTTCTGACTTCAGACTAATTTAAAATTATTGATTTTACCTGTAACTGTATGACATGTATTCTGTTAGTAATGTTTCTTCCTGTTACACAGAGTGAACTTCTAGAAAGCTTTGTTTTTTGTGTGGCTTCCTCATTGCAGCATAACTGTTTCCTGTGGCACATTCCAGAGTTGGAGGACAAGGCCAAGAAACTAAGAAATGCAGTTGGCCTCATAAACAGACATTACACAGTAAAAAAATTGATCATCAATAAGCTGTCACAACATATGTTTGACATTGTTTTAACTCATCAAAATAAGTTAAGCAATGTTCTACTTTTTTTAAAGTTATACAAGATGCAATGTAATTTAAGTTGAAATGACTTAAACATCCAAGTTGATTGTACTTTTCAGGCTGCAACTTTCCTAGTACAAGCAGATATAAAACCAGGTTTTTGCTTGGTGCATGTTTCTTGGGAAAAAGGATTTGAGTTGTTTGTATCTGTGGTTTTGCTATTGGTTTTACGACATTACCTCTAAAGCAGGGCTCTTTTGACTGGATTAGAGCTTAGCCAACACACGCGCTAACACAGCTGCACAGCACTCTCTCGTCAGTCGCCTCATTCCCAATGAAGTTAAAGAGAAAATCAATCTTCTACACAGAAGGATTTGGAAAGAAGTTCAAAAGAGAGCGAGTGAATGCATCTTTTCAGGATTTTTGTTTGAGGGAATTATGTTATGGACTTTGTGCTTCGCTACTATACAATCCCTTTCCCTAGGTATGTTATGTCATATATCGCACTTGTGTAATTGTGCAACCAAAATTGGGTGGGGATGCTAAATAATAATAATGGCATATGATAATAAATAGTAGGAAAAAAACTACATGGAAGAGTAGTATTTCAGAATTTATAGTATTAATAAAAACTGGTCAAAAAGTACCCAGAAGACCTACTACTAACTTCTAGCAAGACACTGAATGCACATTTTATAGACACTTCACTATCCCATAAGACCACGTGAGAGGAGTTGTAAATGGCAGTGAGGTGGCACAACTTGCACTGTCGGTCACATGACAGTGACAACCCGACAAATGTAGTATGTCTGTTAAATTCATACTACACATTCATGTAGAACATATTTTTTAACAGTCAAATAGTAAGTAATTATTCAAAAGAATAATTATTCCTACCAAGAAAGTATATGATTTGGTTGCAGCCTTAGCAATGAGCAGTGTGGTCTGATTCCTGAATGAGAACCTTGAGTGAATCAATCAAAAAGACTAAAAAGAAGAAATTTAGTTTGAATCATTTAAACACACTGGCTGAATCTATTAGACAGTCCCTCCAGTTTTCCACGATTCCGCGATCACTGAACGCAAAATCAACAAAATGTCACTTTTTTGCAATCCTGCATAATTTGCCATTTCACTGCAAAAAAAATCACAAAATTAAAAGCTCTCACAAAAAAAAAAAAAAAATTATCTAACTGAATTATCCCTAATTTAATTAAAGTTGTAATACATTATTTTCACGAGGAGTGGTCTGTGTGAAACAAAGCGAAAGTGAGCCTCTCTCACCTGCCGTGACGTCATGCATGAGTACCAAGGACTGGGTGAAGCGATTTAAGAAGCATTTTCATTGTACTAAAAAGTTATTAAAAGTGGAGTATGCCATGAAAGCAAAAGAGAACTCAATGCCGTATTTCAGACTGGCTGCGGATTACCGAATAGTGTTCTCTTTCTAGGCTTATTGCGCTTGAACAGTCAAATACACACACAAAAATGTACGTCTTGGCGGTTATGTGAACAAACAAACAACAGCTTGAGACGTGTGTCAGTATTGAATCCACAGATTACTGTAGAAGTGACTGCAAATTTTTATTTTTTTTGGTACTTTGACTATTGTGCATCTAACATAATACATAATATTGTAAATGTGATATCCTAATTATAAATAAAACATCACAAATTTTCCCAAAATTTCTGGAAATTGGCACCACAATCAGTCATTTGGATCGAAAAAAAGACTTATCCTAGTGGGACAGTTATTAAAATAGTATCTGACTCATTGACTGAATGTCTACATGAAATGTCATACATATTATTTTATTTATTTAAAAAATATTTGTATTATGTTTTACTGTGGTGTTTTTATTATAATTAAAATAAACTGTTTTAAAGAAACATAAAAAATATTAGAAACAGTATTTGATTGTTCATTATGTAGGGTGCTGCAAAATCAGACTTCAATAGGAAACCCTGTAAAGTATGCATACTAGTCACACAGCCTGTGTGGGCAGTTAAACAAGTCTTATCGTTTATCTGGGGGATTGCCGATAGAAAAACCGGTTTCATTACGACAGAGCCCAAGCCTTTGATTGTTTGATTTCAGATTAGATTTGAGTTTAGAAAACACTGGCTTTCCTAAGAGGGCGGAAAACTGATCTTAGATCAACACTCTCGCTCTGTTTGTGCTGTGTGTGTTATATATCAAGTGTGTATTCAGCTGCATTGGGATGTAGTTAAAGCATTGTGTCAGAAACTGGCATCTCAGCATTTCATACATTTTTGTCTTTTTTTTCTTCCTCTGCTGTCTTCTTTCATTTCTTCTTTCTCTGGCACTTCTCAGTTTAATGCAAATTCAAGAATTTGCTTTTCATGGTCGCTTGTTTGAGTGGGACGCAGAAAATTCCATTAGAAATGTATTTCAATTTCATGTAGATGGTTTCATTTCAACAGTATTCTTTCTGTAGACCTCAGCATTATGTAAAGCATGTGAACAAGCGTCACACACACACACAAGGGGTTTTATAAATCTTGTGTACACAATTGTTCTCCACTCGAAGGCTGAGCGCTCTTCACATGATGGGCCTACTGTGAGGTCACTTTTACGAGCCACATGCTAACTAATCTTTTTATCTTAACCTCCCTCTCTCTCTTGAGTAATAATCCAGGCTTGGATTATACAATCTCAGTCAGTACACACATTCCTTGTTTAATTTGAAAAGGCGGTGTAAACCTCAGTCAGGCTTTAGCTATACAAAAAAAAAAACATGATGTACTTTTTAAAGTGTAAACTAACAGGCTTGCTTTGTAACAGAAGATAGGTTCTGGGTAACTAAGAAGGAGAAACTGGGTAAATCTCATGAAGAAGAGCTGAGTAAGTAAGAGAAGAATGTTAGCCAGACGCCAGGTGTGTGTGTACAGGAAGGAGAAAGTAAGGAAGGTTATATGAGCAGACGGTCTGTTACACGTTTGATCAGACTGACCTAGTTCTCCAGAGGACAGTTTCTGCCCTGAAGACACTGATACAGTCTGCTCAAAGTCACAAGTTGTTCAGAGGTGCTTCAATAACACATATGCAAACATGATAGAGCCCTTTTACAAGCATTAATCATTAAACGCCATTCAACAAGAAAAGCCATGTGCATTTAACTAGTGAAAAAGCAATATATTAGACAGCTGTTTGCTATTAACAGATTTATAATTGTGCTAGCCTTGGCGTTAAAGTATTATATTTTAAGATTTCTTGACCACTTAAATACATAACCCTTTTATGGAAAACATTACTCGTTTTTTCACATTCAACCCAGTTTAACTTGTACTTCCAAATTGTAGTTAGCCTGGTCCTACCAGACTCTAGTATATATTTCATTTGTACAAGGAGTCTGGCCAACTCTCCATTGACAAGCGTTAACTTCCTTGAAGGCGGGCACTGTTGAAGTTTAAAACAATTGGATCTGCCCAGAGCCACTCTGGATCTGCCATAAACGTATGTCATCTCCAAGTCAACTAGCGCACGACATCAATGTCATCGTTCTCAGCCACTCTCTCTGTTCGCTGATTGGACTGGTTAAAATTTGGCTGGAGACCAGCGAATATAACGCAATCCCAGACCACGTACTGAAGGAAAATTGAGCAGAAGTATGTAGGAGGGCAGAGCCAGACTAAGTTGTAGTTACCTAGGTGACAAAAATGTTGGGAGTTCGAGAACCAATTTCGACACATTACAAAAATGTTTGAGGAATTAAAGGTGCAGTATGTAATCTTGGCAACTAGTGGTTGAAATGGGTACTGTAGTCCAAATTCAAAATATTGGAGAGAGCTGTTTTCCCAGCGGCCTTTTCTTAAGAGTAGGGCTGTAACGATTTGACCAAAAATAAAAACCTCGATTAATTTAACATTTTACCTTGATTACGATTAATGAACGATTATTTCTCATCTCTATTCATTATGAAGCTGTGGTTTGTACTTACTTCAAAGGTATTAAAATATATGCCTATAACGGTTGAGTTTCTTAGCTACTTTACTTTGGTCACAGGACAGCGCTGAACGGATACGTTTTCCGTATTGTTGTTTTTGAATAGTGCACAATCGCTTTAAATGTTCAAACTGGCAAGCTTTTAAACACATTTACTTGATAAACTTTATGAGGACGAACGTGAAAGCGATCTGGCTTAGGGGCGTGCGTGTGCCGTCTGTGTGTGTGTTAACTTGCCTGTATAAACTAGGGGTGCACCGATTCGATATTAGGATCGGATATCGGCCGCGATACTGACAAAATAGCTGGATCGGGGATAGGAAAAATTAACAGATCCACAAGCCGACTTTTTTTCTTTTCTTTTTTTTTTCGTCGCAGCAGAACCTACGTCATTAGTCGGCTTCAGGTGTGTCGCATGCTAGAAGCAACATGGAGCGAGCCAGAGAGTCGGCTGTGTGGAGGAGATATTTCACGCTTGCCACGCCAACTAGTTCGTCGGCTGTTTGCAATGTCTGCAAAGTAACTTAAATGTTTCGAGGGGAGGTGGTATTACTGTAAAGTCAGGGTTTTTCCTGCATTGAACATTTTTTGGCGGCCGCCAACACAAATTTTTGCCCCGCCAAAGCCTAATTTGATGAGTTATTGTGATTTACGAGTGATGTAGAATAGATGCTGCGCTTGTGATCAGAGAGCTCCTCCCCTGCGCACACTCTCTGGGTCTTATTTCTCTGACCAGCTGACATAAAGCATACTTTCAATAAACGGGAAACAAATTATATTCAGTTATGAAGTGTTTTCTGTGTATTGACATCTTTCGCGATGTTCTAACAGACGGGATTCGCACACAACGCATCTGCTAATGTCCGATTCGTGACCTAAAGACTCCTTTGAACCGAATCATTTTAACGACTGGTTAGAACAACTGATCTGTCCAACACTGAACTCACGAATCAGTTTATCAATTTACTCAGAACGCATCTGAAATGAGAACACAAGTGTGCTTACCCACTTTAGCAAGAGTGGATAGTAAGAATTATTTTTAATTATCAACAGAATTTCAGCTTATTTCTGTTGACAATGTGTGGTAAAATAAATAGGCCTAGCCTACAATCATTTAGACTGGAGTGAGGTGAAACCAGAACAAAGTTGTCAGTAGCTAGCTGATAATTTTTATTAAATTGCATATGGCAGAAAATTAGGCTATTTGTAAATTTTGTATGCTACTTTTTAATATTGATATGATTTATATACCAAAGCAATTATCTGTAGTGTAAAAAATGTTTGGTAACTGTCCACAGCTACATTTTATTTATTTAAAGGAGTTTGATTACATTCTATTTTAGATTTGAATGCACAATTGTTTTTTAAATAAATAAGAATTCAACACTTCACATACATCTGTTATTTTGTCTTAGTTATGTTTAGTTAGTAAAGTCGGGTGCCTTTAGTCTCTTCAAGGAAGGTATAAGGTGGAAGATTTATTATTAATTCAACAATAGAATCGGGTATCGACAGATACACAAAGCCCAGGCATCGGTATCGGGACTGAAAAAGTCGGATCGGTGCACCCCTAGTATAAACTGTGTAAATCATGCAGTTACTATAGTGATTGTGGGCATCTATAAACACAGATAACTGCTCCTGCATCTCTCTGTGTGCCTGCAAACTGCACTTGATGTGACTGACGAGGCGGAGTCACGTGACCAAAACCGAAATAACCGACATGGGAAAAATACGTCGGTTAGAGGTTCTGAATTTCGGTTTCGATTATTTTTCGATTAATCATATAGCCCTACTTTAGAGTCAGACTTGACGCTCACGCTGGTTGCCAGATTGAGGACAACAGGAATGAGGCAATTGACAATGCAAAGCAACGAGTTGATGAGTTGATTTATCCACATTTTATGCCTCTGGTTCTAGAGCTTTTTAGATGGATACCAAAGCTTTTAAGGTCGGGTAGAATCTGGGATCTCTGACCCAGTTTGTTTTCTGGCTTCCATAGCTATAATATGCTGTGTTTTCCTCCAACTGGCAACCCAGGGTGTAAAATACTATTGGGAAAATGTTCCTGTTTAACACTGTGAAGCTGCTTTGAAACAATCTGCATTGTAAAAGCGCTAATATAAATAAAGTTGACTTGACTTGACTGGTTTTATGCTTTAGTGTATTAACAAGAATTACAGACAGCACCTTTAAAAAAAGATAAATGAACCTAGGATTTTGTGAGATTGTAACATTGGCCTGATCAAGTTCAAGGTCAAGTTACACTTCAGTCAACTGTCCCGAAACTCAGAACCATCTTTATTCTTAAGGCCTGACCCCTAATAAATAGTGAAACGAAACTGAGTGAAATCATGTCTGACATTTGATGAGTTTGCGAAATTCCTTTAGTCGTCATCTTCACCACAGATTAAACCAAAGAGCTTTTAGCTAAAACTAGTTTTGAGTGTCAAAATAAAAGCATTAAGCGGATGTATTTTATTGGATAATTCCTATGCCGATTCATGAACTGTCCCAGTAATGCTCGAGTTGATGGTGTATTCACTCCCTATGGTCTGCATTTGCTTGTCTTATCTTCCCTCTCTTCCACTGCAGTCGAGTCATAAAAGCTCATGTCCCTGATCTCTGTTGGCCTGTTACTGCTTGATGGCTAGCTGCCATGGTAACCGACAAATTTGATTTCATTGTAAATATCTGACATTTTAGACATCTGAATAAAGTTTTCTATAACCATGCACGGATAATTCACCCCTAAGAGCAGATAATAATAAGTATTCTGCTCTGAAAAGCGCTTTTCTAAAGCCCTACTGATGGTTAGGAAATTGCAGCCTCCATCTGTCTCTTGTTAGCGTGTTTGTACGTGTTGAGATGCTGAATGTAGCTCTTAGTAAGGCTGGAGAATGGCCTGATGAAAACTAACAATCCTCATAGTCTTGTAGAAGAGAAAATTGATTCAGGGAAATTTAAAGCCAGAAATCAACCTACTGTTATAATTTATTATTTTTCTTCTGAGCTATAAAAAATTAATCTCCACCTTAACTTACAAATGTAATTCATGCTGTAAACAACTGAAAGCACAATTTTTGAACAGATTAGAATTGCCAGGGAGATTTTTAGACCTCCTGCAGAAGAGAACATTTTCAGAATTGAAAAGAATGAATAACCATTTAAATTCTACAGCTGTCGAATAGCTTTAAAAGAGTGGTATGGACTACTTTTATGGCACCTTTTTTAGTCTTTTTTTTTTTTCAACTTGACAGTTTAAATCGGCATCAATTTTCGGCGCCTAAGACATTCTGCTATAGTAAATATCTCCTTTTGTGTTGCACGGAAGAAAAAGATTCATATGAGTCCGTCATGAATGAATAAGGGTACATCTCAAGTGATCAATAGGTTGTAAAGTTGGATTATTTTATATAGATATAGATAGATAGATAGATAGATAGATAGATAGATAGATAGATAGATAGATAGATAGATAGATAGATAGATAGATAGATAGATAGATAGATAGATAGATAGATAGATAGATAGATAGATAGATAGATAGATAGATAGATAGATAGATAGATAGATAGATAGATAGATAGATAGATATAGTTTAACCATGGCAACTGTCTTTGTGTGCAACCGCATCTACAGATGTTTATGGGAACCTCAATATCTCGGCTCAGGATGGCCCTAACTCCTTGGAACAAAAACTGAAGTCCAAATGTATTTATCAAAATTGGTAAAATATCCATGTTTAAGGTGTGGTCACAACATTTTGTGAACAGGTCCATTGTCAATAGTGTAGCGACGTATGAAGCACAGCTCAAACAGAGGTCACTTTTTCAAACTAAGCATCTTTCTGTTGGTCAACACGGTAAATTTGCGGTACCAACTTGAACCCGGTGTGGACTCTGTGTGGGGAAAACGTTAACCCTCACGAAAAATTCCAAATTGTGTGGATTCTTATTGAAATGACTGGATTTTGCTTGGGGAAATTGGCTGAGTAACAGTAAATGTGAATGCAAATTTTGGGTCAATTTAAAAGGGGAAGTGTTCATGCCTCAGTATTATTTTGTGTGTGTGTGTGGTGGGTACTAAAGTAAGAACCGTGTGCATGGAGAATATTTCAGGTCACCTTGACCACTTGAGATGGCTTGACCTGTAAATTATCATTTGAATTTTCATTTTTGGATGAACTACCCCTTTAGTTTGCCTGAATGCATTTTATATCCTTCAGGACTCGAGGGATGGCTTATTATTGCCAGCCTATTGCACAGGTTCATGAAGTGACCTTATGAAGAGTGTCATTCATTTCCTCATTCTAAGAGTGTTATTTTCTGGCTTAATCGGATTCTTTACACTTCATTTGGTCCACAGCTTGTGAAAAAATGTTGGCCTAAATCTTTACGACTATGGTAAAAAAAAGAAAAGAAAAAAGAGGAACCATTTTCATCATCCATGGTGTTACATTTGAGATATCCTGAATCGTTATGTTGCTTATGAAGTACTTTATCAGTTTTCAGTTCTGGGCAGTGATGTCGTCTGACTAAAAAAAAAAGAGACTCCTTTGCTTATTTCCTGTTCTAATAAATAATGCGCCCTTTTGGTTGCTGAGGCAGTTTCATGACCATGTTTTCTGGATTTTCTCCAACTTTGTGCCTCTATCATTTATTGACTTTGTCTGGCTACTATATTTACTATATTAAAGCTTGTTCTTTTAATTGACTGCCTTCAGACATGTGGCATTTCCAATATGCTATCCCTTTTAATTAATTGAAATTAGCTGATATTTGTCGCTTTTTTTTATTTGCACTTAACTCGCTTTCATATGAATTAAAACACAAGGTGCAAGCACTTAAAAAATGAGTGGTACTAATAAAAAAAGATAACTAAAGATATAAAACTATTAAAATAGTTTTTTTGTTAATTGAAATAAAGCTACAATAACATAAATATTAGATGGAAATGAAATAAGTTGAAGTACTACTGAAATAAAATTAAAATAGAAATGTAAAAAAATTACAAAAAAATTAAACCAAATTAAATTGAAAAAATGTCAAATATTAATAAATACTATAATAGTATATAAATACTAAAACACTCTTTTTATACAACCAATAGTGTAATATCAAATGTATTGTAAATATTATGGCCAGCACTGTATACAAGCCCTTTATATAAGCACACTTTATTGTATCTTTTTTAAAGTTATTAATTTTATTCTCTCTCTGTTTCCTTTCAGGCGGAGAGAGGCAGTGACGTGAACACCCTTAGCGTGCCGATGGTCATGCGCAGAGGTGGTTCTGAGACGTGTTTAGACCTGGATTCTGATCTGGCGGTACGGGACACCCCACGATCACGCTCCGGTCTGGACACCCTGCAGCAGAAAGTGCTAAAAGTGAAAGAGCAGCTGCGAATTGAGCAAAATTTACAGGATGAAAACGTGGCGGAGTATCTCAAACTCATTAACAGCGCGGACAAGCAGCAGAGCGGCCGCATCAAACATGTGTTTGAGAAAAAGAACCAGAAAACGGCACACAATATTGTTCAGCTGCAGAAGAAGCTAGAGCAGTATCAACGCAAGATGAAGGAGTGTGACATCTCGAATGGGACAAAGCACACGCCCACACAATCCAAAGAAAATGAAATGCCCAAAGACAATCTCAAGGAAAGCGTGGTCACAGGAAGTGGGCGCCACGTACATTTGGACAAAGTCAGAACTGTTGGCCCAGGAGTTTCGCTGTCGCCGCCGTTCTTCTTCAGCAAGCCTCGGGAGATAGCAAACCTCATTCGCAACAAGTTTGGTAGCGCGGACAACATAGCACAGCTGAAAAGCTCCATGGAGACGGGAAGTGGGCTACATGCGGAAGGGGGAGCCCGGACTTTGAGCGGCAGCGCCACACTAACCCCTAAACCCAAATACCCAAGCGATGACGAGTGCTCCACAGGGACATCGGTGTCGGTTGAGAGTAATGGTCATGTGACTGGATCGGGTGCAACAGGGCAGCACAGCGGGTCTGGGAGAGGAGGCGGCCAAGGGGAAAGCAGCAGCCGGCTGGTGGAAGCCTGGGAGGAGATCAGGGAGTTGAGGGATGCTCAGAATCTATTGGCAGAAGACATTGAGACTCTGAAGACCCAGTTTAAATGTGAATTTGAGAATATTACACAAACACTACAAGAGGAGCGGTTCAGGTTAATAGTTTTTCATAATCATTTTTTTTAATGCAAACATGTTAGTGTTCAACACAACTGTGGTGTGTTAATAAATGGTTTTACAGAATATAGTATTAATATAGATATACAATATAGCTGTGCCACATTGGTTATTGGCAAATATTAGCGATATTAAAATTAATACTAGTTTAAGTTCACATATCATATTTTTACAGTTTGTTTTTCTTTTTCTTTACGTCATCTCACTTAAAGTCCTTTAAAAACACTATCATTTAAATGTACTGTTAAATCTAATGTTTAACTAAATCTCAAAATTAATATATTCACGTGTTTCTTCTAAATTAGGTGTGAGCGGTTGGAAGATCAACTGAACGACCTCACTGAGCTTCATCAGAATGAGACCGCAAACCTCAAACAGGAACTAGCAAGCATTGAGGAAAAAATGGCCTATCAGGCTTATGAACGAGCCCGAGATATACAGGTATACAGACACACACATGCAACAACACTCAGAAACACTTTGGACATGAGAGGACTTGTTATCCTAAAGTTATGCACAGTGCTCCAAAGGAATACCAGCCTAGTTATTCCATGTCCTAGCCAGCCGCAACGTGAAAAAGCAATGAAATGATCTTTTCCGTGTTCATTTGAGCTTTAGTCCTAACCAGCCACAACTAAAACAACCCACAGTAAAATCTTACTCCACATAACTCTATTGTAGACAACATAACGTTTGACCTGTGGTGTTTTTCCAAATCAGAACATTTAACCCCAAATACTTTGGGGTACATTGTCATCCTGGCTGGAATATGGCCATGATGTGTCTTCCTACATGGTTGTTTAAGAAGTGAAAAGCTACTCACTCCATAAATTAGGGTTAGAAGAACTGTTGCCAAACATATAACATGCTAGAAACATAATAATCACTGAGATAATGATCCAATCATAGACTCTTAAGCATTCGCCTATTTAAATCCAAACAGCGACTTTTTTATTTTTTGGCCAGGCAATGTGTGTATATAGGGAGAGAGATCATGAAATTCCAACCAGACAACTTTGTGATTTTGTTCGCATACAATATTTTTCGGAAAGCACACCAGGTTGGGATGCTGGTGATCGCAAGTGTGATTTATTGATTTTAGTTTAATAAACAAGAAGTTAATCTTGAGCACTTACCTTTTAAACTATAATAATTTGGCTTGTTAGTTTTGTAGATTTTTAACAAAAATTGTTCCAAAAGAAGCTAGAGCATCAAGCTTTGCAAAACAAAGATATGGGGATCTTTGGTGAAAATCGTTTTTTAATATTGTTTATATGTCTATGTGGTGTTTTTAATATGCTTTAAGACAAACCATGTGCAAATTCATAAGTCAACACCATTGCTGAGTATTTTCTCCTTAAAACTGCGGTGAAAGCATAAGCATAAAAATTGTGAAGTATACTTTGGCCTGAACTCCGAGATGGCGAATGGGAACATGTTTTGTGTAACATTAGCAACACATTATTAGCTGTTTGATAACGTAGTCAAGCAAAAGGCTAATCATATAAATTACTGTTATGTGTCCCATGTTGTGGAGAACGATCATAAAACGCATACCATTCTGATACATCGACTTGTCGACGAGCCTGTGTAATTCACTCTTCCCCTTCTTCTGAATCAGTTTCTGGTTCAAACATATATGGCTGAATTAAACCAGTATTTCCACTTGCCATTGTGCAACGTTTACTAGGGTAAAGTTGAGCGAGTGGATCAGGTACTCTGAGCTCATGCGATTGAGTGGAGGCGGAGCCAATTTGCTTATTCATGCATCCACATATATTACATGAAGCAAAGGTTTTTAAGCTATTTTAAGGCATGAATAAATTTTTTTGACAGGAAAAAGTTCAGAAAAAAACTCAAAGATGAGTTTTAAGGGATACAATTATTGACTACAGGGGGACTTTAAAGGGGTGGTTGATTATGATTTCACTTTTTAAACTTTAGTTAGTGTGTAATGTTGCTGTTCGAGCATAAACAATATCTGCAAAGTTACGCTCAAATCCTCTCCATTGACTTTGTATTGCGTGAAGCGGCCTCCTTGTCATTTGACTTATAACAAAAAACAGAACAATGTCTAAAAGCTGATATGTGACTAGGTGTACAGCAAACAAGCTAAACAACCCAGAACCAAAAACCCAGAATTTTTTATATGCTGTTGACCCAAAAAACGAGCGTTTATGGACACAAAAGTGGATAAAGGGCAATTCACCCTTCGCTGGGAGTTTGATTGACAGGCGATCTGACCAATCATAATCCGCCATTCGCCGACTCCGCCATTTTTGTCCGACAAAGCAGTCAAGAGAGTTCGTAGATTAATGTTGGTGGACTTGAACTTGAAAAACAGTGTGTAATGACGTCTTTCCGCGGTTGAAACAACATTCCTTCTGAAGTTCATTCATGGTTATTTGATACTATAAATTAACTAGAAGGAAGAGATGATCGGTTCACATCACAAGCAGCTTTAACTGAGGCACTACAGCGACATGTCACCACACATTAAAGAGCCACAAAGCCGTATTTATTGTTTACATTTCTTTAAAAAATGACAACATTTTAGAGTTGAGACTTTGTTTCATATTAAAAGTAACCTGCTCTGTCCGGTCTGTCAGTGCGTTGTCAGTATCCTCTTTGCTCTGCGATGTGTTTTTCACTATGTGAGAACGCAGCTTGTCGGACATAGCAATGGTAACTAAAGGGGGCGGGTCTTTGCGAAAGGTCAATTGAGACAGAGCGTGACATGTTATATTACACTGAGAACTACACCCACTAGAGGGGAACATAATCAGCGACAGGAAATATAATATATAAAACTGACATTTGGATATTTGACTTAACAGTGACAAAATGTTTACTGCACACATAGGCATACTGAGTGTCAGACTCAGGATCCCAAAATGTACCCATTCGTCCTGCTGATGCTTCATGTTTTATTGCCTGTATCCACTTTTGTCTCCTTAAACGCTCGTTTTTTTGGGTCGACAGCTTATAAAAACGTATTTATGTGTTTTTTAGCTTGTTTGCTGTACACCCTGTGTGGGCGTGGCCTAAATGTGCCCTGTCTCTATTGCCTGTCTGCATAAGGTAATCAGAGCTGCTAACTGGAGTTCTTGAAGCTCCGCCTTGTGAGCAGCAGTTCATTTGCATTTAAAGGGACACACAAAAACGGTCTCAACCCTCAAAAAATGTCCATTTTAACATGCTATAAAAAATTATCTTTGGGGTATTTTGAGCTAAAACTTCACATTAGGGCTGTACGATTAATCGAAAAATAACCGAAACCGACATTCAGAACCTCTAACCGACGTATTTTTCCCATGTCGGTTATTTCGGTTTTCATCATATTTTCCATCTTGTAAAAAGGGGCAGGCAACCACCACTTTAAGTGCGACAGCAATTTCCTCCCCCTGCGTGAAGCGCTTTACAATCACTCGTTTTCCAGCTGCTGTTATATGAAATATCAGCAATTTTGGGATGCTGCTTGGCAGCTCTGGAACCGGTATTGTTTTCATCTCTGTCTTTCTCTCTTTGCAGGATGCTTTAGAAGTTTGTCAGACGCGAGTGAGTAAGCTGGAGTTACAGCAGCAGCAGCAGCAGGTCTTGCAGCTGGAAGGTGCCGACGCCAAAGTGCTGCTGGGAAAATGCATTAACATCATGCTGGCCATCGTCACTGTGATCTTAGTGTGCGTCTCCACGGCTGCTAAGTTTTCCGCTCCACTAATGCGAAGTCGTCTACATGTGTTCGGGACTTTCGTATGCGTTTGTCTACTGGTGTGTGGCTGGAGCAACTGGGAGCATTTGCAGTGCGCAATAGAACGAATGCTACTGCCTAGGTGAGGGACGTAAAACAGTGACGTTCTCGTCAGATAAAGTACTCCTCTAGGGGATCTTCCCTTCACAATGTGACTCCTAAGACAATGGCTTTAACATACACTTTTTGTCCATTTTGTGCGTGAGTGTATGTGAGCGAGATAGTATTCCTGATGTACTGTAGCAGAAACGGGTCCATCTCTGTGACTGTTTTGTGTTATTTTGAATAACATGTTTCCATTCGTCAGCTGTGTCTTAAAAGTAAAGGTTCATCAACTTTGTAAACCTTTTATGTGCTTTCTTAGGTGGCAATCGCATGTTTGTGGTCACAAAAACAAATCTGGGTCATTCCATCCCACAATCAATCAAGAAGAAAATAATTTATATAGCATAAAGAAAATGAAGACTATTTAGGGACCATATTCTTTTTTTCTACTGTCATGATGATACGTTTTAATGGGCGTTTTACTTTGAGTAATTCTCATTCTTGATTCTCAGTAGGTTCTTATTACTGTGATGAAGGTGATTCTGGAAACCATAATTTACAGTAATTTTAATATATAACAATGTTTTTCCATTTTAATAATGAGACTTTATTGCAGTAATGGATTTTTGGGGAAATTGGGGATTTATAAATAATGTTAGAATGCAGAACATGTAATTGTCTTAAAGGGCTTGATTTTCTTTATGCAAAAATGTATGTTTATTTATTTTTTTAATTTCGGGTGAAATACAAACCAGATGTGTTTTTGACATGCTTTGTGAGTTTCATTCGTTTACTAAGATTACGTTTTCTAGCATTATTTGTACTAATGAAATGGCCTGAAGTTCTTTTCACCGGCACTTTAAACATGGCGCCCAAGTTTGAAAATCAGTTTTTATTATTGTTATTATAATTATGATTTTTTTTTTTTTGTCTGATCTGCGGTGCTCTGTACTGACCACAAAAGATGGAAACAAACACTTCCTTTTTGTTTGCTAATAGAAATGCCTTCGGGGTTATAGAAACTAGAACAAGAGAAGGTAACAAATGTCTCTCTCAAGTTTATGTAACACATTCTAAACTGTTCTTTGTGGAAGTTAGAATGATTTTTATATATTTTGAATTAGCTTTGTTTACTTTATTGATTCCCACAATGAAAACTGATTGATTTAAACATTATTACCACTGTTTCTTTTGAGTGTGTGCCTGCCTGTGGTTTTGACTGAAGATTGTATAAGCCACAAACTCTGAATTTAACCCATGAACCTGAACTAAGATGTGGTGTAACATTAGTTTTAGAGGCCTTTTATTTTTTAAGCATGGGGATAGTGATTTTATTTGTTTTATACATGCTTCAGTGTCCATCAGGTAGGAAACTGGTCTGGTTTTAAATATTGTCAAAACCTAAAAATAAATAGCCTCATGTTCTCTTATTTTTTCTTTTATTCTTTCTTTATTCAACCACCTGATGGATCTCCCATTGGGTGGGTGGAACCATTTATTGAGAACTTAGAAACAATTTCTTGCTATAGCGGTTGTGTTCTTTGTTTAAAATGATGCATCCCTACCTGTGCTGTTTGATATTAGTTTCCTGAAAGATGATCCTTTGCAAGACCTCCAGGCTTGAATGTCTTTCATTATTTTCAAAGGTCACTGTTGACGTTTGTGCTTCAGCGATATTCTGATGGTTGATTGTCGCCCTCTTGTGGTTGAAGGAAACGGAGCATGGTGACCTTTAGTGTGTGAAACTATAGGGGAGAAAACTTCAATTAAGATGTAGTCAGACTTAGTATCAGTCAAACAATAAACTGGGGCATGGCAATCCACTCCATAATATTTAACAAGAGTTTCGGCTAGAAATACAGACCGAAACCAGACTGTATGTCAGACCTCAAATTTACCCAAACAAAAAACTTACTGATAAGTATATGATGTAACGTTACCCATCCTTTTGAAAGTTGTAAAAACAAAACAAAACGACTGAACCATTTCTAAGCGACTGTACTGTAGGCTTTTTGTAGATGAAAACGGTTAAAAAAAACTATACTAGGCCTACAACTGTTTGCAAAATAGCGTTTCTGCTGAAAATGGTTAAGTAACAGTTAGCATCGCTAATTATAATTAGCTTCCCCAAAACTGGTTTGGTTACTTTTCAGTCAAGATTATTTATTTTATGTAGACAATTTTCTTACGCGTTTTCTTGATATTTGAGGTTTGGTTGTCATTGCGTTTGCCATGGCTTTTCTCTTTCTCTCCAATGTTACTCTCAGCAACATCAGCTATGAACAACTGCCAACGACAACAGTGAAACCGTCGCGACCGTTACGATAATGCAGATTGCGTCACCACGTGATTTGCAGTTGACTCCAGCTTATTTTTCTAATTTCAATAATATTAAATTGTATTATAGATGAGCTAAAACATTATGACCAGACAGGTATCATTGATCACCTAACAAGGGCACATAAGGCCTGGGTAGATTAAGCAAACAGTTCTTGTGTGTTGGATGCTGGAGAAATGACTGGGATAAAGATCTGAGTCTGACTTTGACAAGGGCCAAACTGTTATGGAAAGGCGACTGGGTCAGAGTAGCCTATCTCTGAAATTACGGATTGGGTTTCTCCTGGTCAGCAGTGGCGAGAATTTACCAATTGGTCCAAATAGGAGAATTTACCAACAGCGGTCCAAAGAGGGACAAACTGGCGACAGGGTGTTGGCTCATCGATGCACAAAGGCATCGAAAGCTATCCCGTCTGGTGTACTGTGTGGCACAAGTCTCACAACATTTAAATGATGATTATGGGAGGAATGTGTCACAACACACAGTGCATTGCGCTCCGCTGCGTATTAGGCTACATAGCCACAGACCATTCAGAGTGCCTAAGATGACCCCTGTCGAAAGCGCCTACAATAGGCACACGATCGTCAGAACTGGACCTTGGAGCAGTGTGAGTGAGTCCCGTTTTCTTTTAACTTCCATTTATCTGGGGAAGGGATGGGACTGGGATGCACTGTGGGACAAATTTGCAAACAAGCCTGCAAACAAGCCTGCACTGGCCCTTTACGGGCCCACTTAGGGCTAGCCTAAGGGCCCTGAGCAGGCTGCCCGTGCAGGGCCCCAGAGAATTTGCTCATTGGCAAAACGTTGGCCCCTTAGTGCTGGCCCTGCACGGGCAGCCCTCACTTAGCCCCAGGAGGCCCTCACTAGACCCGCACAGGGCCCACACTATTAATCTACAACAATAAATCTGTTTCACTATATACTTTTATTCTATACATCTGAAATGGATGCATTCACCACATTACTAATGTCTGTTTTGTCAAAAATGGACAGTAGTCAAAGGGATTTCAAATTAATGAATTTATTATATGCAAAATAGAAAAAAAATCAGTTCATGTTAATACAGCAAATTTAACATTCTGAAAGGGACAAAGTTATCTATACATAAAAATAATACAAATAAACAACAACAACAGTTTTGGTGTGCTAAAGCAGGGCTTTACAAACTTGTAGATCCCCAGACCCCCAAAAATGAACATCCTCGTGTGAGGGAACCCCATTATCTATCTTTTATTACTTTCTAGTTAATTACTATAATACTGTATATCTAACATTACTTACTTACTTTAAGTTACTTTATTATATAGTGGCATGAAAAAGTGTGTGAACCGCTTGCAGAATCTGTGAAAATGGGAATAATTTTAACTAAATAAGAGGGATCATACAAAATGCATGTTATTTTTTATTTAGTACTGTCCTGAATAAGATATTTTACATAAAAAATGTTTACATGTAGTCCACAAGACAAAAAAAAAGCTGAATTTATTAAAATAACCCTGATAAAAAGTTAATGAGCCATTGATTCTCAGTGCTGTGTGTCGTTCCCTGGATGATCCACGGCTGTGTGTGTGTGTGTGTGTGTGTGTGTGTGTGTGTGTGTGTGTGTGTGTCGTTCCCTGGATGATCCACGGCTGTGTGTGTGTTTTGTGATGGTTGTTCATGAGTCCCCTGTTTGTCCTGAGCAGTTAAACTGCCCAATGTTCTTCAGAAAAATCCTCCAGGTCCTGCATATTCTTCAGTTTTCCAGCATCTTTTGCATATTTGAACCCTCTCCAGCAATGACTGTATGATTTTAAGATCCACTTTACACACTTTACATTTTTAGCTCCACAAATAAACTAAAAGCTTATGATTTCATTCATGATATGCAATATTCAAAATTAACTAGGTTGGGAATAAAAAAAAAAAAAAAGAGCCAGCCAGATTTTTAATTTTGGACCCTATTACAAACATCATATCCAGTAAAAAATAATAGGCTTTTTAAAGTAAGATTTGTTCATGAGTTTTTAAGGGATCATTAGACACAATGTAAATTATATACATACTTTTTTCTTTTATTCCATCTGTGCAGGTCTTTTCACATTAAAATCTTTTTTTTTTTTTTTTTACGAAGTTGGGCAGCCTACACAAAACCTGCATGGGACCAAAGGTACAAAAGTTGTTCTGGGCCCGAACGGGCTGGCCCACACTGAGCCACCATGGGGCAGTAATGTGGTGTAACACATTAAGCGCTTAATGTGGGCAGTACGCTAGAGTGGGCTGCTCACAGAGAGCCCGCGGTGGGCCCAAAGCTGTGGGCCTCGCCTGGGCAAGCCCGCACTGGGCCATTTTAGGTTTGGTGTGGGCTGGCCCTAGCCCACTGTGCCCGCAAAAAGCCAGCGTAGGCCCCGCAGGGGCATGTTTGCAGGCAAGCCAAACCAGTGGAGGGAGTATGCTCTGCCCTGAAACCCTGAGTCCGGCCATTCATGTCAACGTAAATTGACACGCGCTACCTCAATTCAATTCACATTTATTAGTATAGCTACCTACCTAAATATTGTCGCAGACCAGGTACACCCCTTCATGACAGCGGTGTCCCCTGGTGGACCGACGTGACCTCTTTCAGCAGGATAATGCATTGTTCAATGGTTTGATGAACATGATGAAGAGTTCAGGGTGTTGCCCTGGCCTATAAATCCAATCCAATTGAGCATCTGTGTGCTGGACCAACAAGTCTGATCCCACAGCGGTTCCACCTCACAACCTACAGGACTTGATGGATCTGCTGCTAACATTGGTGTCAGATACCACAGCACACCTTCAGGGGTCTTGTAGAGTCCATGCCTTGGTGGGTCAGTGCTGTTTTGACAGCACATGGAGGACCAACAGCATATTAGGCAGGTTTACACAACAACAGCGTTTTGGGAGCCTGAAAATGCTTACTTTTGAAGACGGGTTTCGAAGTGGGAGGTTTTGAAAACGATGCCTTTACCGTCTCCATGTAAACAACAAAAACGTGAATTTGTGAAAACAGTGACATCATGCGCTTGAGTATTACATGTTCACGTGGTGTTTCTTGACAAAGTGACCACCAACTACTAGCCTGGCATGCATAATACAGCCCTTTTAGTTATTTTTGGATCTGTGTGAACGGGGGGACATTTGGACAAAGTTGTTGTATGTTTTTAGTACATTGTTGTTGTACGAATATACCCTAATGCCCTCCCTGTCCAAATACACACTTGTGGTCTTTGCACTTGACCACTTGTATACTTACATGGCGTATTTCCTGTATTCGGTTCAAGTAGTGTTCAAGTAGGCGTGACGACTGCAAGTTTGTATAGAACTTTTGATTACCCGATGGGACATACTTATAGTGTTGCAAAAAATGTGAGTGTTTACAAAGCTTTTTTTATTTTCAATAATTAGCATTTTAAAACAAACTTGGTTAGTAGTCACTATGTAACTAACAAGACAATTAAAAAATTGTGGTGCTTCTAATTAAGTGATAAAAAGTAGTTGCAAATGTAAAATACACACTTATCTTTGCACCAATAAAATGCGCAACACTTTATGTTTTGCTACCAAATTATATGTCAAATCTAATTAATTTAACTTACAGTATATGTTTTCCTCGACATCTCAAGATTTCGGGGCACGCAAGTTCCCGAACGTAATGCATGATGGTGAAAGATAATGAAAGATGATGCCTGGACTGTTGAAGATGGGCAGAAGATTATGTGACAGTCGATCTGTCGTCAACAGTCGGAGTCCAACCTGATTTGCTGTCCACAATGGATGGGGCTTCCTCTTGTTTCGAATGTTTGTTGAGATAGATGTATTTTTATTGCACACTGCAGGATTTTTAATATTATACAATAAACTGGGTGAACTTGTTTCATAGTTCAGAAAAAGCTAAAATATATTGAGTAGTCTACGTAAAATATTGTAATCTTGTAAAAGCTGTAATTTCTTAAATGAATTGCATTCTTGCAGTTAGTAACTTATTTTTGACAATATAAAAAATACATTTACATGGTTGACGACTGATTATAGTCTGAGCTTTTATTAGTTCTTGGTAGTTAAGCGCAGGTGCTGTAAATGGTGACTCTCTGACTGAGTTCTCGCAGTACAGCTTCGGCCTCAAACTCCAGCCCATTCAGTTCCTGAGCTTTCTCCACCAGGGTGTGCTGATTTATCACCAATGATCTCTCCAGCTCTGGAAGAGATAAAGAGAAAGAAAAGTCAGGACTCATAGTTAAATCTATAATATAATATTCGAGTCTGTGAGCACTGTTACCTCTTAGTCTCTGTAGTTTGTTGGTGGCATCTATTAATAGATCTTTTGCTTCCTGACGTAGTTGCTCGGCCTTCTGACGTCCCTCAATCACACCTGCTGCATTTTGATCTATCAGACCGCTTAACAGTTGGTACTTAGGTTGCACAAGTGAGTCCATCTCCTAAAATACACAAAAATACACATGCAGGCTTATTTTAAAGTGTCTAGGTGATGTATAAGTATGGAAGCTTGTTTCCGCCACAGAATAAAACATTTGATAATTGCGACTTTTTATCTCGACTTTTTTTCTCCGAATTACGGGATATAAATTACGAGTGTGTATGTGTGTGTGTGTGTGTGCATACACCGAGTTAGTGGGTGGGATATATTAGGCAGCAAGTGAAAATGTTGTCCTCAAAGTTGATGTGGCACAAGCAGGAAAAATAGGAAAGTGTAAGGATTTGAGTGAATTTGACAAGAACCAATTTGTGATGGCTAGATGACTGGATCAGAGCATCTCCTAAATTGCAGCTCTTGTGGGACGTTCCCGGTCTGCAGTGGTCAGTATCTATCAAAAGTGGTCCAAGGAAGGAACAGTGGTGAACCGGAAACAGGGTCATGGGCGGCCAAGGCTCATTGATGCATGTAGGGAGCGAAGGCTGACCCGTGTGGTCCGATCAAACAGACGATCTACTGTAGCTCAAATTGCTCAAGTTAATGCTGGTTCTGATAGAAAGGTGTCAGAATACATAGTGCATCACAGTTTGTTGTGTATGGGACTGCATAAAGGCAGCAGTGACGTCAGACTGGGGGTAAAACCAGTACTGATTACCAGGGCCCCAAGGGGAGAGAGGGTCCTTGAAAAGTCTGAAATATATTTTAACATGGAACATGGGGGCCGATCAGGACTGGCTATGCATACGCCCCTGAGAGGCAGACCACTCAGGGTGCCCATGCTGACCCCTGTCCACCGCCGAAAGCTCCAAAAGTGGGCACATGAGCATCAGAACTGGACCACGGAGCAATGGAAGAAGGTGGCCTGGTTGAATGAATCACGTTTTCTTTTACATCACGTGGATGGTTGGGTGCGTGTGCGTCGCTTACCTGGGGAATACATGGCACCAGGATGCACTATGGGAAGAAGGCAAGCCGGCGGAGGCAGTGTGATGGTTTGGTCAATGTTCTGGGAACCTTGGGTCCTGTGTGGATGTTACTTTGACACGTACCACCTACCTAAGCAATGTTGCAGAATAATGCAGGGTAATGCGCCCTGCCACAAAGCAAAAATGGTTCAGGAATGGTTTGAGGAGCACAACAATGAATTGAATTGAATTGGCCTTGAAATTCCCCAGATCGCAATCCAATCGAGCATCTGTAGGATGTGCTGAACAAACAAGTCAGATCCATGGAGGCCCCACTTTTCAACTTACAGGATTTAAAGGATGTCTAGTCTAAAGGGGTCTAGTGGAGTCCATGCCTTGACGGCTCAGGGCTGTTTTGGCAGCAAAAGGGGGACCAATATTAGGAAGGTGGTCATAATGTTATGCCTGATTGGTGTATATATATATATATATATAAAATAGAAGATTATGCCAAACTACCTGATAAAGCTTTATTTTCTAGAAATTAATTAGTTTTCATTATAATATCAGGACAATTGTATCAACCTTACATTTTTTACTTTATGCCCCCTAAAAAAAAAAAAAAAAAAAAATTTTAAAACATGTTCAATATAGAAGAGGCATACACAGTATTCAAGTCATCGTATGTGTAAACAGAACATCACACTTAATAGGCAGTTACCCGTTCAGTGTGCTCAATTTCCTCTGAGATGTTGTCAGTTTGTTTCTGAGTTTGATCTGCACTGCTGGACGTTTCTTGAGTTTTCTGTTGGAGTCTGTCGACCTCTCTCTCAAGATCCAAAAATCTTCCTGTGCTGCTACTCAGCTTGAACTCTGTCACTTCTGTTTTTGATTGAACCTGTAGACAGAAATGTAATAAATACGAATCAATAACATTAGAAAAAAACACAGACAATGTATCAAGGGCACACAAGAATGTGTAAAAGATATACTGTATAAACTCACAGCTGTGATTTGTTCTTTTGTTTGGTTCGTGTCACTCTCGACCTCTTTCACTTTTTCGAAAGCAGCAGTTGTAGCACGCTCAGTATCCTGTAGAGTTTCCTTCACCTCATCAGTAGTCTGTTTCAGTGCTGTAGCTCTCTCACTGTCATGCACACACACACACGCGCGCGCGCGCGATGTAATAAAGGAAGCTGTTTAATGGTTATTTCTTCAAAAGAGAGCCTTTTTTTATTGCATGGGCTGATTTTATTATAGTACAGATGACATATTTTTCTTTGTTTTTGAAAGTCACATTAAAACAGATTTACCTTACCGTACCTTACCTTACCTTACTTCTACTTTTAAAATGCCTTTTATGCTGGGATTTAAATATTTTTGCCTTGTCCCAGACCCAATTATTAAACTATGATAATCTAAACAAAGATTGCAATATAAACCATTTTAATATTACTGTGTGAAAATCATTTATATTCTTTTTCCAAAAATTATGACTGTCCCTTAGTTGTGGCGCCACAACTAATAATTTTTCGACAAAAAAGTTGCTAAATTAGTATTCTTGTTTACCAACTAGACAACCGTGACAATGAAGCGTAATTGCAAGTGAAAAAGGAGATACATGCTATGAGAAAACAAAGAAAAATCACACTAAATATTACCTGTGAATAATATTTGTTATTGTGTTATTTGCCAAAAAAGCTGACATTTTGACCATTTAAAATGTTTTTTTTTTTTATATTCTTTCTTTGTAAAAAAACCCAAAAACAATTCTCCATTTAAGCATTTATATCAGTGGTTTTCAACCAGGGACCTCTAGCCAGCCACAGCAAACTTACAGAGGGGCTCCAGTAAGTCTTAAAATTATTGAGGTGCTACGGAGCCCCACACATCATGCGGACAAACATATATTGTACAACATACATACATACATATATATATATATATATATACTTATATATATATATATCGTGGCCATGAATTAAGAATTTGTTCTTGTATTATTAAATTCTGGCCATTTTGATTGAACTAAAACAAGGGAAAGAATTATTACAATGTGGCCATGATTGAGTAAAACGAGGGAATGACATATTATATCATGCACACAATATACTTGGAATGAGAAAAATTATTTAGTAAAACTTGGTGACATGTAAGTAAGTTTTGGGAACAAATTGTTAATTTGTGGCCACGATGTACATATTTCCCCCCCCTGAATATAGACATTATATTTAGTTTTTATTTTACTAAATGTGTTATTGTGTGTTATATTGCTGTACATGTATGTATAATGCTATCTAAATAGACAAATTGCTTTAGAGGACATTACATTTAAGTAAATTTAATATTATTAATATTTTTATTGCAGAAGTACCAGAGGTACATATCAGATTAAATAGAAAGGCCTTCGAGTGTCAAAAAGTTTGAGAACTTGCTTTATGTCCAATGTTGGACATTATTAGTGGGCAAATTAAATAAACTATTGAGTTTTAAAAGTGTATTTGGAAAGTTTAATGTCAAAAGTGTGTGTGTGTGTGTGTGTGTGTTTACTCACTTGGTAGCCTGTGCTTGTTGCAGGAGTCTTTCTGCAGTGCGGGCCTTGTCTGCCGTCTGGGTCAGAATATCATCCACACTGGTCAGTCTGGCCACATGTTGGTTGATCTCTGTGGTCATGTTCTTTAGCGCTCCAGATGAAACTGGCAAACTCAATTTCATCACCTCTTCAGCTACTTCCTCTATTCGCTTCGGATCCGTTTCGTCTACAAAGACAATCGAATATAAGTTTCTAACACTAAAATTTTGATTTCCACTGTAGTTGCGGCATTACATAATAACAAATGTATATATAATATACCATTTTCCTACAATCCATTAGCAATGGTATATAGGCTACTGTATCGTGTGGTCTATTTGAATTGTGTGGTCTATCTGGGTGGGTATAAACTAAAGTTGTTATAGTTCTGACAAGTATTTTAGTTTTAGTTTTTAGTATTCTAATGCTCTAATTCTAGTATTCTCATACTAACACAACTAATATGTGAGTGTTTACAATATGTAACATTTCATACTTGTGAGGAAGTCTCGTATTTGCTGAATGAGGTCCCTGAGCTCCTCATTGGTCTGTTCCACGCGGGCTTTGCTCTGATTGGCTCTTAGTAACACTCCCTGAGCACTGAGCTTAGCCTCATCAGCACGTCCTCGAGCATCTGACACCTACCAGACAACACACATGCATATCCCTATAAACACACTTAACATTTTTTAAATTATATATATATATTAAATTGTATTAGCTGTAATAATTAAATAAGTGTATATATATATATATATATATATATATATATATATATATATATATATATATATATATATATATATAAATACACATATATATATATATATAAATACACAATACAAAAAAACAGTAATGTGGCCAAATAAATGTTATTACCATTTAAAATAATGTTTCTATGTGAATATATTTTACAATGTATTTTATTCCTGTGATGCAAAGCTTAATTTTCAGCATCATCACTCCATTCTTCAGTGTCACATGATCCTTCAGAAATCATTCTAATAGGCTGATTTGAAGCATTTCTTATTATAACCAATGTTGAAAACTGCTTAATATTTTTGTGAAAACCAAGGTACGTCTATGTCAGGATTATTTGATGAATAAAGAGTTCAAAAGAACAGCATTTATTTGAAACAGATTTTTTTTTTTGTTGCAATGATGTAAAAGTCTTTACTGTCACTTTTGATCCATTTAATGTGTCTTTGCTGAATAAAAGTACAAAATTCTTGCAAACTTTTGATAATTAATATTGCTGTGAATACTTACCATCTTGTTTAGCTTGTCCACTTCTCTTAACGAGTGCAGGACCTCTTGGTCTAAGTTTTTGGCTTTGTTCAAGGCCTCTTGAGATTGGGTCACAATAGTCTCACATCCTTCTCCACCACACTGGGACACGCCATCCGCGCTCACACAGCCAAGACCACCACATTCACCGCAACCATCAAGACCTGGCACCCCTCCGCACACCTACACACACATTTACACATCTGATTATAACCCATGAGAATATAGCTTTGATTCATTAAAATAATGTGCACATTGTTTAGATTCTAAAAGTTCTTAGGCTGTGTTTCTGAGACCTGATTGACATGCCACTAACATGCTAACACAAGCTCCTAAATCTCCCAGGGTACTTGTGCGCCCCACTAGCCATTCAAATAACCCACTTACTACTATTTTTATTTAAATTTTTTATTTTAAATGTAGTTTTAGTTACCTGACGGCTTAGTCGTGAAAGGTCTGTGGAGTCCAGTTCAGATCCAATTTTGTCCAGCCTCTGTAAATGCAGCTGATGTTTCAGGTTAAATTCTTTTTCTGTGGGATCTAGTTTGGCTTCTGTAACTTTCCGCAGAAAGGCAGACTTTTTGACCGTACTTTCCGGGTCAGAGACGGCTTGATTGACACGAAGCTCCGCCCCGACAGATTCCCTGTTATACTCAATGATGCCGTCTGCCGCACCTACAGGAGATGATCACCACACACTTCAGACACACCACGTGTGTGTTGAATTTGAACCAGTATGTTTGTGTGTTCAACTCACCTCTGGGGTCTGAATGTTTAATGTTTAGAACCTGCCGCTGTTTGTCAGAGGAGATCTCTTGTAGGTTTTGGGCCTCCTTGGTCAGACTTTCCAGGTTCTCCACGGCCATCTGATGGTCAGTAGATACCTTCTCCAGATCGGTTTCAGATCGGTTCATAGACTTTCTCAGAAATGATGCTGTCTCACTGAGATCAGGAGAAATCGAATAGTATCAAAAAAGGAAAAAAAAGAGAAAGAAATCGAAGAGTATCAAAAGTAAACAGTGTGAAAAAGAACTTAGTATTCACACTGTCTCTGGTCTTGAAAACATCTTGAGTCCATTTTCCATGTGGAAAACTCCCCCCCAAATCAACTAGTTGGTGGGTTGCCTGAATGGTTTTAGGTTCGCCTAACCCCAATCTTGGTGGGTGTTTACATAAGATACATTCTTGCATTGAAAAAAGCTAGAATAAGTGTTAAAAAAAGGATTTCAAGACAATTTTTTAAGGCAATAGATGCTGTTTACACCAAGTGTAGATAGCAACTAGATTCTATTTACACTAAGTGCAAATAGTTATATATTCTATTTACGCTATGTGACAATAACAGCATTTTCTTAGCGATGCTATTATTTACACTAAGTGAAAATTGTGATATAATCTATTTACACCATGTAAAAGTAGCAGTTCTTTGCAATATATGTAAATGCTATTCATACTTTATTTTGACAGATACATACTATTTGCACCTCAGTATTGTTGGACATTAACAGGATGCAATAATAACATGGAGAGTAAATTATTATATTTATTAAAATGATTAAATGGATGCCACCTTAATGGGACAATAAAAGCCCTCCCTACACCTACTACTAACCCTACCCAATAAATACTTTTATTATTATTAAACATTTCGTTAGGCACTTTATTTCCACTTTTGGAACATTTTCTTCATTTTTTTTTTTTAAGTAAATGCTTTTCCGATGTGATATTTGATGGGAAAAGGGACAAGAGCGAGCTCGGAAAAATAACTAATGAATCAAAATATTAATTAATATCAACATATTCATAAAAAAACTGATATTTATTAATTACTGCTACTAATAATAAAATTAATATTAGAATAATATTATTTGTAATAATATTTTTTGTTGTAATTTCTTCATGCTGTCAGAGCACTTCAAGGTGGGCCAGGTGGTCCTTCATTGGTATTTGTCAATATATTTTTTAATAATGTCGTATGTCTTAAGACCTACAACTATGGGGTACAACTATAACTAAGCTTTTATGATGCTGTCACCATAAATACTTTCACTGTATGGAAAAGAGCGGCGTGAACATTCTTCAAAACATCTCCTTTTACAGAGATGTATATGCAACAGTGGTCTTTCCATGAAGGTTTTAAAATGTTGTCTTTAATGTTGTATAAGTTACTGTTAAAAATCAATTGTGCTATGGAGAAAATAAATGGGATTTTGTATTTCTGGAATTGGATTACTGAATTAACATTTTTTTTTTGTATAACTGAAATTGGAATGGTATGAGAGTGAATTAATTCACTTTAAACGAAGAGAGTATATAAAAAGGAAAACAATGGCGTGATATGTGTGTGGATGTGTTATACATACTTGGCTTGCTGCAGCATCCTCTGTGTGTGTGAGAGAGTTTGTTGAACCTTGTCATCTTCCAGTATCTCTCTGAGCTGTCTGGTTTCAACCTCCAGACTCGATATGATGTCTTTATAGGGTGTAGCCCCGCCCGTCTCTTTCATATCCTCTACTGTATTCACCAGCCTCTGCGTGTGATTGGTCAGTTCTCCCACATTAACATCCCATTCGCGAAAACACTGATGACACGCCTCGCAATCAGGAAAGGTCCCCACATATCCACGGCCACACGAGTCACACCTTCGCCCGGACACACCCTCTACGCACACACACTCTCCAGACATCTTATTACACTGTTGAGTGGCAATGCCTCGTGGGTCACAGTCACATGCTGGAACACAAACATGCACAAATTATTTGAAAAATGAAATGGTGCCAAAATTCTTCATATGATTTAAAATCTTGGATGTGAGTGCTGGAAGGAACAGTGCATTCTTGTATGCGTGTGTGTGTGCTGGAATGTGTGAGAAAGCATCTGTTTATTACCACGCATGATATACTAGGCGTAAAAACAGCTGGTTTTAATGCCAAAAAATATATAATTTTATTATTTTTTAATTTACAATTTTATTTTAAAATTATAATCACTGTATACAGTCATGCAAATCTGATGAGTTATCACTGAGGATAACCTCATTACTAAATGTGTTTAAGAAAATAATTGTCTTAAAATGGTCTTTATGCAGAATATAATTGTATATTTTCAGTTTTGTGTAGTTCAACAGTTGTTTTCAGAGGATTCCTTTGGAACATTATGGCAATTTTCAAGCTTATTTTTTTCTTTTTGGGATGATCGGAGCTTGTTTATCTCTATACTGGAATTTTTTTCTTGGCCCTTGACCTTGAAACATAAACATAGATTTTTTGCTGTACAGTATTTCAGGTTTTGTCTAAACTCTCTCTGCCAATAGAACACTGTTTACGGTGTTCATTTGACTGAATCGAAGATTGTGCATGTAAACGCAGTTATTATCCCCAAACCATTCAAATTCACTTGAAACGTACAATGTTTCACATAAGTGCTTACTTAAGTGCACCACAAAGATAAAAAGCATGGAAAGAAATAATGTTTGTTTGGTTGTATTTCAAAAAGAACAAATCACACACTTATACTTAAAGAGGCAGCAGACCCTCAAATAAACTCTGGGTCTCTTGGACTCTTTCTGTAGAATATCAGAGAGAATTGAATAAATCACACTGACACAAATAAACACTTATGTATAAACTTTCCAACCAGTTTCCAAACATTCTGGGAGTTTATTTACGTGGTGCGCATGTGTTTGTTTTTAGCAGCCCAGTCTCACAAGGGAAACTTTGTCAGCGTACCACATGCCGGAACATTGTCTGGTAACATTTTAACCTTGTATCGTATCCATCTGAGTCTTTGGACACTATCATGCTTGAGTAAAGCAGATGGAAGAATTAGGAATACATTAACTAGAACGAAATCACAACAAAATCAACTGCTGGCCAAGATATCAGAGATTTCATAATGACTTTCTGGAATTAGCTGAGTGGAGATGCAAATAAGCATTGGTGGTATTTCCCTGTGAAAGTGTGTTTGTTTGTATTTGTGTGTGGTTAATGTGTTCAAGGCCGCATTTACAATGGTTTAATTTTTTTCACAGATATCAGGCATAGATTGGATCTTGATTCTGTTCTTCATGCGCCATTATTTGTTAAATTTAATAATAATTGGTTAAATCTGGTCTGAAGTAAAACATCCAAACACATAGAAATAACTGCAATATAAGATCACAAAAAATTATAATGCATAATTTTTCATCATTGTTACATGACAAATTAGTTGAAATCTTCATTTGGCAATCAGGTCATGTTAAGAAATGCATGAGAATTTTACAAATTAGCTAATTTAATTTATTGCAATATCAATGTTTTTTGCGAAAAAAAGCAGTGGTTCCATTTAATGTGTTCAAGGAAATATTTCCTGAGAAACAGAATCGAAATAGAAATGAAAAGGAACATTTTAGCTCTTGTGGATTTAAAAATATATATACATTTTGGAATATTTATTTTCATCTTGTTGTTTCCATCCATTCTTTTTTATACATTGTACTAATAAAATATGTTGAAGGAAACTCTGCTATTGAGGAAGTACACGTGCGCCATGAAATTGAGGGTTAAATTGTGCTACTCAACTGAATTACACAGTGTGCTCGAATATTAGTACAGCAGTAATCGGACTCCACTCACATGACCCATTGCGCGGGCCAGTTGCGATGACGCAGTGCAGACTCACCATGGCATTGCACCTCAGGATTGCCCCAGAACAGTTCCCTGCACTCCTCACATGTCCTGCCTCCAAAACCAGGCTTACAGGAACACTGACCTGACAGCTGAGATAAGTGGATAATTCAACTTATGATTTATGATTGATTTAGTCAACTTGTGATAAATATAGGCGTTTGTATTTATACCAGGTCGCAAGAGGAACTGTGCGAGTGTTCTGGGTGGCACTGGCAAGGTTGGCATCCTTTGCCACTGTTGATGTTCCATGTGTTGGGGGCACAGCGGTCGCAGTGCTGACCCTCCACACCAGGCAGACATGGGCACTGCCCGCTAACCCTGTCACACTCACACAAGCCGTCCACACAGCTTTGCTTGGAACTTCCCAAAAGCTGGCACATACACCCTAAAGACAAAACGATACAAAAAAAAAAAAGGATTTGTTTTCCTTGTATGGACAAAAACATTCTTCAAATTTCTTTTCTTTTGTGTTCGCAGAAGAAAGGATGTCATGGAGGAAAGGACAACAAGCGTATACCACATTCTAAAAAGAGCATGGATGAACGGATGGACTTTTAAACACAATCACACACACTGCATGCGCACACATGTAGCCAATCAAATGCAGCAGAGTAATGCGTTTGTTTACATTGCATACTTACTCCTGCAGTTCTGTGTATGGGCGTCTCCATAGTAACCACGTCTACAGTACTGGCACGCATTGCCATCGGTGTGAAACAGGCATTTGCGACAGGCACCCGTGCGGGTGTCGCATGATTCAGGGTCTTGCATGTTAATATTTCCATTACACTGACATGGCTGGCACCGCCCCCCTGGTACCTGAGGGTTACCATAATAACCAGAGGTACATTCCTCACATTTGGGTCCTAGAAAGTGGAGTAGGAGTGAGAAGTGTTTTATATGTGAAATTTAAGAAATTGTTTCTGTTCTGTTCTCCTACTGATGCATTTACCTTTGTAGCCTGAGGTACAGACACAGTGCATTTGGAGAGAGTTGGGGTTTTGGTAACAGCTCTCAGCAAACTGCATTCCGCTTCCAGGTCCGTTAGGGCACATACAAGGGTGACACGGCTCTCTTAAGCCCAATGTTTTACGGTGATAACCACTTTGACACCTGGAACAGAGTTTCAGGAAGCACACATGTATTTATTTTCGTTGCTCAAGAAGTAGAACATTGCACTGGCAACCCCAATGTCATAGATTCATTTCTCAAGGAATGCATGAACCAATACAAATGTTTACCTTGAGAGTGCAATGTAACTTTGGATAAAAGATCAGACAAATGCCTAAATGTACATTAAATAGAATTTACTCACCCTCAAGTTGTTCCAAACCTGTACGAATTTCTTTCTTCTGCTGAACACAAAATAAGATATTTTTAAGAATATTGGTAACCAAAAAGTTGATGGGCCACATTGACTTCCATAGTATTTTTTTCCATGCTATAAAAGTTATTTGGGCTCTAGGCCTGTTTGGTTTCCCATACTCTTCAAAATATCTTCTTTTGTGTTCAGCAGAAGAAAGAAATTCACATAGGTTTGGAACAACTTGAGGGTGAGTAAATGATGTCACAATTTTCATTTTTGGGTGAACCATCCCTTTGATAAGAAGGTATCTGTTTCTGGGTAAAGCCACTTAATCAAAACTTTCAATGTTTTTCACAGGGGTATTACTACATTTGTGTATATTTAATGATGGAAACAATGTTTCATTGAAATGAACTTTCAATATAAACAATTATATCTATAAGATTAGATCAAATACAACAGCATTTGTTAATATTTCATAGCTCTGTAAAAGAACCACCAGGATACTTTTTAAATAACTGGCTTCTCAAAAAACTAACTGAGCCCAGAGGGCGAGCTGCACTACATGTCCTAGGAAGTCAGTGCAATTATGGTTCATTCTACAGCGATTGGACAAATACAGCACACAATGAGCAAGAAGCTTGTTTTAATAGTTGCTGGTCTGTCTGTCATCTGCTATGATTTTGAAATGACAAAAAATAGTAGGCTCTCTCTTCATCATTCCATCACTGTTTTATATTTTTTCACTGTTTTCCTCAGACAAGGAGACTAAACGTAAAAGTTCCTGCACAAAGTGTGTGAATATTTAATGATTCAAGGTTATTTATTAGCGCCTTATTATTATATTATTAGGCATTGTCGCCCACCCCCCTTTTCAGAATTTTTAAAAACTCTTTGTTAAAGAGTTATAAGCCATGAACCAAGCTAACGAGCTATGAGGTGAATCACAACACTACAAACTTTGATTTGAAGAAAAAAGACTTTGAACATCAGACCGTGTGCTTAATCCAACCAATAAGTGCGAGAAGAAACATGTATATATAGCCGCCCCTGACCTCTGTCCCGTGACAGTTTTACAGCAAACTCTTCACAACCCCAATGCCTCTCGGCTGGTTCATATCCCAGTCATGGAAGCGGGGGGAGTACTCTGTGTTCCAGCCAAATATGCATGCATTACCATATCTGATCTGATTACATGTACAAGCAAACTCGTGAAACGGCTTTAGTGAGGGAAAGAACTACAATCCCATGAAGCATTGCAAACAGCATAATAGAAATTAAAACGATGGAGGAATATAAAACTACTCGTTTCCAAATGTTGATTATATACATAAAACTATATATTTTAAGTTAATTGCAAAATATGCAAATATATATATATATATATATATATATATATATATATATATATATACAAACTTTAAGTATTTTGAGAGCGAAGATAGATCGACTCAATTACGTTACTTGGAGTGCCTCAAGGGAGTAGGTGGAGCTCTTTTGGTGCCTTGCTTTTTCGAGTCTCTGATTGGTGTAATTTTTGTATAGCAAAAAATAATCTGAAATAATTTGTGGGGTGAATGATGGCTTCAGCCGAAGCAAATATCATGGGTTAACAACCTCTTAGTGTCAGGGTTTTGTGACAGAGCCCTGACATTACATATTTGTCTTGTCTTTTTCTTATCACCTAATGACTACATTGACTCTCTATGTAAATGCATTGATGAAGTTAACAGTTGGATGTGCCAAAACTTTCTTCAGTTAAACAAAGACAAAACTGAAATTACTACATTTGGAAACAAAGATGAAATTCTCAAGGTGAACGCATATCTTGAGGCTAAAGGCCTGAAATCAAAAAATCAAGTCAGGAATCTTGGTGTGATTTTGGAGTCAGACCTGAGTTTCAATAGTCATGTCAAAGCAATAACTAAATCAGCTTACTATCATCTCAAAAATATATCAAGAATTAGATGCTTTGTTTCCAGGCAAGACTTAGAGAAACTCGTTCATGCTTTTATTACCAGTAGGGTGGACTATTGTAATGGTCTCCTCACCGGCCTTCCCAAAAAGACCATTAGACAGCTGCAGCTCATACAGAACGCTGCTGCCAGGATCCTGAGCAGAACCAGAAAATATGACCATATCACACCAGTCCTCAGATCTTTACACTGGCTTCCAGTTACATTTAGGATCGATTTTAAAGTGCTATTACTTGTATATAAATCACTCAATGACCTAGGACCTAAATACATTGCAGATATGCTGATTAAGTACAAACCCAACAGATCACTCAGATCATCAGGATCAAGTCAGTTAGAAATACCAAGGGTTCACTCAAAGCAAGGAGAATCTGCTTTTAGCTATTATGCCAGCCGTAGCTGGAACCAGCTTCCTGAACAGATCAGATGTGCTCCAACAGTAGCCACTTTCAAATCCAGACTCAAAACACATCTGTTCAGCTGTGCATTTACTGAATGAGCTATGCCACTGTACGTGCTTTGTCCGAACTGCTTGCATTTTAATTTATATGCTTAAATTTAACCCTGTTTTTATTTTCATTTTTAATTATACTCTTTATTTTTATCTTTCAATATTTTCTTTATTTTTTATTTCTTTTAATTCCTATTATAACTGTAATATTTTTATTTCATTTCTGTGTAAAGCACTTTGAATTGCCACTGTGTATGAAATGTGCTATACAAATAAACTTGCCTTGCCTTGCCTTGCCTTGTCTTTGTGTGAGTGTAGGGTCTCGAATGTGCTCAAGTCATACACTCTCTTGTTTCCATGTCTTGTCTCCTTGTTCTCATGTGAGCGTATGGGCTGTGTTCTTTCACCCACTGTGCGCTCTTGTCTTGTGAGCGCTTAGTTAATATTTTCTTTGGCCAGGTGCTCTTGTGTTGTCATGTTCTGTGTAGCACCCGATTTGTTTTCACTGGCCGTGTGCTTTCATGTCGTCATGTTTTGTGTGAACACGCAGTCTATGAGTGTGCTCATTGGCTCGCGTGTTCATCTTTTGTTTTGTGAGCACATGGCTTGTAATTTTGTCTTTGCTGGCCATGTGCTTGTGTTTGTCATGTTTGGTGTGAGCACATGGCTTGTCATGCATTTCCTTGTGCCATGTGCTCTCCTATCTATTGTCTAACCCCGCCCATCTTGTTTCCTGATTATTGGTTAATTTGCCTTCCCTCATTACCTTCTTTTGTTTGCGTCCCTATTTATTCCCCTTGTGTTTGCAGGCCTGTGCTGGTTCGTCGTCTAAGGTACCCTTCTTGTGTCCTGACCCTGCCAAGTCTAGTTCTGGAATCTTGCTGCCTGTCTTGTTTCCCCCACGGGGTAGTTTTTGTTTGTTTTGTTTTATTTTTATAATGAATAAATAACCCTTTACTTTTGCATCTGAGTCCTCGCTCCTTTCATCACCCAAACCCTGACACTTAGCTTTATTGTAGGTCTGTCTTTAAAGGTTTATAAGTTATTGTTCATTTTCATTTTCCATATTGTTTAAAACTGTATACTGTATCTTTGGCTCTGGAGCAGATTTTCATAATCAAGGGTTAAAACTAGTCTTTACTCTGGGTTTAAAAAGACATTAACCCAGGGTAGTGTAAAAAGGGCAGTGTAAAAAATCCTATGTTAGGCTTTCCTACCTCTCACAGTTGTGGCCTGTGGTGTTACCCCTGCATTTCAGACACTCGCCAGTAAGCGGGTGGCACTGTTCGCTGTTCCCGTTACAGGAGCAGGGCTTGCATTGAGGGAAGCCCCAATGGTTGGGCTTACAGTTGCCACAGTGGTGCCCATATGCCCCTGGCACACATAAACACTGGCCCGTGGTGGGGTGGCAGAAAAGGTTCTGAGAGCCCAGCGGGTTACAGTCACAGGCTGATGAGAAAGGGATCGGAAAGACACAACGTTAATGTTATTCTGTGCTAATGGCTATGTTGGTGTTGACTTGTTGACTTGTGTACATGTGCATGTGTGTAGTGTTCACTAACATCTACATCCCGAGGGTCCAAATTGGTAGGTGGCCGGGGCACAGGCATCGCAGTTCCTTCCTGAAATATTGGGTCGACACTGACACTGCCCACCGTTAACGTCACACACTGTGCTCAGAGAACCTCGTGGGTCACACCTACATTCTGCCAGTGATAAATAATTGAGAGACAATTGAGGTTTATTCAAACTAAATAGCAATATAATGGCTGTGTCCGAAAGCTTCGCTGCCTTATCAAGCAATGCCTTCTCAGGCTATTTAGACTATTTCTTGCTTAGTTTTTATCATTTTTTTGACTGTCTCACCCAGAGCTCCATTGTGTAGTAGAGATGACACACTGAAGATGAAGTCTCTGCAAATATCCGTCAAGGGGATTTTAATAACATTTTGGCTCCGTTCCATACATCTGTATTTCTTGAACATCTCCCAGTCATCCTTCTGCTGGAGTCCCTCAGAAAATAGATCCAGGTCTTGCACCTCTGGCAGAAGCACTATCTACAGAAGTCAGAAAAAAAGGTCATTAGGCATGATTATTGCAACAAACCACTGTGTTTGATGGTTGTGAATATAAAGATAGAGGACAAATGGATTTGCATTAGTTTATATGTGTGTAATTGCAAATGTAAGTTGGTTTATTTAATGTTATATTCATGCACAAATTGAAAATTAAATAAACTTACTGAATCGACAAGTGTGTGAGGAGAAGAGTGATAGCTGTATGATGAGTACTGTGGGAAGTTCATTTTCACTGTGTAGTTCTGACCCTTCTCCAAACACACTGGCCCACGCAGAACTACATATCTGAAACACACAAACACACTATTAGGAGTCAAATACACAATAAACAAAACTAAACACATGCTAATGCAACTTTACCTGGATCCAGGGTGCAGTGAGATGGTCTGTTCATCATTGTATGTAGAAGTGCAGTGTGCTGTTGTATAATTGATCTTGGGCCGCTCTATCTTTACTACAACCTGCTCCCATTCATCTGGCAACTACAATAAATGCATCAAATACATGTACTTGCTTGTTTGTGACCATGTATGCGAGTTATAAATTGAATATTGTATGCGTGTTTATTACCAGTGGTTCATAGCGGATCATTAAGTTGTATTCCATAGATTGTGGGAAATTGTAAATGGTGAATCTCAGTGTTTCACCCTCTGGTACGTTAACAAATCCTGTACCCGTCCAGGTGGGTTTACGATCCAAAGGAAATGGTCTTTGAACCACTTTTACTGCCTGCATACAATCAATAAAGACTTGCATTTATGCATATCAATAAATTTGGTTCTGTTACATGTTACAGTGAACAACTCAAACACTCATTGGGTATCATTCAGAGAACAGCAGGATGAGCAAAACAAATTTCTGTGTATATCTTTCATAAAACAATTTTTACAAACATTTTCTTATTCAGTTTTTTCATAAAAGCAAATGACTTACATTTTTGTCATTACTTTGCTAATGGAATCGGTAAATTGTCACCATTAATAAGTACAAACGATTTTTATGTAAATTATCTCCATTATTTTTTAAAAGAAAAACTGATCCATTTAATTTGTTTGTAAAACTTTTCTAAGTAAATTTTTGCACTTTTCTTCTATTGTTGTTAAATTATTATTGACTATTTTTGTTAAATTTCGCATTTAGTTTGTAAAATCATTCTTAAGTGAACTGTCACACAATTGTTTTGTAAAACTATTGTTGAATAAATTGTCACATTCAATTAGTTCATAAAACCATTCTTGTGTAAATGATCACATTTCGTTTCTCAGTACAAGCAGTCTTAAGTAAACTTTCACATGCTGTTTGTTCATAAAATCATTGTCATGGAAACTTTTTGCATGTTAAGCCTTTTTTCAAGATTTACGAATACGAATCACATAAACTAAATGGTCCATTCCCTTGTTCAATTAAGATTTATACACAATGTTTTATTAAGCTCTAGTTTTCTTAACCTATTTGAAATTATTAATTCATAATATTAATGTATTATTCAATTCAATTTAATGGAATTTCACTATTAATTGAAATGTGCAAATCTTGAAAAAAGGCTTAAATATTTTTTGAGTGTATGTAAATAGTCACAATTTTAAAATGCTACATTTTGAAATGTTAACAAAAGATTTTTCGGTAACATAAAAATATTGTTTCATTTTGTTAACATTTGTTTCATTTGTTAACAAATGAAACAATATTTTAATGTTACCGAAAAATCTTTTGTTAACATTTGAACTAACAATGAAAAATACTTCTAAAGCATTTATTAATCTTAGTTAATGCTAATTTCTATATTTACTAACACATTATTAAATAAAAAAGTTGTCTGTTACCTGTTAATATTATTTAATGGACCTGAGCTAACATGCACTAACATGAACAGTTGTATTTTCATTAACTAAAGTTAACAAAGATTAAGAAATACTGTAACGCATGTATTACTCATTGTTAGTTAATATTAGTTAATGGATTAACTAATGTTAACCAATGGACCTTATTATAAAGTGTTACCAAATTTTTTTTACTTGTGTTTCATGAATGAAGGCCAGTGTTCCTAGCTGACACTTACCGGTCCAAAGGAAGCATCCTCAGCTTCATAAATGTAGTGATCCAGTGCTGCGAAGTAGTACCCAGAATGCACTTGGTCACAACGCCTACCAAACATATGCCCCTTACAAGCGCACTGCCCTGTCTCCTGAGAACAACTACAGAGCAAACAAAATATATGCAAGAATATTTATATTGGCCTGGATAAATTCATTTGAAATAAAAAAATTATAATGAAATGACATGATAATTGATTATTTTTAAACAAAGTTGAAACGGGTACTTACTTATTATTCAAAGCCCCACCTATGTCACAGTCACATGGTCTGCAGCCATCCATATCATTACTGAGACCCCAGTGCTGAGGCTGAAAGGGAAAATTATGTTATGCTCAAGGACAAAAACACAAACCCAAAACACACATACTTATAATGCTCTCTTACCAAACACTGGCCGCAATTTCGTCCAGTCACAAGACGTTTGCAGAAACAGCTTCCTGTCTGAATATCACAGGGACTTCCTGCAGAGAGTGTGCCTAGAGGATTACAGCTGCATGCTGGGTCCACACAAAAGAAAGAAAAACATGATCATACACAGTGACTTCAGAAAACAGGAAGTCTTTCAGAGGTCAAAGCCTTGAAAGAACATGAAACAAGCAGCTTGTGTGTATATATGTGTATGTGTTTACGCACACCGACAGCCTAATGGGTTGTCGCTGAGGCCATAGTGTCCCTTTTTACAGTGGTCACAACGCTGTCCCTCCACATTAGATTTGCAGCGACATTGGCCGGCAATCATATCTCTTCGAACATCCGTAGCGCTGTCACATAAGCCTCCGTTCAGAGAACCACGTGGGTCACAGTCACAGGCTAAACACAAACAGTCACCCTGATTTTCCCAAGTAAGACATGTTCTTGGATCAACATATTTAGTTGATCCCGGAACAACATTCCTTTCTGAAAATGTTGTCCTAACCCAACCCCTAAACCTAACCCTACCCATAAGTTATCCCTGAAATGATATGTGAATAACACTGATGTAGAAGCATCTAACACTGGTTATTAGCCTAAACTTGACATAAACTGTAAACTTGTCCCTCAAATCTGATTGGTTGATTGGAATGTTATTCCAGGATGAACAAAGATGGTGATCCAGGAACATGTTGTACTTGGTGAAATCACGTTCACCCAACAGAAACACATAGATTACACAGTTCAATGTAATATAATTAATCATTAACTGAATTTTAATTCATAATTAATCGAGTAATATCCCTTCAAGAAATGTATAATAACGCTTTACAGCATTATTTCTGCATAGGAACAGAAGAAAAGGTAGCCATTTTGAAAGCGCTAAACACACTTACGCTCGCAGATCCTGGGGTCTCTGATGTCTCTGTGAGGGTGCTTGTAGTAGAAGGGTTTGCAGTTCTCACACCATTGGCCCAGTGTGTTGTGCTGACAGTCATCACACACTCCTCCACTCCTGTTTCCCGTTGACAGATACACCGCCATGTCAAAGTGACAGGAATGTGAGTGATGATTACACTCACATCCTGAGAGAATGAGAAAAGAAAACACCAGATTAGTGAATAATATTCAATAAGGCGCCTGACTAAGGTATGTAATATAATATAATAATTGTTTGTCATACTCTTGCATGCGTTTGTCTCTCTGCCCACAGCTGGTCTCCAGGGCAGATCTTGGTAAAAGTCCTTACACTCCTCACAGTTGAGTCCAGTGGTGTGGTGATTACACATGCAATGACCGTGAACCTGCACACATACACATAGGTGAGCAGCACGAGTGATTGGTTTTTGATTGTCGTTGTTGCGTTTACTTACCATGCCCTCAACCCCTGCCTCGTTGCCGACTGGTGCACACTTGGCGGCGTGGCCATAGCAGAAACAGTTGCCACGGACGACCATGTCATAGAGAGCGTAATAGTATTTCTCTATCACCTCCTCTCGGCCATCAAACAGATTATCACCTAGAGTGTGCAACTTTTCCATCCGTACACGCAGATTTGTGATCTTCATTAGGTCTGTATGAACAAACAGACACGCAATGATACATCAGTAGTCAGAAAAAACAAATATGCACGTACAACAGTTATTGTAGGTTAAATTTCCCACTTTATTAACAGTCAGTCATTCTTGGAAAATTATGCCATTTGTGCAACATTTATCACATTATTAATTATTATTAATACCTTGACAAATGACATATGACACATTATTTAATCAGTTTAATTCTGTTTAGTGTGTAAAGCATAAATAATTAAATGTGCTTTTCATCTGAATACCAGTCCATTCATCACTATTAAATCGAATTTTTAAAAAATCTGCCAAAATGTTCTTTGTACTAAAAATTAAATATCATGCTTACTGCATTTTCCTGAAAAACGCTGACTTTTTCTTTGACCCTGACCTTGTGTTCAACCCTGTTATGTCATTTTCCCCAGTATGTTTACACTTACTGTACATTAGCCTAGACAAGCTCAACAGTTCAACTCTATTTCAGGAACAGTCATAGTGTACTGTTTATTTCCAGAAAGCAAAGCACATTTAAAAACTGATCAAATTTAGTAAGTTGGCTATTTAAATTGATTCCAACGTAAATTAAATATACCAATTTATTGTTCTATATGGAGCCCCTAATGGTGATGGGGAAAATAATAATGTATTTTTCCTCCAATCTCATATTTTTCCATCCCCATGTCCCTATGGCTCAGTGGTTCCCAACCCTTGTCCTGGAGTACCCCCAGCACTGCACAATTTTAGATGTCTCCCTAAAGAAACACACCCGATTCAACTTCATCAGCTCATTAGTACAAGCTCCAATGCTGCGTCAGAAATCGAATACTTCCTTTTTATGAAGTGTGTGAAAAACAGTACGCCAAAAGAGTAGTATGTCCGAAAACATAGTATTCAATCAACAGTAGGTCGAAAAGTTCCCGGATGACATACTACTTCCGGTGAGATTCTGAAGTGCGCATTCAGACACTTTACTATCCCATGAGGCTACGGGAGGGATTTATGAATAGAGGTGAAGCGACGCAACTGACACTGTTGGTCACATGAGAGTAACAACATGGGGGATGCAGTACTTTCATTCATACTACACACATTCAGAACATACTTTTTTAACAGTTGCAAAGCAAATTCAAATTCAAATGATTTGAGTGACATTAGATAAGAGTGACATAAAAAATGTGCAGTGTTGGGGTTACAGGACCAGGATTGGGACCCACTGCCTTAGGGGTTACGCAGTTTGCACTGTAGAGTTATTGTAGAGTCCAAAAAATAATTGTTGGACATTTTTTAAGCCTATAGGTTATAGTTCATAAAATTGGCCAATGAAAACCCCTATTTTGTAGATGACTAATTGAATATTGGGGAGGGGACCCTAGTAAATGTCTATGGGGATTGTGCCCATATTCAATGGTACTTTGGGACTGAGGTGGTGAAAAATAATTGTGGGAAAATTTTAAATAAAATGATCATTTAAAAAAATAAATGTTCAGTGCCAGGCACCAATAGCACCACAAAGCTTTCTATTGGTCAAGAGAGTTTCCGTGGTGATGTGCTATTTACTTACTCTGAGTATGTGGGTTGTAAGGGTCAGGAATCTTAAATGCAGGATCAAGTACCCTAAAAATGACCTGTTCACAAGTACACAAGAACAATGACTCAGGAATTTACAGTATATATAAAGTTAGTAATGGGTATGACAATGTTGATATATTTGATCTTGGCGGAATAAATATACACTGCTACTGTTGGTTATTGACATTGATAATACATACACGACATGCTGCAGCTGTACAATAAAGCGTATATGAATTATCCATAGCAGATCTATACAGGTGGTGCAGGGGAAAGTGGAGAGTTTCTGAAAAAGCGCTGCAACTGCTAAGGCAAATGCTAACCAAGTATTTGAAGGTTGAGTAGTGAGCTCATTGGCTACTGATACAGCAGGAACCAATCAGCAGTGCCCTATAGAGAACGATGTGATTGCAAGCAGTTTGAGGACCTATCAGCCTGTGCCATCTAGAGTTTCATGACAGAACTTTGTATTTATATGAATAGTTGTCTATATGCATGCAAATCACACACCTCTCCTTCTGTTGATGGCTCAACGCCAGAATAGCGGCTGTCACAAATGACGTCATCCACTTTTTTGATTGGCCCCCGAGGGATATGTGGAAAGGATTCAGCGCAGTTGAAAGCGTAGTAACGGTACACCTCCCAGCTCTGTCCAAAATCTGCAGAACGTTCGATCAGCATGGCTGCGGGCCGAAAGGTCTGCAGAAAACAGCAAAACGTTTACATTTACTTTCTCAAAAGCAGAAAGCTGAAATAGATTGTAGACACAACTGGTACCAAAGGTTTCTACGATGCTTTTGGGAAACACAGCCCTCGACTTGAAGAAAAGCACTTCAAACATATCTACACATATGTTCTACATTCCACAAGACTGTGTTCTAGTTCTGTGTTTATGTGTGTGAGAGAGTGTCTATCTCACCTTAAAGGTCATGATGAGGTGTGTGAAGTGGAATTCTGCCTCCAAATCCAGCTGAATGGTCACATTTTCAACTCCTGATTGGATGGGAATGGATAAATGAGTGAGGAAAGAAATAAATGAGGTGCAACTGTGCTACATGCTGGAGTGCTGCCCACGAGACTATCGGCTCCATCAAAAGTACTTATTTTAAACACAGTTTTAGAAAAGCATAGTAAAATGTTAAATATTTGAGACTCCAAGGAATCGGGCACGAATAGTTTCCTCACTCAAAATATCAAAGACTGTGGGTTGTTTCATGGGAAAAATTAAATGTCCTTGATCTTCTGAAACAAAAGAGTTCACTGTCTTATGTAAACATACTGTAAGTTTGTTTCCAAAAAGATCATTCCTGCGCCCGGATATGTTTGTTTCCCTAGTATACAGTAGGTGCAAAACATTACATGAAATTAGTATTATGTCTGAATTTGTTGTATTATTTGTAATATAAAACAGCAGGCAAAATAAAACCGGACCTATTACTTCTTGACCTATTACTTCTGCCGGGATTCTAAAGTGTGCATCCAATAGACACTGGCAACCCAAATTACGCTGTAGGTCACATGACAATCACAACATGGTGGATGTAGTATTGCTTTATTCAGTGCTGTTAAACGTTTACATTCTCTTGCAAAATGTATTGCGGTCCCCCTGAGAAACTTGGCATTCGTTCACAAAAAACATTAATGTTTTTCCTCCCACCTCATATAATTTCCATCACAACAGTTTTGCAAGCGAATTCAAAGTTTCTTAGGGAATGCTAAAAGTTTGGTACTGAACACAAACATTTTGTGAGGAGCACATGGGTTCCTATCATACACACAGCGCAATGCGACGCCAGGCGTGGGGCCAGAGTTTTTTGCTAGTTTCAGCCCGACGCAGATCGTCTTGTTTAAATAGCAAATGCACGCACACCCATCTTTTTCGCCCACGGGCGTGTTGGTCTGAAAACGAGGTGTGTTCAGGCGCATTGTTGGCGCGTTGCTATTTTGAGGCAACTGAAAACGACTGCGACATTGACCAACAAAAACCTGGTCTAATGTCAATAGCACAGTATTTTTATAGGTGGGTGCACTCTGCTTATTACACACACAGGGACGCGCAGCAGCACAAACATTTTTACATTTTAAAAATGATAGGATTTCTCTCTGGAGAAGCGTTCAGTCTTTCCGCTTGCAAATTCCGCCATTTAAATAGCGAATCCGCCGTGGTGCGAGCACAACTTAACTAAAGGCAATTTAACCAACCCAGGCAACCCACATCAAGATGTTTGGTCTGGAAAATCACCATTGACAGGGCTCAATCCGAGGGGTGGGATAAACGATTGTCTGTCAAATTCTCTGCACGCAATTGGATAGCGCCACAACCAACCGAAGCGGAGCTAACGTTAGTTGATAGATTAAACTCCGAACACATTTTCCTATCTAACGAATGACTTCAGTGCCGTTCTTTGTTCTTTCCTCAAAGAAAAGCTTAACTCCAAGTCTTCCAGAGTAGTGGCCAAAACTGATTTGAAAGACGCTGATCGTCAGCTTCTTTGTTTACCTGTAGCTTCCGGAACCTCCGCAACTCCGCTCCGTCATTATGTTAAGCCCGCCCACCGACTCTATACACGATGTGATTGGCCTGACCAGAGTTCGTTTTTTCCAGCTCTGAGGTCTACCGAGAGTTGCTAGACTACACTCTCGCGGCAAAATAAATTTTCTGCCGCTAGGGTGCGTCTAGATTTCTAAGCTAAGCGCAACTGTCTTTTAAAGGAAATTGGAGATGAGACTCTAATTGGTTTATTGCATGTTACGCCCCAGACACACCCATTCCTCATTAAGAGACTAGGTACAACCCTTTTGGACCATGCGCCTTGTGCGCCGACCATTTTTTCCCTCATTGAACTAGCAAAAATGGATTCGGACACGCCCTAAAACTAGCCTGGCTCCGCCCTCCTACGTACTTCCGCTCAATTTTAATTATCCTTCAGTACTCTGTCTGGGATTGCGGTATATTTCTCCGGTCAAATTTTAACCGGTCCAATCAGTGAACAGAGGGAGTGGCTGAGAACGATGACGTTGATGTCTGGCGCTAGTTTGAGGTGACATACGTCACGACTAAACGTTAGCGATTGGTTATGGCAGATCCAGAGTGGCTCTGGGCAGATCCAATAGTTTTAAACTTCAACAGAGTACCCGCCTTCAAGGATGTTAACGCTTGTCAATGGAGAGTGGCCAGACTCTCTGTACAAATGAAATGTCCGAGAGTCTGGTAGGACCAGGCTACCCCAAAACACCTGCCCCATGCGCTTCAGACCATGCGCTCGGATCGTTAAAATAGGGCCCAAATTTTCTCTGAGGAAATGCAAAAGTATTATCATGTCCCTTTAGATCTCCATACAAAGAGGTCATCTACATATTATATTAGATATTATATAGCAAAAAAAGTCTGTTTAATTGTATTAGTCAGATATTGGGGGGAAAAAAATGCACGAATCTTTGACTAACATTATAAGTGGTCCATATGTAAACTATTGCCACTGTTGAAATTCACAGTACTTAAAATCACAATGAACATCCTTGAAACATCTTTTTTACATTTACTGGGAACAAGGGCGTAAAAAAAGTGCAGCACTATGCCAAATAAAGCATCCAAAGTCATGAATTCCCTGAATTAGTGATGCTGTGCCACACCCGTGGATTGAGTCTGGTAGCGTGACTGCTGTGGAAACCAGTCGCTAGGGAGAGAGCAGGCCAGCTGTTTCCCACGCCCAGCGGCTGCATTCATCCCAGCTCTCACTTTCTCATTACCACTACTTCCTGTCAGCTCTTCTTCTGAGCGGAACCATTTCTTTTTCCATCCCTTTCTCTATTTGTCTATCCAAATTTCTGCCATGAGACACAGTGTTCTTTTGGGATGATATGAGAATTGTGAAATATAAATGTGTATATCATTGGTTTTCAGAATATTTTGAGTGCTATTGATCTTTGATAGGAGACTTGGAAGTGTCATGTTTATGTTTCATTTAAAGGGACGATTCACTCAAAAATGTTTCCTCATTTTTTTTTTTTCCTCACCCTCGTGTCATTCCAAATCTTTATGTATTTCTTGTCTTTGGAACACAAAAGAATACATTTTGGTAACATTATGGTTAAATCTTGGAAGAATGTTGGTAAGGAAACAATTTTGGTGACCATAGACTTTATATAAAAAAAAAACACTGAGACAAAATATATAGATAGATATAGAATAGAATAAAAAATTTTGGCTGAACTATCCCTTAAAGTTTCAACTTTTTCTCAGGTGTTTCCTCCAAACATTCTTGATAAAAATTCTCACAAATGAGAATACAGAGCCATAAAAATATGAATAGCAAAGCTCATGAGAAATGTTTTTAGTTGATCTAACTTTTAAATGCAACTACCTTCGTAAATCTGAGCTTAGTTTGAGACATTGTTGAAATCACTTCTAAAAGAGCTCACCATTCTCGGACTGCCACCAGGTTTTGAGGCGGTTGGGAGTGAAGGTCGTCACCACGTTCTCAATGGTGTGGCTGTTGGGGTGGGTGAACTCATTGTACATCCGTCGGGAATCGCATTCAAAACATTTTGTTTCGTCCTGACAGTGGACAGAGATCGAGATGCAGATGTTAGTGGAGCATGTGAGACATACCGTATAGCGTCTTTTGGGGGTTAGCGGAATGAAAAATACATTCATGCAGACAGCAGGAATCCAGATGTTCTGGATGTGCACCTGTTTTTATCACCCACCCTGTCATGCACATGACTCACCAACATAAACACATGTATATTTGTATACACAGAAAAACTCACACAGTCTAAATGGTCAAGCAAAACAAAACGTTTCATAATTTCTTGGTCGTTTTCTTTTCATACCATGAAAGTGAATAGGTACTGGTGCTGCAGAGCACTATAACGGCAGTCTAAATGACTATCCCCTGGTTTCACAGACAAGGCTTAAGCCTAGTCCCAGACTAAAATGTATGTTTGAGCTGTTTTAACTAAAAGTAACTTGGACTGACATATCTTACAACATGTCAGTGCCATTGTTTTGTCTCAAGGAAAGCTTTTATTTCTAAGACATGTTTATAAAAGCTACTTAAATGTCCTAATTGAACTAAGGCCTAAACCTGGCTTAATCTAAACCCTGTCTGTGAAACCAGGCCTACACTCTGAAAATGCTGGCTTAAAAACGGCCCAAGTTGGGTTGAAAAAGGACAAACCTAGCAATTGGGTTGTTTTAACCCAGCAGTTTTTAGAGTGTATATTTGCTATTTAATGTGCTATATTTTATATATAGTCTTATAAAGTCATTCAACTGTGTCTGGATTTTTCTGTAATGTTGATACTGATGATATTCCCTCTCACTGAAGCTCTGAAATATTATTCACAATTATGTCATTGGTTCTCTGTTTGCAAGTCGCATGAACCCATTAGTGATACTTTAATGGATACTTTTCCTTTTTATAATAAGGAAAAGAGCCACTAGAGCAAAACATCTGAGCTCCACATAAGAAAGAAAGACATACGAATTTGGAATGTCATAAAGCTGAGTTGTGTGAACTATTCCTTTAAGGTTTGATAGTATCTCATATCTACAAATCCAGATAACCAAAATTGCGTGAGCTAGATTTGTTGGACTGTTGCGTTCCAGATCCTTTCTGCACACAGTTCAGATCACAAGCATATCACTTGTTGGCATTTACAGTCAGACTTTTATTATGAGGGCCACACAGATAGTGTAACGGTCAAAACAGTGGCCTAAAGGGGTCTGGAACATCTGACAGGGTCCTTCATCCTCCCACCACATACTCTTCACACAGAGATCCGATTGTCTATCAGACAGGGAATATAAGTGTGGGAAGAAAAAAGCGAATGCTGTTTCCCACCCAACAATAGACATGGAGAAAAAATTAAAACAGAAATAAAAATATTTATAACGAAAACGATTTATTGTGACATTAATTTCATGACAATCAGATTTCCTTACCCCAAAATGGTCATTACTGCAACGAGTTTGGATGTTTTGCAATATAGTATATAGGTCATGCACAATAGACAGAGAAAATAACTGACGAAAACAACAAACATATTTATTTAAAAAATATCTGGGTGTATCTAACAAAATGTTTTGCGTCACATGATTTCACATTATAATTATATTGCGCATAACGAAAAATAAGCCTATTTTAATAATTGATGTATTTTGACATTAATTATATGAAAATCAATAAATTATTCTGAAATGCACATTTTAATTTAATTTTTTTTTTTTTAATCAGTGTTTTGAATTTAAACCAATTCAACACATCATGGGATATGTGATACATTTGCATGCTTGACTTTTATAGCACATAGGTTTGTTGCATTACCTGCAAATGGCTCAAGATGCAGAACTTCTCCGGTCCATCCAGTCCGCAGGTGGAGGAGGCCGTAAGCCGATGTGCTCTCCCTATCAGCAAATCACCCGTAGAGGGGTAACAGCTCCCCTCTGCACACTTGTCATTGTGATCAGGTAATTGTGCCAGGGTGTGCAAAGCAATGGCTAGGAGAAACATATTAATTTGATCACATTGTGCTAAAATATAATACAATGAAGGTTCATTTATAGGGGAGACTGAGGCCAGTTGTGTCACACATATTGCTTCAGTTTAAATAGTTTTTCATAGATAGATAGATAGATAGATAGATAGATAGATAGATAGATAGATAGATAGATAGATAGATAGATAGATAGATAGATAGATAGATAGATAGATAGATAGATAGATAGATAGATAGATAGATAGATAGATAGATAGATAGATAGATAGATAGATAGATAGATAGATAAAGCATTGGCATGTGACAGCATGCCCCAATAGAAAACCATACAAATCCACTGCTAGAGAAAATAAGCATTTGTGTATTTTGATTTTGATTAAAAATCCTACTGTAAATCAACCCTTGTGACAACTAGCCCCGGACTCCCCTGTAAAGATCAACGGTGAGAAAGTTATGTAACTCATACATTCTATTTCATTTTAATGTGTAAACTATTACATAACTGAAACATTGTGTGAACTATGCACATGGTTAATCATTTTGGCTTCTGGTTACAGTAGAGTCTGTTCCTAATTATTGAAATGAATATCACATGGGAACGTTTATTGCCCTGATGGAGAGTTAAATGTCGCATGCAGGAAATCGAATGGGATGCACACAAACCTTTATACACTAAACCTGACATACAATATATAAATACATTTATAATGGATGCTGATTTTGGATCAAATTAAATTTCACAAATACCGCATACTCCCACATGAAAAAATACTATAGCATATTATAGTAAAATGACTCTAGTAATAGTGTTTTTGAACCGTAGTAAATAAACAAAGTGTAGGAAATACTATAATATACTACAATTTACTGTAGTATCTTTACTATAGTATGGTTCAAAAACACTATAGCATTTTCTAGAGTCATTTTACTATATACCAACTATAGTATTTTTTCATGTGGGCTGAACCATTCTTCCCATACTTTTATACTTAACAGTAGGAATAATAACAAAATAAACAAAGTTTCAGGTTATAACTAAAATTAAGAATTTTTAAGCACCACTAAACAACTTTACTCCATGTAGCCTACTGGTACCGTACAGAGCCCAACAGCCAAAACATCTGGTAATGTCAAAAACAACAATAAATCTTGGTCACCATTAAACTCCTGGTCAAACACAAGCTGTATCAAATGAAAACCGGATGTTGTTAAACATTTTTATGGAAGAATACTGATAAACAAAACTTACAAATCGTAAGAGCTGTAGTCTGGAAAGTCCACATTGTTGCTCTTGTAGACTACTCCAGCAGGGTTTTCCAGAACTGAATAACTGCGTGTGGAGCGTGGGAGAAGCGAAGCTCCCGCCCATGATATTAAACAAACGCTGATTTACGCGTGTAGTGCTGCTACAAACGTCAAACACTCTCGCGGTGTCACAAATCCTTAGGAAATGCTTACCAATACAGCATTTGTGGGCATCATAGGCGCGGTTCCAAACAACACACAGCGTTCTTTTAAAAAAAAAACAGTTATGGAATGAAACCGCGTTTTTAAAACTTAGACTTTTAGGCTATGCTTTCCACACACTTTACAAAAAAAATCTTAAAACAGTGCTATTTGGCGTGGTATGAATAAACATTATCAGTCTCCTAAGCCTATAACAACAAAAAATCATCACCATCCAAACTCTCAGCTAAAATAGCGATGTTACTATAGGTAATGTCGTTACATTTAATGTAGTTACATTTTTATTTCAGTTTTTTTACTCTAAAAGGTAAAAAAAGGGGTAAAAGGTAAGCCAAATCTTTAAAAACAAAGCAAATTACAAGGACAGTTTATACAATTAAAATAATTACCATTTCACATTGTACCACCGAAGCCAATATGTTACAACAATGACATTTCACATTTCTGAACTCTATGGCGAGGGGAAAAAAGACCTCACAACTGTAACGACTTCAAACCCAAAAACTACACTTTTTCAAACTTGTTAAATGAAAATGATTTTAATACAGCATATTTATTCATCCACAACTGATCTGTGAATGTAAAAACTTAAGATTGGACATAGCAAAAACAGTTACAGAATCACTGAAATATTTTAAATTCTAAGGCTTCTAAATTCTTCTGTTTAAAATACTGAGTCATAATTATGTAATAATTATGATATTTTAAAAAAATAGAATTTATAATTAAAAGAAACAAAGAAAAGTTAAACAAAATTAAATTACACCATTAAATCATCTAAACACCTGCTTAGAAAGAGGTACAAAACATTTTACTTGTATTTACTTTAGAAAATAGAAATCATTCTTTTTAATTAAAAGAAAGAAAGAAAGTTAAACAAAATTAAATTAGACAATTAAATCATCTAAACTCCTGCTTAGAAAGTTTAGAGTGCCGAGAAATCTTGTCCAACAAATCCATTTACTTAGTGTTATCAAAACCATGCAATAATGCTATATTTATATACACCATTATTGCAATATTAATAATGCATTGTATAGTTTCTACTACAAATGTATTACATAAAAGTAATACTTATTGTCCACTTTTATTTACGACAGATACCAAAGTAGTGAAATGTAACAAGTGCTGGCAATTATCAACAACATTATCATTGCAATTATAAGCATTTGAAATAAAGCTGCACTCATATCAATGTTGTTAATGACCGAACTACAGTTTGGCCTTTACTGCAAAGTTTGAACTGAAGTAGAGGTGCTGCTCCAGAAATGCTAATATCTTATTCCATGCGTCCTCTTGTGCGTAAGCGTGCGGTTTGGTCTGTCCACCCCATAGCATGACAACTGCAGCAACAATAACAACAACTTACATTCAGATGTATATTCAAACACATTACACATTTTAAACGTTCTACATATGTTGATCTTATGTGAAAAATGCAAAGAGGTTGCTTACTTTTTTCTTTCATTTCTTGCAGCATGAAGTTTGTTGCTCGGAAGTGAGGCGTGTATGGAGGTTCAATCAGATGACCCGCATCAGGATATGTCAGGACTGTCAACAAGTGCCGATTTCCTGCTTTCTCCATCATCATCTCCATCTGGGTATAAAAGATCCAAAACAAGGACCCCAATTCACATTAGACCATTTGAATCATAGTTGAGGACATTACGCCACAGTTAACTGATGTAACTTATTTAAAGGGACAGTTCACCCAAATGTGAAAATTCTGTCATGTTGCTTTTTATGGTGACTGGTGTTTTCAAGCTTTCAAACAGGCCAAATATACGTATCGCTAAAAATCTTGATTTCCGTCCACATTCACACAAGAGTTCATGAAAGAAATAGTGTGAACAAATCATTCTTTTAAGTCGGTTCTTAGTGAATCAGTTGATCCAGTTCACAAAAGCGGTCACAATGAATTCATTGATTCAATGATCCACTCACAGCAGTTAACAGCTCAGATGAAGAATATCAGTGAATCACAACATAAATTTAGTTTTGTTCCTCATACAAAACATTCATATGACTTAAGATTTGGACTATACATGCATAAAGTGACTATAAAGTCATATGGGCTACTTTTATGCTTTGTTTTTGAAATCTCAATCCCCCATTCATCGTAAATGTATGGAAAAGCATGGAAGCCACAAGGAGAAAAAAAATGCAAATATCGAAGTCTAAAAATGGAAGTCTTAGTGGCTTCCTGAGTCTATTTCCTCCCAAAATGGTATTCTCTGTAAATGCTGTTTCTCTGTTTTTTGTTGTTGTTTTTTTTACAAACTTACAAATCACTACATAAACACATATTTAGCATTAGATGTCATGTAGATACTGATAGTGGCACATGTTTGGTTGAGGTAGATAACACATGCTAAAGGGACAGTTTACTGAAAAATGAAAATTCTGTCATCATATTATCACCATTATGTCCTTCCAATCCTGTATGACTTACTTTATTCTGTAGAACACAAAGAAGATATTTGAGAAATGTTTCAGGCTTTTATGTTTGTTCATTCAATGGAAGTCAATGGTAACCATATATAAATATAATATATATATATTGGATGTAATATACAACCCCAAATCAGAAAAAGTTGGGACAGTATGGAAAACGCAAAAAAAAAGAAAAAAGAAGTGATTTCTAAATTTACTTTGACTTGCATTTCATTGTAGACAATATGAACACAAAATATTTCATGTTTTGTCTGGTCAACTTCATGTCATTTGTAAATATGCATCCTTTCCTGTCATTCAGACCTGTCACACATTTCAAAAAAAGTTGGGACAGGAGCAATTTAGGGCTAGTAATGAGGTAAAATGGTTAAATAATGATGTGATTTGAAACAGGTGATGTCAACAGGTGATTGTAATTATGATTTGGTACAAAAGCAGCATCCAAGAAAGGTCTAATCCTTTAGGAGCAAAGATGGGCAGAGGATCGCCAGTTTGCCAACAAATACGTGAGAAAATTATTGAAATGTTTAAAAACAATGTTCCTCAAAGAAAGATAGGAAGAGATTTGGATATTTCACATTCAACAGTGCATAACATAATTAAAAGATTCAAGGAATCTGGAGGAATTTCAGTGCGTAAAGGACAAGGGCGCAAGCCTAAGCTGAACAACCGTGATCTCCGATCCCTCAGGCGGCACTGCATCAAGAATCGTCATTCATCTATAAGCGATATCACCACATGGGCTCAGGACTACTTTGGCAAACCTTTGTCAAGTACCACAATACGTAGTTACATCCACAAATGCCAGTTAAAACTGTACTGTGCCAAAAGGAAGCCCTATGTTAACAATGTCCAGAAGCACCGTCGACTTCTCTGGGCTCGGAGGCATCTGGGATGGACCATCACACAGTGGAAACGTGTACTGTGGTCAGATGAATCAGTATTTGAGGTATTTTTTGGGAGGAATGGACGCCGTGTGCTCCGGACCAAAGAAGAAAAGGATCATCCAGACTGTTACCAGCAACAAGTCCAAAAGCCAGGGTCTGTCATGGTATGGGGTTGTGTCAGTGCCCTTGGCAAAGGTAACTTGCACTTCTGTGAAGGCACCATTAATGCTGAAAAGTACATAGAGATTTTGGAGCATAATATGCTGCCTTCAAGAAGACATCTTTTCCAGGGACGTCCATGCATATTTCAACAAGACAATGCAAAACCACATTCTGCACACATTACAAAGTCCTGGCTGCGGAGGAAGAGGGTACGGGTACTTGACTGGCTTGCCTGCAGTCCCGACCTGTCTCCAATAGAGAATGTGTGGCGCATTACGAAGACCCCGTACTGTTGCCCTTAAGACTTGTTTGCAGGAAGAATGGGACAAAATTACACCTGAAACACTTCATCACTTGGTGTCTTCAGTCCCTAAACGTCTTTTAAAGGTCCCATGGCATGGCATTTTTCTATTATTTTATAGTGTTTCCTGAGGTGTACTTATATTGTTAGTATGATTTTTACATCATAAAATGTCATAATTTAGAAATAAAAGGCATTTTGTCTATACTGCTGTTTGCCCTGTAGCTGAATGCCCTGCTTCAAGAGGCGTGTCTGCTGTGAGACTTCAGTAAAAACGGCCACTGTTGTGATTGGCTGACATCTTTGCATTTTAAATGAGCGGAGGGGGAGTGGTTTAACGAGGCACGAGCAGGCACGAGTCTGCCAGAGACGGATGGACCTGTGTTCACTTCTCATCAGTTCTCTCAGCATGTCTCAGTTCAGGGTGAACTGTTGTAGTTACTAGCATATACTTCAGGTTATTAGTTTATTTCTAGTCGGAGGGACTGTCACTCATGTCAGAAAGTTAGTAACTTTAGTAAATTATGGATCAGCGCTGACTCGAGACGCGAACCGTTTAGAACGATTCAGTCCGATTTGGTGAACTGGTTCGGTTCACTAAAAAGAACCGATTCAAAAGAATGATTCGTTCGCGAACCGGACATCACGGAGACGGAGCGATTGCTAACAAAGTTATTTATAGTAACTACTGAGTTATGAGAGCGCTGGCTGTCAGCGCGAGTTTATTGTGTTTGTATCTGAGAGTTCTGAATAAACATGAGTCCCAGTCACGCCAAATCCGTCTTCATCATTATTCTACCAACTTTGTAACACATGCAATGTACCATTACAGCGAGATGAACGAGTTAGTAAGTGTTGACTATAGCATTATTTCTAGATATGTTCCAATCATATGAAAAGCGTCAGTGACGCGCATTGAGTAACGTTACACAGCGGAAACAAAGACACAACAGCAGTAATCGAATGTAATCCAGTTTATTGTGGGGAAAGCTGGCTAGCCTAGCCCAGATATGCTCACGCTTACCCTCCTTCTGCTTAATCTCACGCCGCGTTTGGTGCCTCCGCTGTGGGCCAGATGCAGTACTGGGGGTCGGGGATGTTGAAGGCCGAGCTTCGGCGTGTGTGAGGTTTATCTCTAAAGATGTGACTCTGCTGGTGTTGAGCAGAAAAGTCTGTATGCACATTTAAGAACAGATAGACGCGACGAGGACGTACAAAAAACACCCTCGACGCATGTGGCAGGGCATTCAGGCCATCAGTGACTACAAACCCCCCCACTCCACCCCCGCAGCCACTGATGTCAACTTCCTGAACGAGCTAAATTACTTTTATGCTCGTTTTGAAAGAGACAACAGAGAAACTGCCACCAAGCTCAAACCCTCAGCTGACCACCCACCAATCACACTCTCCTCCACAGATGTCTGCAAGGCACTGAGCCGGATCAGCGCGCACAAGGCTGCTGGACCAGACAACATCCCTGGACGTGTGCTCAGGGCATGTGCGGAGCAGCTCGCTGGGGTTTTTACAGACATTTTCAACCTGTCTCTTGCCCAAGCAGCTGTACCGACATGCTTTAAACGCACTTCCATTGTGCCAGTGCCGAAAAGCTCTAGCCCGAGGTGCCCTAATGACTACCGCCCTGTAGCACTCACACCCATCGTTATGAAGTGCTTTGAGCGGCTGGTCCTGGAGCACCTAAAAGACTCTCTACCATCCACATTGGACTCACACCAGTTTGCCTATCGCAGCAATAGGAGCACAGAGGATGCCGTTTCCATGGCACTGCACTCTGTGCTCACTCACCTGGACAATAAAAACACTTACGCACGTATGCTGTTTGTTGACTTCAGCTCAGCATTCAACACTGTCATCCCATCCAAGTTAATTGCCAAACTTGGAGACCTGGGCATCAACACTTCAATGTGTAACTGGATTTTGGACTTCCTAACTGATAGACCCCAGAATGTTCGATCAGGATCCACCTGCTCCACGTCCATCACACTCAACACTGGCGTACCACAGGGCTGTGTGCTAAGTCCGTTTCTCTACTCCCTCTTCACCTCCGACTGCAAGCCTGTGTATGGATCTAATTCCATCGTCAAGTTTGCGGACGACACTACGGTGATTGGGCTCATCAGCAACAACGATGAGACTGCCTACAGGGAAGAGATCCAGCACCTGGCCACATGGTGCGCTGATAATAACCTGCTCCTCAACACCACCAAAACGAAGGAGCTCATCGTGGACTTCAGGAAAGAGTCAAGAGGCACACACGACACCATCCACATCAATGGAATGGCTGTTGAGCGTGTCTCCAGTTTCAAGTTCCTGGGGACCCACATCTCGGCGGACATGTCGTGGACGACCAACACCTCCAGCCTGGTCAAGAAGGCTCACCAGCGCCTCTTCTTCCTGAGGACACTGAGGAAGAATCAGCTCTCCTCGGCTATCCTGGTGAACTTCTATCGCTGCGCAATAGAAAGCATCCTGACCAACTGTGTGGCAGTATGGTATGGGAGCTGCTCTGTTGCGGAGCGCAAGGCACTGCAGCGGGTGGTGAAAACTGCCCAGCGCATCACAGGGACTCCACTACCAGCCATCGAGCACATCCAGAGGAAACGCTGTCTGCATCGAGCTCGCAGCATCCTCAAGGACTCCTCTCACCCAGCCCACAGACTGTTTTCTCTCCTGCCCTCCGGCAGGCGTTTCAGGATCCTCCGGACCAGGACCAGCAGACTTAAGAACAGTTTTTTCCCCAGAGCTGTCTCTTTATTGAACTCAAACCCCCGCTGATCCACTCCCCTCATATACTGATAACTCTCCTACCTCACATCCGCCTTCACTTTGTTATTTGCACTACCGACTGTTTATCACAGTAACAACTGTTTACATATGCATCTTGCACTGCCATATCTTAACTGGATTATGCTCATTTGCACTGCCGACTGTATTTATAGTACCAATGTTTACATTTGCATTTTGCACCGTACTTCTAACTGTAATATGCAACCACTTTCCACTGCACTTTCCACTTTTTATTTTTTCCGGATAGCTCTGTCCATAATTTATTGCACTACCCTAATCCACTGCTATATTCCTCATATTAGCCTAACATATTATTGTATACCTCTATCTGTAAAATTCTGTTTATAGTAATAGCCATCTGTATATTATATTCATAATACATATTCACCTGTAAATTCTGTTTATAGTAATAGCCATCTGTATATTTATTCACTGTACATATTCACCTGTAAATTCAGTTCTGTTTATAGTAAGACAACTCTCTATTTATACATATTTATATATATTCAGTACATATCCATGTCATGCACTTACGCATCCATTGTATATCCTGCACTTGCTGCTATTGCACTTCTGGTTAGACCTAAACTGCATTTCGTTGCCTTGTACTTGTACTTGTGTAATGACAATAAAGTTGAATCTAATCTAATCTAAAAACACTGACTCACAAGATAGAAAACACCTTTCTGTCGGGAGAGAGAGAAGCCGCAGTGTGTGCACGAATAATAAATAATTAGCTACACATAAGAAATCAATGATCACAGATCAGAAGGAACTGAAGAAAGACTTCTGTTTTCATTTGTACATCCAAACACTGAGAAACTGCCAGCGTTCACTCGTTCACAAGCAATGATCTCTCGAGCTTGCATGGGCGTGCCCGATTCTCTGGGCGGAGGAAAGGGAGGTAACCGTTCCTGCTTGGACGTCAAACCAGGAGACTTCAGGATTGGCTAGTCTGGCCTGTCATTTTCTCAAAGGCAGAGAAAGACAGCCAGAACTCGGTTTTACACCGATCAACATTTCTATCCACTTGGGGACAATATTCAGGCTAGGGGAACTCATATTAATGTTGAAATACCTCATAAAATGAAAATTTCATGCCATGGGACCTTTAAGTGTTGGAAAAGGAATGGCAACATTACAAAGTGGTAAATGCTTTACTGTCCCAACTTTTTTTGAAATGTGTTGCAGGTCTGAATGACAGGAAAGGATGCATATTTACAAATGACATGAAGTCAGACAAAACATGAAATATTTTGTGTTCATATTGTCTGCAATGAAATACAAGTCAAAGTAAATTTAGAAATCACTTTTTTTTTTTTTTTTTTTTGGCGTTTTCCATACTGTCCCAACTTTTTCTGATTTGGGGTTGTATATGGTATTCCCCACCTGTTTACGTACACTTAAGCCATAACTGACTGTGTTCATGCGAGATACTCCACATAATGGACCTTTTGACATCTGTGTGCATGTGTTTTTGACTATTCAGGCGCAAGGGGAACTGATCCCGCATGCGACAGAGAGATCCCGCCTTCACTAACAGCAAGTTAATCGATAAAGAATTGTAATTGAATTGTATTTTATGATACGACGGTCTTGGCATTTCATTTGGCTGTAGGCCAAATATATATATATATATATATATATATATATATATATATATATATATATATATATATTGAAGCGGCAGTGGATTTTAGAATCCGTACCCTTCAGTGTATGTATAATATATATATATATATATATATATATTTGTGTACATATATTTCAATTTACCATTTTAATTCTTTTTTTATTAGTTTTAGTAATTTTAGTACTTCAACTTATTTTATTTCAGTTAGTAGTCAAGGCAACATTAATAACTTTACATTTTTTTTATCTAATATTTACATTTTGTTTTATTTTATCTTTATTTCTATTAACACAAATATTTAAAAAAAAGTCATATATAGTTACTAATACAGTTTAATATTTAGTAAATAATAATTTTAGTACATTTTTAGTAATCAATAACAACACTATTATACAGAAACAATCAATCAATCAATCAAGGAGAAAAAACAATGACAAAATTTTTTAAGAGTTTTTGACAATTCCTTTACTATTGTCTGTTGCTAATATTGTACACTAGCTGTACTTTTGTAATGTTTAATAATATGTTCAGTTTGGACAAAATGAAATATATATGACTCACATCTGCAGCAGATTCAACAGAAGCCCAGTTCTGATCATCACCACCATTCACCAACAGAAGAGGACACTTTATTCTCCCAACCTTTGTGGATTTAAAAAAAACAAAAAAACGAGAACTGATATTACAAATAATAATAATAATCATTATTATTATTATTATTATTATATGCTAACAAACTATATATGAACAAAGCATTGTCAAAGTCATACTCACATCCACCTTGAGAGCCGGGTCTGAGGGAATCGGCAAGATGATGTCTCTCTGTATTACCTGGTTCTCCTCATTCATACGTACCTTATCCATATGCCTGCAATGAACAGTATTTGTTACTGAAACATCAAATTCTATTTCCAAAATTGTAGAATGTCATATGAGTGTCATTAATAGTGTGCAGAGAAGTTATAATGTGTTTGTATTTCAATTAGCTCTCTACTGCATTGGTCAAGAAGTCCCTTGCCAGTTCCTGACTGTTTTATACACAATGTAAATATATGGAGAGAAATAAAGAATATATTACTACTATTGCTATTACTACTTTTGATGAGGCTCAGTCAGGTTATGAATTTAAGTCCACTCACTTTTTTATCTCCTCAAAGACTTCAAAAATAGATTTATCAACAGGAACCACATGACTTCCACTGATACACACACAGCACTGGGGCTACAAGACAGTAAAATGATATTAAATATTAAAAAGCTGCATTTAAAATGTAGATAACGGCACATGTGTATGAAGGTCAAGCGAACCTTGATGATTTTTGAGTAGGCTGCCATACTGAGTGTGACAGCACTTCCAAAAGACAGCCCAAGCATTGCCAAATTGTCCTTCTGTACCTTCGGATGATTTTGTAAAATCTGGTATGCTTTCTACAGGAACAATGTATATACAAAGTAAGTGAGTGCGCGGGTAACAAATTAAATGACAAAGGTTATATAAATTGTATATATTGTATCAATTGTATAAAGGTTGACAATTGAAGATCACCAAGAATGTCATGTCAAATTTGGTCCACATTAAGAGACTGTCAAAAGTTCTGAATTACCTCAAAGTATGACACATCAACATCAATTGTTCTCAGCTCTTCTGGAGCGAGGTACTCAAGTGCCATGGATGCAAAGCCATGAGATGCAAGCAGAGCAGAACGATATTCGACCAAACCACCACCTCCTCCCCACAGGTCCAGCACTCCTGGGTACGGCCCAGGGCCTAAAAAAACACAGCAAGCAATTTAATTTAAAGTTGACATTTAACAAAAGTAGCGACAGATATTTTCTTCCATATTATGATGTGCATCCCGAGAGAAAATGTAGGGCGGGGATTTGCTTCTATACATTGGTTGTTATTTGGATGGAGGCAGATCTGAATACGTGCAGTCGGGTATAATATATAATATATATATAATATATATGCAGTCGGGTATAATATAATATAGTCGGGTATATATATCTGCTGAAGTCACGCAATACTGCCTTTAGATCAGGAGATGCACAAGCCTACAGTACGTCCAGGGCAAACCTGAAGAGGGGGATCAAACAGGCCAAGCACTGCTACAAGCTAAAGATAGAGGGTCACTTTTCCAACTCTGACCCTCGACGCATGTGGCAGGGAATTCAGGCCATCAGTGACTACAAACCCCTCCACTCCACCCCCGCAGCCACTGATGTCAACTTCCTGAACGAGCTAAATCACTTTTATGCTCGCTTTGAAAGAGACAACAGAGAAACTGCCACCAAGCTCAAACCCTCAGCTGACCCACCAATCACACTCTCCTCCTCAGATGTCTGCAAATCACTGAGCCGGATCAGCGCACACAAGGCTGCTGGACCAGACAACATCCCTGGTCGTGTTCTCAGGGCATGTGCGGAGCAGCTCGCTGAGGTTTTTACAGACATTTTCAACCTGTCTCTTGCCCAAGCAGCTGTACCTTCATGCTTTAAACGCACATCCATTGTGCCAGTGCCGAAACACTCTAGCCCGAGGTGCCCTAATGACTACCGCCCTGTAGCACTCACACCCATCGTTATGAAGTGCTTTGAGCGGCTGGTCCTGGAACACCTAAAAGACTCTCTACCATCCACATTGGACTCACACCAGTTTGCCTACCGCAGCAATAGGAGCACAGAGGATGCCGTTTCCATGGCACTGCACTCTGTGCTCACTCACCTGGACAATAAGAACACTTACGCACGCATGCTGTTTGTTGACTTCAGCTCAGCATTCAACACTGTCATCCCAACCAAGTTAATAGCTAAACTTGGAGACCTGGGCATCAACACTTCAATGTGTAACTGGATTTTGGACTTCCTAACTGACAGACCCCAGAATGTTCGTTCAGGATTCTGCTCCACATCCATCACTCTTAACACTGGTGTACCACAGGGCTGTGTGCTAAGCCCGTTTCTCTACTCCCTCTTCAGTGCCGACTGCAAGCCTGTGTATGGATTTAATTCTATCGTCAAGTTTGCGGACACACACCGGTGATTGGTCTCATCAGCAACAACGATGAGACTGCCTATAGGGAGGAGATCCAGCACCTGGCCACATGGTGCACCGAAAATAACCTGCTCCTCAACACCAACAAAACGAAGGAGCTCATCGTGGACTTCAGGAAGGAGTCAAGAGGCACACACGACACCATCCACATCAATGGAATGGCTGTTGAACGTGTCTCCAGTTTCAAGTTCCTGGGGATCCACATCTCGGCGGACATGTCGTGGACGACCAACACCTCCAGCCTGGTCAAGAAGGCTCACCAGCGCCTCTTCTTCCTGAGGACACTGAGGAAGAATCAGCTCTCCTCGGCTATCCTGGTGAACTTCTACCGCTGCGCAATAGAAAGCATCCTGACCAACTGTGTGGCAGTATGGTATGGGAGCTGCTCTGTTGCGGAGCGCAAGGCACTGCAGCGGGTGGTGAAAACTGCCCAGCGCATCACAGGGACTCCACTTCCTGCCATCGAGCACATCCAGAGGAAACGCTGCCTGCATCGAGCTCGCAGCATCCTCAAGGACTCCTCTCACCCAGCCCACAGACTGTTTTCTCTCCTGCCCTCCGGCAGGCGTTTCAGGATCCACCGGACCAGGACCAGCAGACTAAAGAACAGTTTTTTCCCCAGAGCTGTCTCTTTACTGAACTCAAACCCCCGCTGATCCACTCCCCTCATATACTGATAACTCTCCTACCTCACATCCGCCTTCACTTTGTTATTTGCACTACCGACTGTTTATTACAGTAACAACTGTTTACTTATTCATTTTGCACAACCATACCTTAACTGTATTATGCTCATTTGCACTGCCGACTGTTTCTATTTACAGTACCTACTGTTTACATTTGCATTTTGCACCGTACTTCTAACTGTAATATGCAATCACTTTACACTGCACTTTTACACTTTTTTTCGGATAGCTTCTGTCCATAATTTATTGCACTACCTTAATCCACCGCCATATTCCTAATTTTTGCCTAACATATCATTGTATACCTCTATCTGTAAAATTTTGTTCATAGTAATAGCCATCTGTATATTATATTATATTCATAGTACATATCCACCTGTAAATTCTGTTTATAGTAATAACCATCTGTATATTATTCACTGTACATATTCACCTGTAAATTCTGTTTATAGTAATAACCATCTCTCTATTTATAGATATATTTATATATACTCAGTACACATCCATGTCCTGCACTTATGCAAATGTTGTATATCCTGCACTTGCTGCTATTGCACTTCTGGTTCGACCTAAACTGCATTTCGTTGCCTTGTACTTGTGTAATGACAATAAAGTTGAATCTAATCTAATCTAATAAAAAAGGGGCTGGGTTTAAGGGGACTAAAAGATTAGTGAAGTCTGGCGTCACCATTGCACTGGAATAGTCATGATATTTTAATGAGGTAAAAAAAAAGAAGAAAGAAATAAATAATACCGTTGAAAGATTTACAATAAGATCAATAAAATAAATTTAAATAATAGATATGGAAAATTTGGTGCAACTATCAAGTAAAATGTAATGCAAGTTTTCCTTACACCTCGAGTGCACACATCTAAAAAAATTTTTTCAAAAACTGTATAAGGTAAAATAGTATTTATAAATGTAATAGATACTAATATATTAATTCACATGACATTTTACAGCCTGAACTATCATCATCATAAAAATTGTAAAATCACCTCATATTTTAAAAGACATATTGACCTTGACACACAATCATGAGGGTCTGCAGGGGTCATCTCTATGATAGTAATGTGTGGTTGCTAGCCGCGCATGAAGAGGAATACGGTGGAATACAAAAAAAATTTCCTTTATTAAAGCTACAGTCCATAAGTTGTCTCTTTGTCGCCATCTCTGTTTGAAACCTACAATTGCAGTTAGTTGCAGAGTTATCTTTACTTGGGTTGTTTATTGGCCCGGCTCCTCAGCGCGGATTAATCCAATGTTTTGATGAGTATGTGTGGCTGTCATTCATTCACCGCACAGTAAATAAGAATTTTCTGAAAATGTAATCAGAACAAGTAACATGTCTGCCACGTTTGTTCCGACCAACTAAGAAAAAAATCATTACAATAAATCACGCTACCAACGGTGATTGAATCTAAATTTAATCATTTAGCTCATATCCCACCAAAGTCCAAACTGTGCAAATTATTATATTAGTTATACTTTGTTCTCAAATTGCTAATGTTAACAACATCAGCATTGCGTGACTACGTGTATTTAGTGTGTATTAGCGTTACCCGAAGATTTCAATTTCTGTACAGTCTAAACTTTTGCTTTTGACTATGGGTGAATCTCCAGTTGTCACTGGTGATTATCATTTGGACCTTTCTGGATTAAAATCGTCCATCAAAATGATACATTTAATTATTCCAGCTGCAGTGAGAAAAGGCTATAAATGATCCGCCACCTGCAGTATCCTCACATGATATAGCCAACTAGCCGGACTCCTTCTTTATGTATACAAACGTGACGTAATGACGCAAAGACGAACGCGCCATGCTCGAATTTCCCATGGAAAGCTACCAGTACCACTAAATTATAACGCATTATTACAAGCTTACCTTTGTGAATTGGGCTAAGGTAAAGAGATAGTTTTGAACACTGGCTGGTTATGTACTTGCTCAAAAATTGCTTTTGGATTATTTTTAACCAAAAAAAGTTACGAACTTCAGCTTTAACTAAACAGAAACACACATGAGATCGCTGGAAAAACAGTAAGAATGCTAACCACTAGGGCTGCAACTAATGATTATTTTGATAATTGTTTAATCTGTAGATAATTTTTTGATTAATCAGATGAAAAAAAAAATCCATTTGAATCCATTATTAAACAATACAAAACATTACATTTGTAATATAAAGCCTATGAATACAAATATAGTAAACGTATCTATGTAGGCTATGCTGTACATCATAAGCAAAAAAGTGTTAAAAAACAAAGATTACATTTTAAACCAAAAATCAACTGATTTCTTACAATTTTAAAGCAGAAATTAAAATGACTAAATTGAAAAGGATAATAAAACAAAAGCACAAAATGTTAACTTGTACGAGGTATTAAGAACCCACACATTCACTCGTCTGAACATAGTAATTATTTACATTAATGGGCTATTCCAACAGTGCCGTTACTGTTTCTGCTCTCATAAATAGGATTACATATATATTTGTAAACATACACTTTATTTCTAACAAAAATATTTTCGCTAAATGTGTATTTTAGTCAGAATTATTGCACAATTATTGCACTTCTACTGTGCTCCGTCTGTTTGACAAGCATGCAAATCATTGAAGTTTAACAAGACGCTTGATGTCAAAATGTGCAAAATGGAAATACTCGCAGGACTTTCTAATATGATTTACAGATAAGGATATAACCATCAAATATATGTTATGTGCTGAGGAAAACATGTCAAAGGCATTAAACAGCACACACATCTGTCAAAGCACGACAGGGCAAGATGCGGTAATGGCTTATGCTTTTGTTTGAAGTGCTTATAAATATTAAGCTAGTATGTTTCGGACATCTAGGATCATATACTTTTCCCAAAGACACTCACTCTGTGTCCTTCGCTATTTTCCATATGCATTTTGTCCATTGAAATGGGTCATGCACTACTGTAAAGCGACGTGACTGGTGACGTGACTGGGCACAACGCACAGACGTGACTATAATCAAAATTCATTGGCGATTATTTTCATTGTCAATCATTTAATCGATTAGTTGTTGCAGCTCTACTAACCACAGTAAATGCATACACGACAATAAACGAACACAACTGAAATCAAAGGGCTGTGAATACATAGGGGAAAAAAATTTGAACTAAACAAGACACAGATGATGAACATAATGGGCAACCACAGAAACAAACAAGGACATAATCAGAAACCAAGGAAACCGAAACTAAACAGAGTGGGGGAACAGGAACTAAACAGAACAGAATATAAAAATAAGAGTCCACATTACAGAACGTAAACCTGACAATCCCATTTTCTGCTTTTTTCTGTATATTTGTTTCACCACATAATATTGTTGGCTGTGCCACATGATTTTGATTTGGCAGACACATTTTTTTCAAATACTAAATAAGTGCAGTTGTTTTATCTTTTTCTTTTCTAAGAAATAATAATAAAAGATTATGCCAAACCGATTTGTTTTATTTTCAAGAACTTTATTCTTTTAATAAGGATTTTTTCTTTATATCAGGGCATTTGCATCACCCAAATAAAAAATTTTTTTTTTACGACTTTGTCCCCCGAAAATATATGTGTTAAATCAGAAATTATTAAACCTTGGTATCATAGAAAATGTGTATTCAAATCACTGAATGTGTGAATTGTATTTTTAATGCATTATGAGCATTTTATCATTTTGTGTTTACCTGGTGGAAGAAATAAAGTTCCTCGTACTCCTTTCTCCCTGACGTTCACCCTCTGCACACCTGGTGCAACGTACCAGCGTTCTGTGGCACTAGTTGCCAGGGGTGTTGTCTCGCTGAATCCTTGCGATAGATGCCCACTGTATACTGAAACGTGAATTACCATTGGTGTAAGAACATTTGTCTTACGCAACCTTGAATGAAAAAGACCGGAAGGAAAGATTAATAGAGTGATGACGTTCAATAAGACTTACATCCTACAATTTTCGATTCACGCAAAAATGGGAATTTAAACTTTGTGAGAGAAACAGCAATAAACACACCATGAGATTTTGCTAGTCTAAGTCAAATATGTCCTTGCTGCAGCCTGTATCGCAATGATGTACTCGATTAAATCCAATACGTACTAGTGAACTCGTGATTTTTCACCAAACCAGGTTATGGTTAGGGTGTAGGGTAGAATTAGGGGTTAGTATTTGTTTTAGCATTGTGTAGGTAATCAGCACAGTGATTGACATCAGTGATGGCGGAATTTGCACTGCACTGCTTTGAAAAAATAAATAAAAAATTAACGGATCGTCGCACTACAGGCTGCGGTGAGAACAGTTTCATCTTAGTTACCTGAGTCCAGATCGACTTCCTGGTATGGGCTTCATGCTCCATAGCAACCCCATCTGTTCTGTGCCTTTATAGGTGCCTCCCAAACTTTCATCTTTTGCCACTACATTTCAACAGGATATATACACATTATGTCATTCATGCACACTGCAACAATGTTTTATTTTATTATTTTCTAGATAATTTTACTCTGCAAATAGATACGTTTGTGAATTCCGTGATAGTATATTTTTATGCCCAGCTGGAAAGTCCAGCTTCATATGGTCTCATGTTGGTCGAAGCAGGTTATTTATCATTGTCCAAGGTAGTTTAGGTAGTTATCTGGCCAGGCTTTTGTATGGTGGTGTATGTTGGTAAGGACTCTTTTTACTGTGGTACCTTTTCTAAGGCTCATGCATTAGACTGTACCACGCACCTGTAACTGTTCCGTGTTCATCACTGATGTAGTGTCCAAACGCCTCCCAGAAGTCCTTGTCTTCTGACTGATGTAGACAGTATATTGTCACCTCTTGATTTGGCAGTAAATTCACTATGACAATCTGAAACTTTTCATCCACCAGCCCTCGACTGGGCTGCACAGTCAGCAGAGGACATGTCCCCTTCTCAGTGCTCACAGTCCTATACAGGATTAAATGAGAGATTGAAAAGTGTCTGAACAATGTCATGTATTCTCTAATAAGTTGCATTGTTGTGTAGAATAGAACAGATTGATCTTTAATGTCATTATACACAAGTACAATGAAACTCTATTTGGCTTCTGTAATTAAATAAATAAATAAAAATAAGAGCAATACTCATAATTATTAAATAAATATCAATAAAATAAGTAAAAACAGTACAAAAACCATCTGTTTCTTCTCACTGCACTGTGAAAGAGGTGTAATGGAAGGCACAGCTCTGGCACAGAAGCCTGTCAGTCTGTTAGTTCTCAATTTTAATGTTCTGAACCGTTTTGATGTCCTGAACCGGGCAGAAATGAGGCCACGGGAGAGAATTTATGAATGACACATGAGGTAGGTCACATGATAATGACAACATGGCGGATGTAGTACGTGTGGATTACATTCATACTACACACATTCATATATAGAACATACTTTTTTAAAGGGATCCCATGGTGTTGAGACTTGTATGGCTTAATATAACATAAATGATGTCTCTTACTGAAATATGTAGTTGAAAACACATGAAAGATCCACGTTATTTAAAAAAATCCATAATATATTTGGACAATGGGCGGCGCCATTTTGTTTGCGTTCTAGGTTGATGACGTAGAATGGTTGCACTCGCCAATCAACTGGCTCTACCCGTAGCTATTTTTACCACAACACAACTCGAAAAATGTTTCAGAGTTAAACAAACCCAATCAGTTGCTTTGTAATTGCATTTAAAACACACTCAATCACACATATGCACACAAACACTCTTACACACACATACACACCAACAAATCGGCCCACAAACACACACACATCTGACAGACTGCTCTGTTCTCAATCGAGATGTGTTATGGGCTGCCCTCGTCAGTCTCCACGACAGGGGCTGAATCTGAAATCGCCCCCTAAAACCTCCCACATGAAAAAATACTATATATTATAGTATATTATAGTAAAATTACTCTAGTAAATACTATAGTTTTTGAACCATACTATAGTAAAGATCCTACAGTAAATTGTAGTATATTGTAGTATAATATAGTATTTACTACATTTTGTTAATTTACTGTAGTATATTTACTATAGTACGGTTCAAAAACTATAGTATAATATACTACAGTATTTTTTCATGTGGGCTGAATCACTATTCCCTACGTTAGTCCACTAATACAGTTCACTTGATGAGTAAATGAAAACGAGTGCATGAATTCGGACAGCCGCTGTGTGTACATCAGCTGTACACTCATTATTGCGGTGCAATGTGGGATTGAATGAGTGCACTCAATAACGTCCACTATGGTTTTGGACACTACTACAAATGGCTGTCCCCTCAAATAGTGCCCTATTTGAGGGTATAGGGGGCGATTCAGCCAGGGTGCTGGCCTGCCGAATTGGAACCAGGTGACAAACTAGGCAAGTCAACTTCATGTATAACATTACAGCTGATTGAGCGTGTGTGCGCGCACAGTGCATGGATCTATGTGTGTGAGCGTGCCGATCTATTGGTGTCTGTTTGTGTGTCTGTGTGTGTGTGTGTGTGTGTGTGTGAGAGAGAGAGAGTTTGTGTGCACGAGGTGTGTTGTGGTAAAAATAGCTACGGGTAGAGCCAGTTGATTGGCGAGTGCAACCATTCTACATCATCAACCTAGAACGCAAACAAAATGGCGCTGGCCATTGTCCAAATATATAATGGATTTTTTAAATAACGTGGATCTTTAATGGGTTTTCTACTACACATTTCAGTAAGAGACATCATTTATGTTAAATTAAGCCATACAAGTCTTGACACCATGGGATCCCTTTAACAGTTGCGAAGTACATTCAAATACAAATGTAGTACCAACTCAGAGAGTATGCAATTTCGGACCAACACGATCGGCATCACTTTTGTGATAGCTCTGTGGTGCTTTTCCAGACTTTTTGAAGTTTAACATATTCATTCCCCATTTATTATCATGGAAAGGAGAAATCAAATCAATCACTTCATTCCAAAAAACTAAAATTGTAATGTTAAAATAAATTATATACATTTTGGTAGCTGTGGTCTGGTAAGCGCTTGTGAAATCAATCCCACCATGGTAACTATTCCCACAGCAACATTGCATATGCCATGGGCTGGTATTAAAGGGATTAGTTCACCCGAAAATTAAAATTACCCATGATTTACTCACCAACATTCTTCTTTCAGACAAATACAATCAGAGTTATATTAAAAAACATCCTGGCTCTTCCAAGTTTTATAATGGCAGTGAATGGAAACCCAAAATTTGAATCCTAAAAAAGTGCATCCATCCATAAAAAAGGTTATTTGCATTAACCTCTGGAGGTTTTTTTCCCTTTCTTTTCACAAACGCATCACTTCAGAAGGACTTTATTAACCCCACTGAATCGTGTGGATTACTTTTATAATGGATGGATGCACTTTTTTGAGCTTCAATTTTTGGGCAGCTGTTGCCATTATAAAGCTAGCTTGGAAAAGTCAGGATATGTTTTAATATAACTGTCATATACACTTAGGATGGCTTAGGGTGAGTTAATCATAGGGTAATTCAATTTTTTGGGTGAACTATATCCCTTCAATAAACTGTGGTTACCATATTAGCCACAACTGTCTTTGAAAAATAATAATTTAATAATTGTCAAAAAGGAGGTACCACGTTAATTTATGATTTTGCATTAGTTTATGGGTTTGCCTTTAGAAATGTCTCTGTACCTAACAGGTGCCAACATGATGCAGTCCGATACGATCAGATCAGGCGTTTCTTGATGGGGTTCAGATGATCACAACAGCGCAAGAACAGAAATAATGTCTGAAATAAACAGAAACAACAACAAAACAACAGATGATAGATCGCAGCGATCTTCACTTCCTGAAAACTTCACAACGTTACCACAATGGAAAACCACAGTTTAAACCATCAAACTTTTGGCAGGCGACATGTTGTGCTCGGTGATGTTTATGCGAGACCCACCCGGAAGGAAGAGGAGTGTTTTAATCCAAACTATTTAAATCTTACCTATATGGAATATATATGCTATATTTATCAGAATGTCGTCCTAATCCCTGACTGAGTGAGTGAGTGCAGCTCATGGGCTAATGTTGATGACGAAATGTTACCTTTGACACAAATGTTTATGCGCTTACAGCAGGAAAGGTCGTTTATAACTCTTTTGGAGACCATACATTTTCTACTGAAGTACTTTTTACTTAGATCAATTCTAAAATCGTAATTTAGCATATCGAAGGGGGGAGACTATCCCCATAACCGCAACAAAAGCTCCACCGCCACATTGAGGCAATAATGAAAACACGTCTATAACATATGGGAACGTATGGAATAATCTGCACATTATTTAAATGACAACATGAAACGACCAGTTCAATACCACAAAGATGCCATTCCACTCCACCTGTATTCCTAGTTTATATTTCCTTCCAGTGTCGCGAAGCATCCGGCAACTGCACCCGGGATGCCAGATTGGGCAGAGACCAGTGTTGCCAACTCTCAGTGTTGCGAGACAAATAAGCAACCGCAGCTTCAAAAACAAGCCCAAAACAAGCCCGATATTATTATATTATTTATTATCATCAATATAATTTATGATCAATTATTTATTATCAATAAATAAGCCTGCAACATATTAACTGAAACCTCTCGGAGTTTGAAAAGCAAAAACAGATGTGATTTTACAAAAAAAAGGGCACGCAATATTCTCCGATCAGCTGTGAAAAGAATATATTTGGAGATGGAAAAAGTGACATGAAGGCCAATTATGGTAACCCATAGTAGGAGTTAGTGCACACATATTAGGAGGGAGCACACACACACACACACACACACACACACACACACACACTGCAAATCGTGAAAAAGATACGCCCTGCACCTCAATGTACTATCTGCCCTAAATAGCATTGAAAATTACAAATGTCACATACTATTTAGGATGGACATTTATTTTATTATAAATATGTGGCTATATATTGCAGCGCTCCCTTAGTGCTTGCCTGTTTCCCAATGGCATAGGCTACTTGCCATTGGGAAACAGGCAAGCACTAAGGGAGCGCTGCAATATATAGCCACATATTTATAATAAAATAAATTCGAAGCATATATACTGTTATTATTAGTATACTTGTTTTTTATATAATAACTTGTAATGATAAGAACATTATAAAAATATTTTTTACATTCAATTAGGTGCCTCTCCTCCCTGTTTCCTCTCCATCTCTGTAGATCTCTGCTGGTGGCATTGTTTGTAAGTCTACTAACTATCATTACCTATCATAACAAAAACTGGTTTGTTGGATAAACTGTATGTATAATTTTAAAGTATATTTAATTAATAATAAAGTCCAAATCAATCCCCTTAATATTCTCAAAATGGTCATTCCAAAATTATTTATTTCGAAATGTTGCAGGGCGATGAATCAAACGTCTGAAAAATGTATTATTGCATTTACTATCTTTAAAATCAAATATTTCACTGATGCCTTGCAAAAGCCTTAAAAACCTGGTGGTATTGCATTGAATACAATACTATATTCTCTTGGAGATATTAGAAAACCAAATGTCTTTAAAAATTCAGTTTATGTAAATAAATAGCCCTCTTCGTTTATTAATCGTGAGACCATTAGAATATATAAATTTTAACCCAATTGTCGGTAGAAGATTGATTTATTCTTACATTTAAAACTGAAGTCCTTAACTTTTTTTTCCACAAACGCATTGCTTCAGAATGACTTTATTAACCCCCGGAGCCTTTTATAATGGATGGATGCACTTTTTTGAGCTTCAAATTTTGGGCAGCCGTTCACTGCCATTACAAAGCTTGGAAAAGCCAGGATATTTTTTTTATATAACTGTCATATACACATAGGATGGCTTAGGGTGAGTTAATCATGGGGTAATTACATTTTTTGGGGAACTATATCCCTTCAATAAACTGTGGTTACCTGTTATTACACAACTGTCTTTAAAAAAAAAAAAAAAAAAACGTCCAAAAGGAGGTACCACGTTAATGTATGTCTTATTACAAGTTCAGAAAGCTCAAAGAATATGCATTATGTGTGTCATTTATGTTTTATTATTTTTATTAACACCGATCAGGCATAACATTATGACCATCTCCCTAATATTGTGTTGGTCCCCCTTTTGCTGTCGAGGCATGGGCTCCACTAGACCCCTGAAGGTGTGCTGTGGTATCTGGCACCAATATTTTAGCAGTAGATCCTTTAAGTCCTGTAAGTTGCAAGGTGGGGCCTCCATGGATCGGACTTGTTTGTTCAGCGCATCCCACAGATGCTCGATTGGATTGAGATCTGGGGAATTTGGAGGCCAAGTCAACACCTCAAACTCGTTGTTGTGCTCCTCAAACCATTCCTGAACCATTTTTGCTTTTGTGTCAGGGAGCATTATCCTGCTGAAAGAGGCCACAGCCACCGGGGAATACCATTTCCGTGAAAGGCTGTAAATGGTCAGCAACAATGCTCAGGTAGGTGGTACCTGCAGGGCCGTGCAGAGAGTTCTTCAGGGGCAGGGGCTCAAATGTAAAAAAGGGGCAATATGTAAATATATATATATATATATATATATATATATATATATATATATATATATATATATATATATATATATATATATATATATATATATATATATATATATCCTTATGCTCATCAAGCCTGCATTTATTTAAATACAGAAAAAAACAGTAGCATAATATTGTGAAATTGTATTACATTATGTTCTTTTTAACTTTTTATTAATAAAAGAATCTTGAAAATAGTATCACAGTTTCCATCATTGACATTAAATCCTCATATTAGAATGATTTCTGAATGATCATGTGACACTGAAGAGTGGAGTAATGATGCTGAAAATACAGCTGTGATCACAGGAATAAATTATATTTTAAATTATTTTAAAATAGAAAACCATTATTTTAATAATATTTCACAATATTGCTGTTTTTTATCAAATAAATGCAGGCTTGATGACCATAAGAGACTTTCATAATGCTGCATAATATTCAAAAATGGTAATATAATAAAGTCCTTTCACGTAACCATTTCGCCTGCCTACACTTCACATAATAGGCCTGTATAGGTGCTGGTGGCACGTGGGGTTTGTTAACTTTGATAGTTTCATGAAATAGTAAACGGTGTATCAATATACATAAATACAAGTGAATTTAACACTTACCATTAATGCAACTTTTGCTGCTGCTGCATGGTTTTGTGCAGGGATTTGTTTGTTAAAATCCATTTTGTCAGTGATGCAATTTATAAAATGAGACAAACCGCAGGAAATCGTTACACAAACGTTAGTTCGTCTGTCCGTGTCATTTTCAACCAATTTATGAATAAGAACAGAAAATTACCGCTCCGCTTCACATCGCCCAATGGAATTTGAACTTGCTTTGCCAGATCACGATTGGTTGGTGTATATACATGACAAACGGGCATTGGTGAATTGTGTAATACTTTAAAATATATAATATATAGATTTGTAATTAAATCAACACATTAGCTTTGATTATGGATGAAAAAAAAATATTGGTTTACCTTTTTCCTGTAAGGCCACACACTCTCTGAAAGGACCATATTTGGCTCGAGAGCCGCTTCCGAACAGAGGAAAATCAGCTGTCAATCAAAACGCACGCGACCCATAGCAACGCGTTACGGCAACGCCTCAACAGAAATTGTCCGACTTTTGAGCCGTTCGTTACCATTGTATACATTGTCATGTTATAATAATTACATTTATTTCGTTTTATTGACCACGATATTATCATTGATATTTGTCTGAGAGGGGCACTTTTGATTCATTTTGAAAAAGGGCAGGGGCTCGAGCACCCAAAACCCCCCCCTCTGCACGTGCCTGGGTACCTGTCAAAGTAACATCCACATGGAGGACAGGACCCAAGATTTCCCAACAGAACATTGGCCAAAGCATCACATTCCACCGGTTTGCCTTCTTAGTGCATCCTGGTGCCATGTGTTCCCCAGGTAAGCAACCAGAACCAGCATTAACTTCTTGAGCAATTTGAGATACAGTAGCTTGTCTGTTTAATCGGACTACATGGGCCAGCCTTTGCTCCCCATGTGCATTCCGTTGAAAGTAAATTAAAAACTTTTCTCCTTAAGCTGGCCATCAGCAGAACACCTATCATCATGCAATCAATTAAAAAACACCACACAGATTTAAAACTGGTAAATGTAAAGAGGTTAATCTTAAAAACTACACTCTAAAAAAAAAGTCTCGTAATCATAAGGGAACCTTTTTTAGTGCTATATAGCACCTATTTTGGTGCTTCAGTGGTTCTTCAGAGGTGCTATATAGCACCTTATTCAAAGAACCGGTGAAGAACCTCTGAAGAACCGGTGAAGAACCTCTGAAGAACCGCTGAAGAATCACTGAAGCACCAAAAATGGTGCTATATAGCACTAAAAAAGGTTCCCCTATGATTACGAGCCAAGAACTATTTTTGGTGCCATACACTCTAAAAAAAAAAAGGTTCTATATTGCACCAAAAATGGTTCTTGGCTCGTAATCATAGGGGAACCTTTTTTAGTGCTATATAGCACCAATTTTGGTGCTTCAGTGGTTCTTCAGCGGTTCTTCAGAGGTTCTTCAGCGGTTCTTCAGAGGTTCTTCACCGGTTCTTTGACTAAGGTGCTATATAGCACCTCTGAAGAACCGCTGAAGAACCACTGAAGCACCAAAATTGGTGCTATATAGCACTAAAAAAGGTTCCCCTATGATTACGAGCCTTTTTTTTTAGAGTGTATAGAACCTTTTTTTTTTTAGAGTGTACCCAGCTGACACAATTATAGGTTTTTCTTTAATACACTGTTGAATTGAAGTAGAGGTGCTGCTGAAGAAATTTTAATGTCTTATTCCATGCGTCCTCTTGTGCATATGCGTGTGGTTTGGGTTGTCCACCCCATAGCATGACAACTGCAACAACAACACCAAAATGCATTTAGATGTAAAACATCCATCTATAACTGGCATCAGGCCTATAAAACACATGAAATGAGACAGATTATGCGTGCATACCTTTCTGATTTGTCAACTGTAGGTTGAATTTAGTTGCTCGGAAGTGAGGCGTGTACGGCGGTTCAATTAGATGACCAGACCCAGGATAGGTCAGGACTTCCAACAAGTGCCGATTTCCTGCTTTCTCCATCGTCATCACAATCTGGGTTTAAAAGGTAAATATCAGGAATCTAAATCCTGTCAAACAATTTGAATCAAATGTCATACTTTTTTACTAAAGCTTTTTAACAAATTAATGTTTAATTTCCATTAAATAAATGGTACAGAAGTTATTTTTAAGTTCAATTCAGTTGTTTAACCTTCAAAAAAAAAATGTCCTTTGTTATTTTTGCATGTAATCCAAATTTAGGACATTTGAATACAGTTTCAAAAAGTTACTACAGTTCACTACTTTTTTCATTCTGTTTTATTGACTTTTTTGTTACTCATTTATCATTTCACTCAGTTAAAAATTTTTTTTCTTCTATGGTTTCTCAGCATGTTTTTGTTTGTTGTCATATATACTCCTTGTTTCATTGGTTTGATTCTCCTGTTCCTTGTTTAACTGTTTGGTTTCTCTGTGTGTATATGTAGCGCTCAGTTTGAGTTGTCATTTGTCTCTTCTCATTTATTTTTAGTTGGTTGATATTCTCCTGCGTTCATGCGTTTTTTCTCTCTCCTCTGCTCCTGCATGTTTATTTTTTGTTGTTGTTAAATAATGACCAACTGTGACAGAAGAACGGACCTCAAAAAATGTATAAAGCAGCACCCTTCATAGCATCGCCTGTGAAAATCTCCCTTTATTGAAATACTCCTGCCCGGTTCTGTGTGTTGGCAACATCTATGGGCAAAAAACCAGAGCCCACAGCCTGCTGAGTCTGACAAGGTAAGTGAGCCGAAATCTCTGTTCATCTCTGAGGAAGTGTTAATTGAGTTTGAGGCATGGAATAGAGTCCCGCCTATACCACCACAGAGGTTGTGCTGTACCACTTCAACAAGGAATGGTATGATGATTTGAAAGATATAATTCCCTAAAATCTCCAATCCCTGCTTTTCCCACCCAGTCTCAATTCTCATTTGTCACATCTGGTTCCACCCAGCTCTAACTCTCCTTCGTCACGTATGGTCCTGCCTAGCCTCCCAATCCCTCCTCCTCCCTCCGTTCTGTTCTGTCCAATGGATCCCTTCAGGCCCTCAGCTCCTTCAGTGGCTCTGCCCAATTTCTCAGCTCCACCGTGGTCCGTCATCCCTCGGGTTCCCTTGTCCTGCTGGCTCTTTGATTCCTGTTTCTGTTGTTCCTGTGTTTCTTTTTTTGTTTCTATGGTTTCTCAGCATGTTTTTGTTTGTTAACTGCAGGCAATATAATATATAAGATATGTAACTCACATCTTCAGCAGATTCAACTGCAGGGACAGCCTGATCATCACCAGCATTTACCAACAGAAGTGGACACTTTATTCTTCCAACCTGCATCCATTTTAAAAACAGACAACTGACATTACAAGAAAGTAAAATTAATAAAAACAAGCAAAACAGACTATATCAGCATATCCATATCAACATATACTCACATCTACTTTGATTGGCGGGTCTGGGGGAGTCGAAAAGATATCTCTTTGAATTACCTGATTTTCTTTATTCACATGTAGTTTCTGTTTATTCCTGGAATAAAAATGTGTGTGCTTATCATTAGTATAATATTTACAATGAATTGTAATGATTTACTCGATTTTAGTAGTGTGAACAATAATGGCAAATTATTGGAATTATTTCAGTTCACATAATTTTGTTATACAGTGGCCCCATAATGTATCTGAACAAGTTGAATTCAAACTTAATTTTTTTAAATTCACATTGTATTTGATAAAAAGTCCAACCAAATTGGCATTAATTTTAAAGAAAAGAAAAAAGTTTTACAATAATAAATTTTTTAAATAGACAGGTCCTGTGCTCAAAATGTACACACACACACACACACACACACACACACACACACACACACACACACACACACACACACACACACACACACACACACACACACACACACACACACACACACACACACACACACACACACACACACACACACACACACGGTTGTAAAACATAACATAAATAAAAAAAAAGTTAACATTTAACCAAATTAAATTTATTTCTTATCCCATGCTCAGGGAACAGGGAGCAATGAACAATGTGTATGGACCCTGTCAATTGGAATTTTTTAACCACTGTGCATTCAGCTCGCACATGTGGCTTGAATGTTTTTGCACTAATTAGTTTTCCACACACACTTTCTGGTTGTCAAAGTTTAGTAGAACATGTCATCATATATTACTATAATGAATGGTTAGAACTGTTGCTAGAACAGTATTTCTCAAACCTGATCCTGGAGTAACCCAATTTTTCAGACGGCTCACTGTAATCCTATATGGCAGGGCAATTGGGACAGGCAGAAAACTTAGAGGGATAGTTCACACAAAAACGAATATTAGCCCATGATTTACTTACCCTTAAGTCATCCTAGCATATGACATACTTCTTTCAGACGAATACAATCGGAGTTACATTAAAAAAAAAATCCTGCATGGCTTTATAATGGTTAACTGTCCACTAATTGTCGCCCACGCGTTCACGAGAGACTACCGTTCCAGCGTATGACGCAGACGTAGCGTAAGTTCCGGTGACGAATGCGGAAGCGCAGAGAATTGAGCAAAACAAAACTTGGTTCTTGGTTCTGCTCACGTGCAGCTGAATGAACAGAATCGTCCCAGTCACGTGTCTGTTTTGCCGTGCTAGCTAGCTTTTCAACTTCTATTTTTAGCTCTTTAACAGAATTTTTATATTCAGATGTAAGTCCCGCAATGCTGGGGTCAATACAGAGTCTATCGCTTCTCTTACTGTCAAAGCCACAACCGAATTCAGAGTACTTTGTTTCTCTTTGAGCGCTAACTTGATACTGTTAGCTATAGCGGTGTCAAGATCCTCTTTGGAGATGGTGGAATCTTTGAATTTTTTCTTTATTGGTGATTGCTCAACCTCTCTTTTCCGTCTCTCCCTGACTGCTGGAGCACTCATAGTGGGCTAGTTAAGAGTGGTTCAAAATTTACTGACAGGATTATACAATGTTTGGCAAAGTGAGCAGAGCGAAGAAGTATGCGTGCATTGCTGCCGATGGGTCACATGATCTCCACCCCATCCACTTTAACTAGTTTATACAGAAGGATCTACTGGGTTCAGCGAAGTAGAGCAAAGTAGGCAGAGTTTTCAAAACTTTTAGTGGGAGTTCTATACATCTAGTCATTTAAAAGAACTCTGTATGGACCGTACAATACATGCCTATTTTGCAGTTGCATTTTTACTTTTCAGTTCACCACATTACAAACTGTTAGAACGGTATTCATAATGGCCCTCATTTATCAAAAGTGCATACACCAAATTTCCAGCGTACACCTGGCGTACACCCAAAACCACGGTGACTTTGAGATTTATCAATATGGACGTTGGCGTACGGCACGCTCAAATCCTACGCCAGCTCAGGAGGTGGTGTACGCACGTTCCTAATTAATTCCACAATTCCTAACACCACAAAACGCACTGATAAAGATATACTATTATGACCCACTGTAAAAACAACAACAACAACAACTAAAGCCCTATTCGCACGGGATAAGTAGGCTATTATCTGGGGACCTCGTGTGATTTAGAAATTACTCCCCCACATCTGAATCTTGCGTGGCGCATTCGCACGGGATAAGCTGTGATTTTACTCGAATTTACTGACTTACATCCCGGATATGATGTAAAGACTTGAAAATGTTTTCTCATTATAGAAATAGCTGAAATTAAACAGTCGTATCAATATAATTTTGACTGTTTTATAGTAATAAAAATTATTTCGTTCAGTTAGAGAACAGACGCAATTAAAAACGAGCAATATAATAACAATATACGACGGAAGATTCTGTCAGGGTTGTTGAAGGGAAAGGAGCGAGGACAGAGGAATGGGCTTTTTAATGATAATAATAAAACAAAAAACAAGACAAAACAAAAACTACCCCGAGGGGGAAAAACAGACTTGACTTGACTTGACTTGACTTGACTTGACTTGACTTGACTTGACTTGACTTGACTTGACTTGACTTGACTTGACTTGACTTGACTTGACTTGACTTGACTTGACTTGACTTGACTTGAGCAGGGAAACATGAGGTAAAGACGACGACGATTCCGCACTGGACTGCAAACACAAGGAGATTAAATAGGGAACAAACAAAAGAGGGTAACGAGGGAAGACAGGTGGGGCAAATGAACCAATAATCAGGAAACAAGGTGGGCGGGGTTAGACAAAAGACACGAGCACATGGCACAAAGAAACACTTGACAAGACATGTGCTCACACCAAACATGACATGAACATGCAGCTAATGAGAACTCAGCTGCATGTTCACACAAAACATGACAACATGACGTAGCACGTAGCCAGTGAAAAACACCAACCACGTGCTACACAACATAAGACAAAACATAACATGAAAGCACACGGCCGATGAAAACATGAACCCTGTGCTACACAGATAGAAGAGCACACGCTCACGTGACAAGACAGAGTGACAAAACAAACACGCGGAGCATGAATGTCCGAATCCCAACACAAAACTGAAACCCAAACTAGACCGAAGTGCTGGGATCCGAACACCACGCCCGCACACAAAACACAAGGACAGAAGAGCACGCAGCTCGAGCATGCTCAAAGCTGCGTGCTCACACAAGACAAGACAAACAATACAGGAGTGTCAGGGCTCTGTCACAAAACCATGAATAAACTAGACCGAAGTGACAGAACCCTGACAGATTCAGTTTCAAAGCTAAATGTAAAAGCGCCCATTTAAGCGAGTTGTCATTATACTGTTCTGTTTTTGTGTTTTTCATTAAGAATAATATTAAACACACCATTCAAGCAATTTACTCCCAAATTGGTGCTCATTCTAAAGTGAAAGTAATCCGCGCGGCCGCACGGGAATTCATAACGGTTCGCATTATATGCAGCCTAGCTCCATTCTTCGTGAAAGATAAAGATAAAAATGCGCACAGGACACAAAAACCTTGCAAAAATTATATACGATCCGCCTAATCCCGCCCAAATCACAGAGATGCCGATTCGCACGGGACTAATATTATCACAGGACCTCTGTGTTTGGCGAAATATGGTAGGTAATTTGCCGGGGAATTTTTACTTTACATATTACAGACATGGCCGATTCGCACAGGATTAAGATCACAGACATTCTCTGCAATTATTACAAATCACCAGAGGTCCCCACATTTAATCCCGTGCGAATAGGGAAGTAATTATAAACTTCAGTGTTTATTTTTGTGCAACATGGACTTCAATGTTTAATTTGTGTGACTTTACCAAAGCATTTGATTTGTAGGCATATGTATCCCTCCAGTTGCGAGCCTGTGCGCTTTACCTGACGGTTCAAGGTTAGGCCCGGCAGCTGCGCACGGACTGGGACTGAAAATAATTCAGACTGACAAAATAATAAAAATGACATTCTTCTTCTTTTAAATAATAATAAAATAAATAATAATAATAACGACATTCCTCTTCTAAATAACAATACGCGTCATTAATAATACAAATCATAATAATAATAATAAGAAGAATCTTACAAATTGTCATGCAATTATATTAATGTGAATGAATGGTACTCCACATCACATCATCATCACTATTGTTCACCCCAATACATGTGACGTGATACGAAGTTAAATGCTAATTATTTCAAAACACGTGCTGTAAAATAATGAATTGTGATAGGTAATTTCTCATCCAAACAGCTATTTAAACTGGATTTCCACCGTACACCTTTTTGTGGGCGCCTTTAATCCCACTCTTTAAACTCCCAAATAAAACAATTTAGTTTTTTTTCCCACTTTCCTGGTGATGTCCACGTCAGAGAAGTTTCGCTTCTTTGCCGTCTATCGTGTGTCCATGGCGTAAAATGAGGGCATGGGGGAGGCAGAGACTTGAATATATGGGGGCGTGTTATTCTAATGACGATCGTTTTCAGCCGCGGCATTTATCAAGGGCAGGTTTTGCGTACACCTGGATTTCAGAGGTGCGCACAGCTTCATAAATCAGGCGGTGAGAGGAGTGTAAGCATAATCTCACGCCAACATATACGCCCGTTTCTACGCAAGATTGATAAATGAGGGCCAATGTATTTATAATATCACATTTGTGATAACAACAGAGCTTTATTTCAGCAAAGTAGTGGAGGAGGCTAGAGGAGGAAAAACGGCTTTTAACACATGCTGCTGCTGCCCGTGTCCATTTCACGTAACAAACTTGTATTGTATAGCTCTGGAAATTCTGACACACACAGTACTAGCTGTTCATCCATTTTGCTTTCCGAAGCTTGTTTGGATGCCCCATTTCTATTGGCTGCTTGGATAATCGTCACAGAGTGTAGCGGTGAAAATTTAGCTATTTTGAACTTTGACCGTGACGTTAACACGCAAGCTCGCCAATGGTGTGCTCGGCTGCATGTGCACTTTGGTTGACGCAGCAACAAACTATACTTGCATGGCACAAGCCATTGAAATAATGGGTTTCATAGTGCAGCGGTGGCATTGTTGCATTCTGTCTGAAAGGTTTGCAATTAATCTTTAAGGTTGAATGAACGTTTCTTTCCTGATGGACATTCCATGAATATTTCCTCTTAACTATGCTGGTGTAATTCCTCCAGGTACCAACAGACACAAGTGGCTTTCTCATACTGATGGATTTATTGAATCCAGCTTGGTCAGGATCATAAACACACCGTGAAAACTAAAAGCACAGTACAAACAATAATTAGCTTAAAGAAAGAAATTTGACAGATTAAACTATTTTGACAAATACAACATACAAAACATACCTCGTTGGCTGAGTACCGAGAGAGGAATTAGTTTGTCCTTTTCTTCTTCTTTTTGTTTATCTTATTTCTCTTAAACTTAGCTTAGTGACCACACTTTAGTCATGCATCTTTCTTTCTCTTGAGAGATCGCTTCTTCTACGGAAAAACCACTTGTCTGCATACCAAGCTCACTCTTAAGCTACAGCGCCCCCTAGTGGCACTTAACGGTAATAATAATAATAAAAATACAGAGAATGAATAGAAACAAAAATGTGGCAGTAACACTCCCACCAATCTCACAACTCTTACTGTGGGATTTCTATAGCTTACATTCAGACTGACAACTGAACATGAAAATGAACAAACTCTTTTCCGCTTCTAGCAAAACAATAACCTTATGAATAGGTCGTTCTAATGAGACTGTTTTAGTCACAAGTTTACTGTGTTTGTCATGTGTCCTTTCACCAACCAAAAGTCGAACCTTTCTCACTTTGTTATCAGTTCCTGGATAGACATCAGTGACTTTGGCTAGCTTCCATTCATTATGTGGTGCCATGTCATCTTGTAGAAGCACTACATCATTTATCTTCAGATTCCTTCTGTGTACATTCCACTTCCGTCTTGGTTGCAAGTTGAGCAAATATTCTTTCCTCCAACGGATCCAAAACTCATTGGCTAAATATTGTACTCTTCTCCATCTTTTTTGAAGATACAAATCTTCTTTCATAAACTCTCCTGGAGGAGGTTGAACAATGGTTGACTTCATAGTGAGAATGTGGTTGGGCGTTAATGGCTCAGGACCTGTTGGATCACTTAAATGCTCGATGGAAAGTGGCCTACTGTTGACAATCGCCATGATCTCGTACAACAAGGTTCTCAAGGATGTACTGTCGAGTCTCTTTGCTGACTGGTCAAGGATGGCTGAAAGAACACTACGGATGGTCCTGATCTGTCTTTCCCATATTCCACCCATATGGCTTGCCGAAGGAGGATTCATGAGAAATTCACATCCAAGTGCTTTTACCTTCTCCTGATTCATTTCTTTCATGAGATCGGCGAGTTCTCTCTGGGCACCAATGAAATTGGTTCCTCCGTCACATCTCAGTTGACGCACATTTCCTCTTATTTCAATAAAGGCTCGCAGAGCATTTAGGAATGCGTCTGTACTCAGGTCGTCTACTACTTCAATATGTATGGCTCGTGAACATAGACAGGTTAGTATGAGTCCATATCTCTTGAGCTCCTTTCGTCCATCTTTGATGTATATTGGTCCAAAGCAATCCATTCCGACATAAGTGAAAGGCGGGGTAGGCTCCGTTCGGTCTACTGGCAAATCTCCCATACTTTGATTCTCTGTTTTCCTTCTGTATTTGCGACATCTGACACATTTGAAGATGTATGATGAAACTGCACGGCTGCTCCCAAGAATCCACCAACCATTTGCACGCAACTCATTCATCGTCATTCCACGACCTTGATGTTGAACCTTCAAGTGAAAATATCTGATCAGCAAAGTTGAAATATGACTGTCCTTGGGAAGTATGGCTGGATGTTTTACATCTGGGTGTTGTACAGCTTGACCCAAACGTCCACCCACTCTGAGGATTCCTTCTTCGTCCAGAAACGGACTTAGTTTGTACAGTTTATGATTTGTGGTCTTGGAAACTGTTTTCTTTGATTTTAGACTCTTTATCTCTTCTGCGAAAGCTTTCTCTTGAACAATTTTGATGACAAACAGTTGTGTTTGTTTTCTCTCTTCCAAAGTTGTACTTTCTTTGGTCTTTTGTATATCACCCTTGCGTTCCTTGACCTTTCTTCTCAAGATTGCAAGTGCTCTTATCAATCTGGACCATTCTGATAACTTCTCAAATCTGCTGAAAATAGTTTGCTCTTCCTTTGCATTGATGGTATACACACAGGCTTTGCGAAGTTCTGGATCATTCTCCCTGATCTCTCCCACCTTGACATCTCTATCAGGAATGTTCTTCTCCCAGAGAAATGCTGGCCCCTCAAACCATTCAGAGGACTTCAGTTGTTCTGCGGTTAAGCCTCGAGAAACGTAGTCTGCAGGGTTCTGCTCTGATGCGACATACGCCCATTGTTCTGGCCTTGTGCTTGACTTGATCCTTTGTATCCGATTTGCTACGAAGACTTGAAACCTTTTGGCATCATTATTTATGTAGCCAAGAACAACGGTGGAGTCTGTCCAGAAAAACTCTGCAATGTCTGGGATTTCAAGCTCTGCCCTGAGTAGATCACTGACTCTAACTGCAACAACTGCTGCTGAGAGTTCGAGTCGAGGGATAGTCGTGACACTAGTAGGTGTGACTCTTGACTTGGCCATTACCAAGCAACAATGGACTTGATCTGATTGGTTAATGATTCTCAGGTAAGTACAAGTACCATATCCATTGACACTGGCGTCTGCGAAGTGATGAAGCTCGTAGCTTTTAACCTGACCAAAATCTGTAGGAATGAAACATCTTTGAATCTGCATGTTGGCTAAACTTGGAAGGTCTTTAATCCAGGATTCCCACTGGGGTTTTAAGTGCTCTGGAAGCTCGTGGTCCCACTCAACCTTATCCTTGCACATTTGCTGGAGAATCTGCTTTCCCAAGAGGACGAACGGTGCAATAAACCCCAGGGGATCGTAAACGGAGGCGACAGTAGAAAGTACACCTCTTCTTGTAAGGGGGTTCGACTTAACTTGAACTTTGAATTTGAAAGTGTCTGAAGTGACGCACCATTCAACTCCAAGAGCTCTTTCAATGCGTGCTAAACTTAGGGACATGTCAAGGTCTTTCACTGTGGCACACTCTTCTTTTGGAATGATGGACATAACTCTCTCACTATTACACACAAATTTGTGGAGTCTTAACTTTCCTTTGGCACAGAGCTGTCTCGAGTCTTTGATGAGCTGAATAGCTTCCCTTTCAGTAGGAACGCTTGCCAAACCGTCATCAACATAAAAGTTTCTCTGTATGAAGTGTATGGTGTTTTCTTTGAATTGACCTTGTCCTTGGGCCGCGAGGTGTTTTAGGCCAAAGTTGGCACAGCCTGGAGAAGATGCTGCTCCAAAAAGATGGACCTTCATACGGTAAACTGATGGTGATGCTTCCAAATCTCCCTCCTCCCACCAAAGAAACCTTAAATAATCCTGATCTTCTTTTGTGACATGGAACTGATTAAACATCTGCTCTATATCACACATGAATGCGACGGAACTTCTGCGGAAACGACAAAGAACACCAACCAATGCGTTTGTCAGGTCAGGACCGGTTAAGAGATGGTCATTGAGAGAAGTGTCCTGGTACTTGGCCGAGGCATCAAATACTACTCTGATCCTTCCGGGTTTGTGTGGGTGATAGACCCCATGATGTGGGATATACCATGCAGGAGTGTTATTCAACTCTTCGTCAGGGACTCTTTCAGCATCTCCTCTTGAGATGATGTCATCCATGAAGTTTGTGTAATCATTGTAGTATGATTAGTCTTTCTTTAATCTCCTTTCCAGACACTTTAGGCGATGCACTGCACATATTCTATTGTCTGGTAATGTGGGTCTTCTGTCACGAAACGGTAGTGAGATCTCATAGTGGCCGCTCTCATTCTGTGTGATGTTTTCTTTAAGTTTTGTGAGAAACTTTAAATCTTCTTGTGACACAGGGTTGCCCTCGATGGCTCTTTCAGAGAAGTCTCCTTCAAGTGCTTTGATAATGTCAGAAGGGGTGATGTCCTTTACTGTTGTCCTATTGACATAGTGGACTTTGTTCTGAAGTTTTAGAGAGGGCTTAAGCTCTGGGATGACTTTCTTGACAATAATGCGATGACTAATTCCAATCGCATCTCCATAGTTCAGGCAGGGATTGGTTTGTCCAACTATACTCCAACCAAGATCGGTGCGCTGAGCGTATGGCTCGCCTTCTTTGCCTGACACAATCTCTCTCGGGAGAAGAGCTTGTGAGCAGTTGTATCCGATCAACAATCCTACCTCGCAATTTTGCAAAGGTGCGATTTCTGATTGAAGGTGTTCCAGATGTGACCAAGCTTTAGCTGTTTCATTAGTTGGAATGTGAGCTTTGTTGGCTGGAATGAATTCTCGTGTGTATGTAGGAGGTAAAGTGATTATTTTGCTTGAGTTAAGGCCACGAACTTGAAGATCTTGAAGTCTGTCGGACTGAACAACTGTAGTCTGGGAAGACATAGTAGACAGTTCTAGTTTAACAGGTTCTTGGTTTGTCTCTAGTAACTTTGCAACTTCACTGAGAACAAATGTTGTATCGCTTTGCGAATCCAGTAAGGCATACACAAGAACTTCTTTGAGTTTTGTAGAAGATGAAAGCCACACAGGAATGATTGCAGCTGTCTGTGTGTTATTTTCTTGACTTGCGACTCGGTTAGTCGTAGCCATGGCTGTAACTTGTTCTTGAGCTCGGTCGCTTTGACTTGACCTTTCGTTACTTGACTTTGGATTAGCTAGTGGTTGCCTTTGTTCTTCTTTGTCCTTAACTCTATCTTCATGAAGACAAGTCGGATGCCCTTTACTGCACCTTTCACAAATATTGCGGTTGGTACAGCTCTTCGAATGATGGCCTGGTTTTAGACAACCAAAACATAGCCTCTCTGACTTAATAAAGCTGACTCTGTCTGACACAGCCTTTTCCAGAAAACTTCTGCATTTGTGTAAACTGTGCTTAGGTTTCTTACAGAATACACATACCAGTTGTATCTTTTCTTGTGAAGTGGTCATCAGTGTTTTAACTCCAATTTCTTTCTGTTTTATAAGTTTCAGTTTTTCTGATTTGTTAGGCTCACATTGTTTTAGTGACTGTAAAGATGTAACAGGATTACAGGCAATCTTGGCTTCTCTCGTTAGAAACTCAACAAACTGGCTGAAAGTGGGAAACAGATTTGTTTGTTCTTCAATTTCAATAACCTTGCGGTTCCAACTAGCAGCAAGCCAGTCTGGAAGTTTGGAAAGTATCTTTCGGTTCTCATTGCAGTCGTTCAAGATCTCTAATGACTTGATGTGAGATGTGTTGCAGCTTCACAACTGTGCAAGAAATCTGCAAAGTCTCTTAGTTCGAAACTGTCCCTTGAGGTCATTTTTGGCCATGCATGCAGTTTGTCTCTAAAGGCTTTCGCGATTGTGAATGGATTTCCATATCTTTCTTCCAGAATCTTCCATGCAGCAGCATATGCAGATTCAGTTCCAAGCAGGAAGTATCCTTCAACCGCTCTCTTAGCCGGTCCACTCACATATCTCCGAAGGTAGAAAATTTTCTCCTTGTCCGGGATATTTTTTTGATCTATCAGCATTTGAAATGACAGTTTCCAGTCACTGTAACTTAAGGGATCGCCAGAAAACACAGTAGGTTCCGGAACAGGGATACGGCTAGCACTTAGTGCACTTGCTAGCACTTTAACAAGATCTGATGTACTATCACTTATAGGAGTAGCTGCAGCTTGGGGTATGACTTGTTCAAGCATAGATGAGAAGCTTACATGTTCAGAGTCTTTCATTTCTGTGTTAATCTTTGTTACATCGATCTTTTGTGCTTCTGCTGCACTCATTTGGTCATAAACCTGCATCCTTGCTTGTGCTGCCTTTAGATCTTTGACCTTTTCCAAGTGCAGTACTTTTCTTTTCTTTTCATCAAGTGTTCTCTGCAGAGCTGCATACTCTGCTTCTTGTAGAGCCTTAAACTTTGCTTCATCTGCTTCTCTCTGCATTCTTAGTCTAATTTCTTCTGCCTCTCTTTCTAAGCGCTTTTGTCTAATCAATGTATCTTGTTCTACTGCTTTTTTCCTGACTTCAGCTTCTAGTCTTTCTATCTCTTGCTCTTCCATTTCTTGTTCTTCTAATATTTTGAGAACAGCTTGACTCGCTGCTGCGGCTTCTTGATGTTTTACAGAGGATCTATGTGAATGCTCAGATGAGTTCTTCTTAGTGGTGTTGAAGGAGCTTGACTTACTGCTTGCAGTTTGAAAGAGGGAGCCTGCTTCCGGCCAATCTTGTTCCTCTTTTCCTTCCAATCGGCTGGTTGCTTTATTCACAAGGAAACCTGAGATCTCCACGCACAGATCAACTCTGCGACGTGACTCCTGATCAGGTGGGGTGAGCTTACGTAACTCTTCATAAACTTTCGTGACATCTGCACAAAGCCCTCTAACATCACCAATAATGTCTTCAAGTATGTCTTCATTCAAGGGTCCTGTTTGAGAGAGGGGTTTCTTAGATGCTTTTGCACGTGTTCTCCACTTTTCATAGTTGTAGTTAAATCTTTGCTGGAGTCCTTTAATCCTCTCATCCTGCATTTCTCTTCCCTTTTCTGTGAGTGTTTTCACTCTCTGACTTCTTCTACTTTGTACTGATTCTTGCTGCTCACTAAGATCAGTACATTGGGTTTCTTCAGACTGCATCTGGGGTCTGCACTAGCTAGTGGTGTATTTGGATCAGTCATTTTAACGTCTTGTCACTTGTCACTAAACAGCAAAACGTTTACGTTAACTAAAAGTCACCCCTGTACTGCAGGCAGTTCAAATATAAAGGCAGAATAAAATAAAAAATGTAACACTGAATCTTAATGCAGTAAAATGAATGTAACTTAAATTACTCTCCACTTAAATATACCCAAAACGTATTCAAATAAGAGTTATTCACATTTAAACTCTTCACATGAAATACAGAATTCAAATTACTGTTACAAATAGCACAATAAACAAAAGTCCTGATGCTTAAACTTAGGTGCTTTAGAACTTACACTGAAGCTTAATAAACAAAAACTAGGAATAGCAAAACATTACTTTGACTTTTTACTGTTTGATTAATCAACCTTAAACTTGTGTTTTGTTTTCCTTGTTTAAACAAACCCTTAACTTATGAATGTCCACATTTCTTATGGCCTTATCTTAGAGTGTTGCTCTTCAAATCGTATGCTTTGGTACCGTGCGCGCTCCCCCGCTCTGCACACGTGCCGATCACGCTATGGCAAGACTGCTGCTCCTTTGATCATTCCGCCTCGCCTCCCCTCGCGTGCAGGTCAGTCCGAGTTTTCACTGTAATTCCTCCAGGTACCAACAGACACAAGTGGCTTTCTCATACTGATGGATTTATTGAATCCAGCTTGGTCAGGATCATAAACACACCGTGAAAACTAAAAGCACAGTACAAACAATAATTAGCTTAAAGAAAGAAATTTGACAGATTAAACTATTTTGACAAATACAACATACAAAACATACCTCGTTGGCTGAGTACCGAGAGAGGAATTAGTTTGTCCTTTTCTTCTTCTTTTTGTTTATCTTATTTCTCTTAAACTTAGCTTAGTGACCACACTTTAGTCATGCATCTTTCTTTCTCTTGAGAGATCGCTTCTTCTACGGAAAAACCTCTTGTCTGCATACCAAGCTCACTCTTAAGCTACAGCGCCCCCTAGTGGCACTTAACGGTAATAATAATAATAAAAATACAGAAAATGAATAGAAACAAAAATGTGGCAGTAACAGCTGGTATGTGGTCATTCATTTGCGTTTAAGTGTGAATTACATGCTCAAATTATGGGTCCACACTGCATAATTGCAAAACACTTTATAACACCATAACATATTTTCTAGGATTTCTCTGTCTCACTTTTTCATCTCCTCGAAGACTTCGAAGAGGGATTTATCAAAAGGAATCTGGTGACTTCTGTTGACACTCACACAGCACTTGGGCTAAAAGATAATAAACAGAGACTGACCAAAATACCAAGTCAAAAAACTGCATTCAAAGTGTAGAATAATGTGTGTGGGTCACCAACCCTTCTCCTGCAGAGTTACTGTCCTACAGTGTTCAGCTTTTAACCCAATCAAACACACCTGAACCGGCTAATCAAGGTGTTCAGGGTTACTCAAAAACTACAGGCAGATGTGGAGCAGGGTTGGAACTGAAGTCTGCAGGATGGTTTCTCTCCAGGAGCATGGTTGGGGACCCCTGGTGGAGATCATGAAGCAAACCTTGATGACCTTGGAGTAGGCCACAAAACCGAGTGTGATTATACTTCCTAAAGATGATCCAAGCACAGCCAGGTGATCCTTCTGTACCATTGGATGATTCTTCAGGATCTGGTATGCTTTCTACAGGAAAATGTATTCACAAACATAAATGCACATTTACACATCTGTAAATACTAATCAACTGTTCACTGCACAATCAAATGTTGGGTGTGGGTTTGCATGCACTCAAACCCAATGGATACACACTGGTTTTTGGGATTTTGTTGTACCACTGAGAGGCAATGTTTATATACACTATATTGTATACTGTATAGAATTCAGAAATTGGGAAACCCCTCCAAATGATTGAATTCAGGTGTTCTAATTCACTTCCATGGCCACATGTGTATAAAAGCACCTAGGCATGCAGACTGCTTATACAAACATTTGTGAAAGAATGCGTCGCTCTCAGGAGCTCTGTGAATTCAAGCGTGGTACCGTGATAGGTTGCCACCGGTGAAATAAGTCCATTTGTGAAATTTCCTCACTACCAAACATTCCACGGTCAACTGTTAGTGCTATTATTGTACAGTGGAAACAATTGGGAACAACAGCAACTCAGCCATGAAGTGGTAGGCCATGTAAAATTACAGAGTGGGGTCAACGCATGCTGAGGCGCACAGTGTGCAGAAGTCACCAGCTTTGTACAGAGTCAATAGCTACAGACCTCCAAACTTCATATGGCCTTCAGATTAGCTCAAATCAGTGCGTAGAGGGCTTCATGGAATGGGTTTCCATGGCCGAGCAGCTGCATCACCAAGTGCAATGCAAAGCGTCAGATGCAGTGGTGTAAAGCATGCTGCCACTGGACTCTAGAGCAGTGGAGATGTGTTCTCTAGAGTGACAAATCACGCTTCTCTGTCTGGCAATCCGATGGATGAGTCTGGGTTTGGCAGTTGAGTACAATACCTGCCTGACTGCATTGTGCCAAGTGTAGAGTTTGGTGGAGGGGGGATTGTGGTGTGGGGTTGTTTTTCAGGGTTTCAGCTTGGCCCCTTAGTTTCAGTGAAAGGAACTCTTAATGCTTCAGCATACCAAGACATTTTGGACAATTTCATGCTCCCAACTTGGGAACAGTTTGGGGATGGCCCCTTCCTGTTCCAACATGAACAGTGCACAGAGCAAGGTAAATAAATACATGGATGAGCAAGTTTGGTGTGGAGGAACTTGACTGGCCTGCACAGAGTCCTGACCTTAACCTGATAGAACACCTTTGGGATGAATTAGAGAGGAGACTGCAAGCCAGGTCTTCTCGTCCAACATCAGTGCCTGACCTCAAAAAAAGCGTTTCTAGAAGAATGTTCAAAAATTCCCATAAATACACTCCTAAACCTTGTGGAAAGCCTTCCCAGAAGAGTTCTAAAGAAGTGAGCACCAATTACTCTGACCGGTTTTAACTTTTTTTCAGCAGGGCTGTGACCGTTCGCTTGCCTGTCACATGTTCCCTTAGTCTTGGTCTGACTTTTATGCTTCTTCCTGTCCTGAGTGCCATGTTGTAGTTTTTCCCTATTGATAAATCTTCCAAGGTGTATCTCGTTACCTCTGTACCTTGTTATCTGGATCGTTCCTGAACTCTCTGTGTCCCCTGATGGCTCCGCAATGGCCATGAAGACCGAACCTGAACTTCCTGTTTGCCCTGAAACAGCCACGGAGGTCCTCCCTACCTGCCCTGTTATGACCACAGATGCCATTACTGAACTCCCAGACTGTTTTGTCTAAGCCAGAGAGGCTATTGTAAGTTCTCCAGTCTCATCAGCTCCCCAGAAGTGGTCTTCAGCTCCACCGTAGTGGCCTCCTGTTTTCTGCTCCACTGTGGTGATCACCAGCTCTGCCTGTTTCGCCGTAGTGGCCTTCTGCTATGCCTTGGTGAATTTCTGCTCCGCCATGGTGGTCACCAGCTCTGCCTGCTTCACCATGGTGGTCACCAGCTCCACCTGCTCTGCCGTGGTGGTCACCAGTCCTGGCTGCACTGCTATAGTGGTCCTCTGCTCCGTTGTGGGGATCTTCATCAGTCTCATCTGATTCACTGTGGTAGTCTCCAGCACTGACACCTTGGCCACCTACTCTGCCTTGGCCACCTGCTCTGCCCTGGCCATTTGCTCTGCCTGTTCCGCCCTGGCCACCCACTCTGTCTCCGTCCCTTGGCCCTTTTCCTCTCCACAGACCTGCTTCACCATCCCTCCCCAAGTCCGCCTCTGCTCCACCACTCACCTGGACTTTTGGTTTGGGGTGTTTTCCAGAGAATGTTACCTCGGTACCTTGTTATCTTGCTTGCTCCTGTGTATATATAGCCTTGTGTTTCACCAGTTTTCTGTCATATGTTGAATGTGATGGTCTCTGTTTCTCGCATGCTTTTGTCCCTTGTTTTCCTTGTTGTTTTTTGTTTGTATACTTGTTTCTTTAATAAAAACCCTGCATTTAGATCTGTGCCTCAGCCTGCTTTCTCCAGACAGTTCAGTGTTGCTTTGGTGATCCTCTGACCCAGTCCTCTAGCCATCAATATTTGGCCCTTGTAAAAATGTTGTACATTTCTAAGCTTGTAAGCTTAGCTGTGTTAAGCTAGTCTCCCAACCTGGCCAGGCAAATGATCAGCTGGTTTTAGCTGGTTGGTCAGCTGGTCTCCCTGACCATCTAAACAGCCTGACCATCTAAAGAAGTGGCCCAAATTCCTCTGGCCAGTTTTAGCTTTTTTTTTTTCAGCATGGCTGAACGTTCACCATTCATATGCCAAATATTAGGTGCCATTGTAACGATATAATCAATGTTATTCATTTCACCTGTCAGGTAATGTTGTGGCTAATCAGTGTGTATTTTTCACATTTGCTTTGCGTCTCCTCTGGAAACACAGGCAAAAAACACATCACATAAAATCTCATGTCAAGGTTAGCCCACATTGGGAGACTATCAAAAGTTCTAAATTACCTCAAAATAAGAAAAATCAACATCTTGCCATCTCCGCTCTTTTGGACCAAAGTAATCAAGTGCCATGGATGCAAAGCCATGAGATGCAAGCAGGGCAGAGCGGTACTCGATCAAACCACCACCTGCTCCCCACAGGTCCAGCACTCCTGGATATGGCCCAGGGCCTAAAAAACACACAGCAAGTCATTATTTACACAGGCAATTTTCATGACTTCTTTGACCAAAGATCTAATAGATATTGACCCTTAAAGATACCAGTAACACTTTATAATAATGTTCATTCATAAGTAATTTATAAGTTATTAGTTAACGATGAACTAATAATTTACAAAACATAATTTTACCTTCATAAATTATTAAAAAGTGTTATGCTAATGATTTACAAATGTGTTGTAAGTTATCTTTAAAAGAAAAAAAGTAAATCATGAAATAATCAACCAGATCATTAGTAGATGGTTAATAAGTTATTAGTTAATATATATTTAATCATTTATAAATCACTGAAATATTTGTCAAAATTAGTTTAGTATCATTAACTCAATGAATGATGGTTAATAATGAACAAACGATGAACAAAAATGTAAAATCCTTTCACTGATCAGCCCAGACTTTAGTTCTGTGTGGAGTGTGTAGGATCTAGTGATAATGTAAACTGGTTGTACCTTCCACTGAAGCTCACATCAGGTGCACAGTGGTTAAAGACTCCATGTGTGTTAGAGAAGACCCTTGCCAGTCAGCACTTACAGTGCAGTACAAACTACAAATTGTTCAACACGTGTTATAGATTATGTGTAAACACATGAATAAATCATTTAAAAATCTAATCTAACCTAATCTAAAGTTAATCTTTAATCTTTATTACTTACTCTTAATCACATGTAAATGTTTTTCTTATCATTTATAGATATTCTTGTTACAAGTTATGTGTAACCTTATCTCATGTGCGTATTAGTATGTATAATGTCAATCCAGTATACATACGTGCTTCTTAATCACGTATGATCACGTATTCGTATTCTAAATAATAATGAACAACTTTAGAAATGTACAAACGTTTATGATTATTTTAGGTTAATAGAATATTGAATTCATGAAAATAATAGGACGATTTTATTCTATTTAAACAATAAGATTGATAAAATAGAATGTTCAGATATGTTCAGTCTACACATTTACCTTGTTTTATATGTTCAGTCAGCATGTGTGTGTGCATGTACCTGGAGGTAGGAATAATGATCCTTGTATTTCTTCCTGCCTGATGTTCACCCTTTTCACACCTGGTGCTACGTGCCAGCGCTCTGTGACACTTGTTGCCAGGGGTGTTTTTTGGCAGAATCCTTGAGATAGATGCCCACTGTATACTGAAATGTGAACTAACATCGGTGTAAGAACATCCTTCTTACGTATCCTGGAGTAAATAGTAGGTAGTTAGGTAACAAAAGAAAGTGCCAAACACAAATTAAAAAAAGAAACTTGATTTTAATTTGAATTAATAAAAAGCACACACTATCATATTGGTCTAGACTAATACCTGAGTCCTTGTTGACTTTCTTGTACAGGTCTCATGCTCCATAGCAACCCCATTGGCTCTGTTCCTTCATAAGTACCTCCCCGACTTTCATCTTTGGTCCCTAAGGTATATATATAATAGGGTTTATCCACATCATATACATCATGTCTGGATCATTGTTTACTCGAGAAATATACTGTAGAATTATAAATCTGTAGAAATGTGCCAGCCAGAGGAGTTGGACTTGGAGTCTTGGTTCCTTCCAAGATATCCTCTACATTTACTTCTCTACACCTTCAGATCCCCATCACTCCCCTTTCTCACAAGATTTCTGTCAGTGCACTTAATGGACAAGAACTACCAGCCATCTCACACACCACCAGCAACATCACCCTCATCACATCCGGAGGATGCTAGGATGCCTTTTTTATTATCAACTCTCCCCTGGTTCCCGTGGTCCTTGGTCATCCCTGGCTGGTCAAGCACAATCCCAGGGTTGACTGGGGTCAGAGTCCTGCACGGGTGCGGGTACCCGCGGTTACCCGACGGGTGACCCGCGAATATTGCTGAAACAGGGTGAAAAACATCCTACTGTGTCGGATACGGGTGCGGGTCGGGTCGGACAAGGGAGAACACGGGTCTAAACATGGGTTTTAAACAGTCACGTGCAAACGAATATAGGCCTATATATAAAAATATATGCATGTATATTGTAGATGTGTTCCTAAAAATATGCATATACAAAAATATGCCTTGCCTGTATTTCAAGTTGAAAAAATAATTTCAAATCCATATCAGTTTATTTGTGGTCGCACGGCGCGCGCCCTCCCAGGAGAATCACAACCGCGCGCGCGCTCTGCCTGCACTCGTCGAGATGAATCATGAGGAGTTGAAGAAAAGATAGCCTCAAATGTGGAAGTTCATCGCTGAGGAAGCACGCAGCTAACTGTGGTAACAAAACCAAGCACACGCAGTTCAATCGAACAGTATTTTTGTTATGGTTCCTGAGTTTAGTCTCTTAATAACACTATCTTAGTAGCCTACATTAAGCCACGTTAAGCGTTTTCTTATAATGGTTTTCTGGGAGGAAGACGCTTAACGTGTAATTAAACGCGTTGCGTTAAAATTTTGGGCTCATCTGATTTTTTGTACATAGTATACGTTATTATTATTATGTTTACTGAGTTTGGTCTCTTAATAACAGTGTCTTACCTACATTAAGCCACATTAAGTGTTTTAGAATGTCCCGAAGTTGTCCTTAAGTTAATGGTCGTGTAAAAACTTATGTATGCTGGCTATAAACATTTTTGTAAGTGTGTCTATAATGTAATATGCTAAACTGATTTTATTGCGGGTGTGGGTCGGGTGTCGGTTCAATTTTAAGCGGGTCGGGTCGGGTGCGGATTTTATTTAGTGCTGTTGTCGGAAAACGGGTCGAATGCGGTTTTAAGCACTGGGTATGGGTGGGTGCGGGTTTACAAAATCGGACCCGTGCAGGACTCTGACTGGGGTCACAACTCCATCGCTGCCTGGAGTAATCAATGCTATGCCTCTTGTCTTGTGTCTAAGTTCTGTGTTGCAGGATGAGCCAGTGAATTTATCAAACGTGCCCCAGGAGTACCTAGACCTGAAGGAAGTGCTCAGTAAGTCCTGGGCTGCTTCTCTACCTCCACATCGTCCCTATGACTGTGCTATAGAGTTACTGCCAGGTACGTCTCCGCCTAAGGGCAAGTTATACTCACTTTCCGTCCTGGAAAGCGAGGCCATGAAGAAATACATTTCAGATTCTCTAGCAACCGGGTTTATTCGCCCTTCTTCTCCAGCGGGGGTGGGGTTCTTTTTCATGGGTAAGAAGGATGGTTCTCTGCGACCTTGCATTGATTATCGAGGGCTGAATAACATCACGGTAAAGAATACTTATCCTTTGCCGTTGATGTCTTCCGCCTTCGAGAGGTTGCAGGGAGCATCCGTATTCACGAAACTGGATTTTCGTAATGCATATCATTTGGTCCGCATCAGGGAGGGGGATGAGTGGAAGACAGTGTTTAATACCCCCAGGGGCCATTTTGAATATTTGGTCATGCCCTTCGGGCTGTCCAACTCCCCTGCGGTTTTCCAAGCACTCGTCAATGACGTGCTGAGAGATATGGTTGATCAGTTAATTTATGTCTACCTGGACGACATATTTATATTTTCTTCTTCTCTCCAGGAACATGTTCAGCACATTAGACGAGTGCTCCAGAGGTTGCTAGAGAATGGGCTAGAGATGTCGCTTTTTGTCCAGGCGGAGAAATGCGCTTTTCATGCAGTCTGTTCTGTTCCTAGGGTACATCATCTCATCCGAAGGAATGCGCATGGATCCCGACAAGATTAAGGCTGTGGTAGATTGGCCAAGTCCAGATTCCCGTTTGGCCCTACAGAGGTTTCTGGGGTTCGCCAATTTTTACCGACATTTTATTCGTAATTTCAGCCAACTAGCCGCTCCTCTGATGACCTTGACCTCTTCCTGAACGACGTTCAGGTGGTCTGGTGCAGCCGAAACTGCATTTACCAAACTCAAGAGCCGCTTTTGTTTCGGCTCCCATTCTGATTGCCCCTGATTCCTCACATCAGTTCGTGGTGGAGGTCGACGCGTCAGAGGTGGGGGTAGGTGCGGTTCTTTCTCAGCGCTCTTCTTCGGATGACAAGATATATCCATGTGCATTTTATTCTCATTTTCTGTCTCCAGCTGAACTTAACTATGACATTGGTAACAGAGAGTTGTTGGCAGTCAAGTTAGCATTGGAGGAGTGGCGTCATTGGTTAGAGAGGTTGGGGGTTCCCTTTATCATCTGGACCAATCAAAAGAACTTGGAATATATCAGATCCGCTAAAAGACTTAACTCCAGGCAGGCTCGGTGGGCTCTTTTTTTCGGACATTTTGATTTTTCCCTATCGTACCACCTAGGGTCTAAGAACATCAAACCCGATGCTTTGTCACGCGTTTTTGACCGCTCCGATCGCCTGTCTACTCCCGAGTGCATTTTACCTGAGAGACTCATTGTTTCCACACTCACATGGGAGATCGAGTCGAAGGTCAAATCGGCCTTAGAAGGGGTAACGCCTCCGCGCGGCGGTCCACCGAGTCGATTATTCGTATTACGGTCAGACGTTATTCGATGGGGTCATTGCTCCAATGTGGCATGTCATCCAGGAGTTAACCGGACCAGTTTTTTGGTAAAGCAACAATTCTGGTGGCCAGGTATGGCTCGCGACATTCAGGATTTTGTTTTGGCCTGTTCGGTTTGTGCATGTGGTTAGACTTCCAATCGACCTCCAGATGGGTTGCTCCAACTGCTGCCAGTCCCTTCGAGACCCTGGTCCCACATTGCGCTCAATTTTGTTACCGCCCTCCCAGGGCAAGACAGTCGTTTTGACCGTCGTGGACCGGTTCTCGAAGGTGGCTCATTTTATTCCCTTGCCCAAATTACCCTCTGCTAAGGAGGCTGTCGTAGATCATGTCTTTCGTATACATGGCCTCCCGATAGACGTGGTCTCCGACAGGGGGCCCCAATTTATATCCAAATTCTGAAAGGAAGTTTTGTAGATTACTGGGGGCGAGTGTGAGTCTGTCCTCGGGTTTCCATCCCTAGAGCAATGGTCATACCGAGCGAGCCAACCGAAATCTTGAGAGAGTGTTGCGATGTTTGGTGTCCAAGAATCCTTCCTCCTGGAGCCAACAGCTTTCATGGGTTGAGTACGCACTTAACTCAGTACCAGTGTTGTCCACGGGCCTCTCTCCGTTTGAAGGTAGTTTAGGTTACCGGCCACCAATTTTTCCTAGTCTGGAATTCGTCCAGACATGTCGTCACACATGGAATAGAGTCCGTGAGACTCCACCAAGGCTCAAGCCGATCGCCACCGGTCTAGGCCTCCCATCTACGTCGTGGGTCAAAAAGTGTGGCTTTCATCAAAGAATATTCCTCTCCGCTCCTTGTGTAATAAGCTTGCTACTAAATTCATTGGTCCGTTCCCTGTTGCAAAGATCCTTAGTCCGGTAACAGTCCACCTCAAACTACCTCCAGTGTACAGGAGGATTCACCCTGTGTTCCATGTTTCCAAATTGAAGCCAGTATTTCATTCACACATTAATCCGCCTGCTCCGGTTCGTAGATGGGGAACCAATTTATACGGTAAATCGTATTCTGGACTTCAGACGGAGGGGACGTGGATTTCAGTACTTGGTGGACTGGGAAGGTTGCGGTCTGGAGAAGAGAAGTTGGGTTCCTGCGAGGGACATACTGGATCACTCCCTTATCGATGATTACAATCGACGGGTAGGTTCCCCAGGTGGCGCTCCTAGGGGGAGGGGTACTGTCATGGTTCTTGAATTTGCTGTCTCATGCTCTATGTGTGTGTTTGGTTGTGTTTGAGGCGTGACCACTGATTACCACTCACCTGATCACCACCGACAGCTGCAGTCACTTTCACCTGCCTATATATTCTCATCTCACTTCCTGTCTTTGTCAGATCGTTTGGAGTACTCTGTGTCGTGCTGTTCCTGGCTGTCTTTGTTCCTGCGTGATTGTCTGGTTCCAGTGTTGTCTTCCTGGTCGCTTCGTTCCTTGTGCTTCATGGAAGACTGTTTGCCCATCTGCGTCCTTGTGCTACCAGGAGTGGACCATTGTAGTAATTATTACTCAATTCACCAATGACGTCAGTGATTTTTAGATCAAGTGTCACTTAAGGTGTGGTTATGAGTGTATCAGATGACCCCTCCCCCTTTTTGATACGGGGCACCAGCTAAGAATACAGCTAAGAGTACAATCTTAACAATATAAGAACACTCCCAAAAGAGCTGTTCAGTAATTCAGAATTAATGTAAATTAGAGGGAGTTGGTCAGCTGATTTGTGAGTCTGGATAACTAGTAGAGTCTTTGATCATGAACACAATGAAGACACAGTGTAATAAAATGAATTAAATGTATTAACAATAGGTATACAAGAGTAAATACTTCAATGGTCAATAATGCTAGTAATGAATATGCACTTCTAAAGTATAGTAAACTAATAACCAAAAATAAAAGTAATGAATGAAACAATAAAACCAATAAATGATGTGTACACAGAATGGATAAATGCAATGCTGTTGAACAGAATGTAGCAATGGAAGAGAATCGTATGGGAATGCTTCTTATGGAAACCACCTAATGGCTCTAGCAAATGGTGATAGATAAATGCTTATTTATCATTAAACAAATAATAAACCTATTATTTGTAACAAGCTGACCTCAGGTAACTGTTATCTAAGCAGGTTAGAAAAAATATGCTGCATGTATAAACTAATGCCAAGGTCTCTAGAAAGAGGTTTGGTAAGTTTATATTTACATTCCACACAGTCGGGTGATCGGTATGGCAGTAGAGACGTCTTCCACTGGCTATGCAGGTAGCGTGCTGTGGGAAGAGCGCAGAGTTGCGATCCAGTAGTCGTTGCCACGCTGGGCTGAAGAATGCGGAACTTTGGTTGCGCAAAGAGGGTCCTTAAAAAGTGGACCAGGCACCTGGGTCAGTCATATCTTCACAGTTGCAGGCTGGCTGCATCACTGAGGAGCCATGTGGGACAGGCAATGTCTGCTGATGCGGAGGTCCTTGTGGACTGGGCTGTGCTGCTGGAGGAGTCGTAAGGGTCAGATAAGATCTCTCAGTGAGATAGCCCTTCTTGCAGCTAGAGTGCAGCCGAAAGCAATATACAAGGTTTTGCTCACAAATGCTTAACCTCGACCGTCTTGTAGTCTCTTTCCTCGTCAGGTCAGAAACTCGGGACGTGGTGTGTCTGTTAGTGTCTCCTTCCCCGTTGGGTTAGAAATGCAGAACGAGGGTGTGTCTACCCGGGGAGCATATGTATCCCTTTCTGATGAGGAGGAGATTGAAATCTGTTGCCTTTCTGATCCTGGAGTGTGATTGGCCACTGATGTCCGAAGTAGCCCCGATGTTGCCCACCCTAGTGTGGAACTCATTTGCATAGCATAAAGTGGCATGTCAATTAAAAACAATGTCTTTAATGTTTTTCCCATGCATTATTTCTTTACCAAACCTCTTTTAAAATATAAAAGGCATCATATGGAACAGATAGAGTCCAAACATGATAAGAAATGGTTAAGTCATTGTCCACGCATTTGTTAATGGATCTGTCCCGTGGACTGTTGTGTTTACAGTCAATGACCATTGACATAAACTGTGCTTTGTGTAAAGATGAAGTAGATGAGTTGCAGTTTATATACATTTAAGGCCTCCAAACATGTGTATGAATGGATTTAGATAGATCTCTGTGACCTTTCTTTTGCTGCTGCTGCATCCAGGAGGTCCCGAAGGAATTTTTATGGCAGCCCTTGCCTAAACCTTAGGAATGAGTTTCGTGGTTAAAGTCAACTTTTAGACCAATGAGAAGTTCTCTCCTTGGTGGTGGTGGGTGCAGAAAGTCCCCCTTCCTTTCCTGTAAGTGGTGTCTGGCAGTTGTCTTGGCATCTTATCTGATGTTGCTGAATATTTGTTTATGTTCATTCACCAAGGGTCCAATCACAGTGTGGCACATCTTCTTCCACACGGTAGTTAGGGAGGGGCCTTGCCATAAACTGCTCTCTGGAATGACATCCTAACTGATGTTCACCACACAATTGTGCACTTGCTCCCGTCTGACCCACCGCTACTACTCTTATTGTTATCCTCAATAAAGAACTGAGATTTACACTTGCTTCTGAATCCTTTATTATCCTGACAATATATGTGAATCGATATACAGCCAACTCACCTCCGTTCATTGTGAGTCTTTTCTGCATCCCTTCCCCCACCCCGACTCCTCACTCTTGGACAGTTCATATCCCAGACGAAGATACGGGGGAGTCCTCTAGGTTCGGGCCACATTATGAGCTTGGAGTCCTCCCCTGGACAGCACTGCAAAATATGCGTACTGTTTTACTGTATTTGTACATGTGAACTCGTGAAACCAGCTCAGTGTGGTGCAGTACAACGCAACTCATTTGAAAAGCAGTGACTAAAACACGTTCAGAGATTCAATTCACAATTCAATGCACAGTCAAATCGTAAATGTTTTTTCTGGGTCCAGCTAGCATATTGCTAATGTTCCAAATTGCCCTGCTGCTAAAGTTAAATAAACAAGCTGTGGAAAAGGGGGACATTTCGTGAGGATTTGCCGCGCAGAATAAAAAAGTGCAATTGCATCATGCCCCAGAGCTTGAGGTTCCTGAAATTGTGCACATGCTCGAAGTTGACAGGCATTTTCAGTTGGACTCACACTATGGGATAGGGGCTGTGCTAACACAGATTCATGATGGTTTACTTTTTGGATGAACTGGGTGTTTTCTCAGTGGACAAGTTTTCCAAAGAGTGTGCTGCTTGCCCTTAATTGACAGCACTGCAACAACTCACAAGTTGGCCTAAAAACAAGATAAATATGGCCTAATATGGATAACTCTCCTCGGGCCAACTTTGTCAAAGCAACGACAAAAGTGCAAAAATACATGTTCCTCCTCTTTAGCCCATACCACTTCCTTTTGCACCATGGGAAAAGATGAAACTGGTAGACATAGTAGGACTATTCGAGTTGGGGGCAGGTACTCTCTCATTTTAGTGGATTATTACAACAGGTGTTGGATAGAGAGCCCGTCTCTACTGTTACTGCTTTTTTCTGGCTACTAGTAAATTGTAAAACACTCCAGCTTAACCTTGTGAAGATGAAACTCCTTATAATCCCTGCCAAGCCATTAGTTCACCACAACATCACTGTCCAAATGGGACTAACAGCAACCAGGACAGCAAGGAACCTGGGAATAGTGTTTGATGACCAGCTGAGCTTTACAACCCATATTTCTACAATGGTGCAGTCATGCAGGTTTGAGTTTTATAACATTGGAAAAATTAGACCTTTTTAGAGTATGCTGCAGAGCTCCATGTCCAAGATCTTGTAATTTCAAGACTAGACTATTGCAATGCTGAATTGGCTGGTCTTCCAGTCAGCATGATTAGACCTGATGATCCAGAACACTGCAGCACATCTGATCTTCACAGCCAAAGACTGTGAAGACTGTAGTCTTCCATCAGCCAAAGCGGACCCATATCACACCTCTGGATGTTGTATTTGAACACCAATTCTTCTTATGTTAAAGGATTAGTTCACTTTTAAATAAACTTTTGCTGATAATTTACTCACCCCCATGTCATCCAAGATGTCCGTGTCTTTCTTTCTTCAGTTGAAAAGAAATTTGGTGAAAAGATTTTTGGTTTCACCAAATTTCATGTCTTCCATTTAAGGATTATAGAGGCCACTGTGCTCTTAGGAACATTAAGTGCAGCAGAATTTTTTTTGTAACCTTGGCCAGATCTGTACACTGCCACAATTATGTCTCTGAGCTCTTCAGGCAGTTCCTTTGACCTCATGATTCTCATTTGCTCTGACATGCACTGTGAGCTGTAAGGTCTTATATAGACAGGTGTGTGGCTTTCCTAATCAAGTCCAATCAGTATAGTCAAACACTGCTGGACTCAAATGAAGGTGTAGAACCATCTCAAGGATGATCAGAAGAAATGGACAGCACCTGAGTTAAATATATGAGTGTCACAGCAAAGGGTCTGAATACTTAGGATCATGTGATATTTCAGATTTTTTTTTAAATAAATCTGCAAAATTGTCAACAATTCTGTTTTTCTCTCAATATGGGGTGCTGTGTGTTCATTAATGAATATATATATTTCACAAAAGCTGTTATATAAGAGCAGCTGGCCACATCCAGAAAATTAATGGATCTCTATGGGGCCTCTGCTGAAAGTATATGGTAATTACACTTTCTTTCTAAAACAATATTTTTGTGTGACTTCAGAAGACTTGGAATGCAACATTAGTTAATACTTTTATACTGTTTTTGGTCAGTTTTTGCAATAAATACCTGTGACTGTACTTGTATTTGCCTGTTATGTGTTTTATATTGTTGAGAGTGGGTAGGTTTAGGGTAGGAGTAGAGTTAGTTGCTCCAAAATATAAAAGTAGCCTATAAATATTCATAAAATCATGTCTACTTTTTTACTGTCATTGACTTACATAGGAATCACTTCCGTGGACCCATCACAGAATTTTCGGCGATTCCGTGAAACTGCCACGGATTTTGAGTTAAGGGGCCCGTGTTCATTTCACGGAATTCTGTGAGATCAGGTTGCCCCCATCCCTGGTTGGGATAAGAGTGAGTAGGCTAGTTGGGGAGGTGGATGAATGCTGGAAAACTATTTGGGGTTAGAGGTAGGTTGGCTATGTATATCTCTCCTCTTGTGCTAATTAGGTTGATTATCTGAACGTGCTCATCCCGAACTTTATTATTAAAAAAAGTAATTAAAAAAATGTCATTAACCATTGCACGTCATAGTCATTTATCCAATAAAACTGTCAAATATTGTGGATTCCAGTTTATCTATTTTAAAGTTTAAAGTTTGTTAACATTACTATGTTCATGTCTTAAAAATAAAATTAATTATTTGGGCCTTACATCATCCAAGTTTCTCAGTACTGTTTATGTTTTTTTTTTACAAGTTTGATGTCATGCCAACAAAATCCATGCTAACCAAATTTCAACACTTTTATTTAAATTTGGAATCTGATTGATCAGATGTCGGATTTTAGTTTCCTACCAAAGTTCAAGATCTGTCCAAAAGTATTTTTGCTTTATGAATAGAACTACACAGGACAACTATATGTGTGTCACATCATACAGTGTGAGAGATGTTTTGCTCTGAACATGCAGGTCTCAGGAGACGTTTCAGTAACAAAGTGATAGGGATTTGAGATGTGTTTCATCTGCACCTTTTAGTAACAGTAACAATAACTGTCTGAACAACAGCATTCCAGCGAAACTGTGGTTACCATTGTTACTTTTGCAAAATTCATGCATCACTACACTGTACTACGCACCTGTAACTGTTCCGTGTTCATCACTGATGTAGTGTCCAAACGCCTCCCAGAAGTTCTTATCCTCTGATTGAAGTAGAGAGTGTAGTGTCACCTTTTGTCTTGGTGGTAAATTTGTTACAATGATATGAAACATCTCGTCCACCAGCCCTCGACTGGGCTGGACAGAAAGCAGTGGACATGTCCTCTTCTGAATGCTCAAAGTCCTAAACAGAGATTACAGGAGAGACTTTAAAAGTGATTCGACAGTCAAGGTTAAACTGTTTTTGTATGGAAAATAACATTTTCTAAATATTGTACTTTTTCTTTAGAAAATAACAGCAATATTTAAATGTCTCCACCTATGGTTGCTTCTACTTTCTCTTCTTTCTGGGTAGCACAGTTTTGTCCTACTTTTGCTATATCTGGCTTGTCTTTGTATAGGATGGTTTGTTGCAGTTTATCAGTTTGTATTGACCTTTTCTTATACTTCCACCCACCTTTCCCAAAGCATTACATTTTTTTAATCTCTGGTTTATTGTAGGTGTCAGGCTGACAAAATCTAATAAATCCAACTTTATGTGGTTTCCAACTGGGTAAAGCAGTATTACTTGTCTGCTGAAGATCAAGAGACAATTATGCAAAAACAATATGCAAAATTATGCAAAAAATATGACATATGTCAAGACTTGTGTAAGAAAATAACTATATTTAAACAACTGAGTAGAACATGCTTCCCATATCTCCCATAAATTCTATGTATTTCTCTTCTGCATAATTATCGTTGCCATTCGGCTCAATCAAATGTAAACAGTTCCATAATTTCATGTTTTTAGATATCAGACTCTGATCATTGTGTTACTTTTAGAAAATCAAATGACTTACCTTAAGGAAATCCGGTTGCTCACACAGTTTATTTGTTTAAGTACCATCACACGTGCCATAGGCCTATTCAGAAGATTGTAGTTAAAAAATGCTGCAGGAAAACTCCTCATAATGTTGTTATAGTTCTTCAGGGCAGGAAGGAGAAGAGAGTTTTCTCTGTTTTCTCAACTAAACTAACCTCTCTCACCTTTCCCAGTTACTCAGTGGCTTTTATCCTGTCTCTCCTTGCCAATTACTGGAATGAGAAACATAATCATGCTGTACTTGACCTGCTAACTGGCCGCTCCTCTCTTGGCTCAGGTCTGGTGGTGTTTCTCAATATGCGTTCTTGTCTGTAATTGTGTTCTCGTGGACTTGTGATCGTCATCAGTCGCTGCTCAAGTACTGTTCCAATTCAAAGTTCACATCAGGAGCGGTTCTAGGATTTCACCCTTAGGGGGGCTTAGCCCTCACTGCTGATAACACTACTGAGTGTTATGGCTGTGTATTGCAGAATGTTGATAGCACAAATATAAAGGATTGCACAAATGTGCTCATAGCTGAATTACATTAGTTTAAATAAACCTAATGTTCTGAATTCTCCATGTTCAGCATAATAACGGGGGCTGCGAGCAGAATCAGCGCTGTACGTCACAGAATATGCGCAGCTGCGGAGTTTACGCTCATTTAGTAGACTGAGAATATGCGTTGCGCTAGTTGCATCAGCCATTCCGACTGGAAAGTTAAATTGCTGGATTGCTCGCACTTTAAGGACATTGTATGAGTAACGGACAAGTAAGTCCAGTGTTATTTGAATATTAATGTTGTATTACAAGTGTATTCGTTGCAGATACTGTTTATAAGTTTTATTCATTTATATTCATGTGATCTATCTACCTCGCGTGAGTTATGCGCTGAATCATAGACCGTCAATCCTTTGAAGTTTAATATAGCGATCGCTATAACTTGAATGAGGAAGAAGACACTTTATGTTGAGTTTATTTATATCTGTCATGTAACACTTAGGTGATTTATATGTTAATTATTATTTATCTTTAACTGTTCTAGATAAACCTTGAACACGTCCATCTGTGTTGATACCAAAGCAATCATTAAAAGGCTATCATCTATCCATGACTCTGTGTTCTCTGACAAGAACACTGTGGCGGTCAGTGCACATTGATCCAGATATATCCTAAATCAGAACATGGTCCTTCGAGCCGGATCTGACTACTACAGATATGTCATTGCCCGATGATAACCCGTCCAGTCCAGATCAGCCAACAGGCAGACCAGTGAGACAGAGTAAGCTTCTTAAGCACCTGGAGGACAATGTTATGGACTATAATTTTCCAAGGTCAACTAGTCCACCAGCTAGTGACAGAGCAGTATCTTTGCCGGGTATGTCTACACCAGTACGTAAAGCAGAACAAGACAGAGCAAAGAATAAAATGTCCCTGAGATCTCTGCAGCTGAGAGGGAGGAGTCAGCTGAGATTGCACAGCTTACAAGCAGACTGTCTCTTTATGAGAAAAGGCAGCAGCGTCGACAGGATATGTTAAAAGGCATTAATGCTTTCCTACTGGAGGAGGAAGCAGACAACCTCTCACTCCAAGAAGCAGATATAGCATCTCAGAAGGGAGCACTTTCCCCTGAGTCAGTTCATAACATTACCTCGACTGCTCCACACTTCACAAAGACACCAGTTGACTTTTCGGAATCTCAGCCTGACATAACAAGCCCTAAACAAGAGTTCATTCTGCCCAGCGAACACTTCCACAGAATGATATGAGTTCAGTCCACTCAATTCCATTGTCATGTTTTGTGTCTCCACAACTTCCTACAGCTCCTGATACTGTTCTACAAGGACAGTTACTCCCAAGCTGGCAATATGAAGATAAGTCACCTCCTGAAATTAGAAGGTCTATAGGAGTTGAGGGCGCCCCCTTCTGGTCCCAGCAGCAATGGGCCACTAATCCTCCAACTGCAATTATTAAAGTGGTGGTTGCATGCGATTTCACTTTTTTAACTTTAGTTAGTGTGTAATGTTGCTGCTTGAGCATAAACAGTATAAGCAAAGTTACAGCGCTGAAAGTTCAATGCAAACGGAGATATTGTCTTTTAAAGTTATGGCAGTTTATTGCCTACAAAAACGTCCGGTTTGGGACTACAACAAGCTTCTTCCCGGGTTGGTGACATCATAAACCCTTGCTATTAACATAAACACTGCCCCCGCGAACACGCAACAAAGTGGGCGAGGCCACATCGCAGTCATTACGAAAGAGAGAGAGCTGTTGCAGAACTACAAACTACATTTGGCCATCTAACCAATCTAAGACCATTGCGTTTTTCGGAGGGATGGGCTTCACAGAAGCAGGAAGCCAACGAGCCGTTCAAAGGACAGTGGAGACAGCGGTGTGGAATAAAGGTAAAATATAAGAAAAATACGGCGTTAAAAAAAAAAAAGAAGTATTAAGACATGTTATACTGCGCCCCATAAACACAACCAAGGCTAGAAAAAAAAACACGGAACCACCCCTTTAAGATGCAACACTCTATACCTTCTGTTTATGCTGATTGCCGTCACAATTTTCCTGGTGCTGACTCAGCACAGCCTAGTTATACTGGTGCACATAGTTGTAGCGTCTGGAGTGTCTCTCTCAATGGGATCAAAGTGGAGAAGCCGTTTGGAGAAACATCAGAGATGCGTTCCTCCAAACAGCTCTGCATATAAATTAAATCCCTGCTCCAATGGCTCCAAAAAGTCTGAGTCAAACTGCACCTCCGACTGTTTAATGACCAGCTAGAGTGTGACCAGAAGACACTATGATGGCCCTTTTTGAGCTTCAATCAGATTCTAATCAGCCAGGACCCCTACCCCACCCTTCATTCGGAGAACGGCCGGGGGATGACACACACACACACACACACCAGAATTCCTCTCTTTGAGCCTTTAATTAAACTATCCCAGAAATTACATATATGATGATTTCTTAAGTATATGCATGCTCCCCATATTTCTTATGTTTGCGTGATGTAAGAGCTATCTTAAACGCTCAAAATTGCTCTGTATAGAAGATGCACTGCCTTCATGTCTTTAAACCAAGGCATGTTTGATGTCTAAATGTTCCTTTTTCTTTGTCTTAGTCAATGGTACAAAGTATATGATTATGAGATGTACCGCTGGTATGTTTAGTCCTTTTGAAGTGAAACTTTACTAGTTCTGGCTTCCAGCAAGAACATTCCAATGAGTAATAAAGTCCGAACAAAGAAAGTCTCTCCCACCTGAAATTCACACCAACGATTGGTCGTCTCAGGGAAAATGGGCGTAGTTAATGGACTTTAAAGGACAGAAACACCCACACATTTGTTGCTCAGTCAACTTGCAAGGACCCAGACGAGACAAATTTCCTTTTCCTCCCATCTCATCAGCGCGGCTTGCGGGCTTCGCGGGCCAAGCTGTTGTTTCCTTTGAGGATCGACGCGCTCCGCGACAACAGCCAGCGGCGCGCTCCATCAGACCGAGGAACCTAGCTTGGACGAGATGAACTTCCAAGACGCTCCCTTCCCAAACACCTTTAAAACTCCCGCGGACCAACTAAGCTCCGGAAAAAACAAACGGAGAGAACGCTTCAGCGCACGAACACTGAGAAATGCCAACGCACGCATCTCGCTTTACACAACACAAAGAAACCATGCAAGTATCAATTCTATCGAAATTTAGATGCGTTTTAAGATTGTACCCCTGTTTAAGGTGATATGGTTCTTGCTGGCTCTAGTGGTTATGTTCGGGAAGGTGTCGGATCGGACACGATCAAACCCTTCTTCCTTTCCCTTCTCCTCATCCCTCCTCCTCATCCTTTCCCTTCTCCTCTTTCCACTATTGTATTCTTTATTTAGTCATATGTAATCATAGTATTAATCTTTATTAAAACCATGATATCCACGTTTTGATTGTCATTGTTTTGCTCACAGAACACGAGTCCCTTTAATGTCAGATCTAAGCTACGAGCTCTTATAAGCATCGTTGAATGCCTTAATTAATACCATAACTCGGAAAGTTTGTCCTTTGTGGCCAGAGGGATAAACTTCCCGAAAATTGGGTAGGAAGAATAGACCTAGTGAGTGGATAAAGAATTACAGCTCGTTCTTTAAACGGAACAGAGAGGAATTTTGAATCAACTCCCTATAGGTTATTCTGTGATTATTTAATATAGATATATCTGTAGTTAATTGCAATAAATTGTTGTTAACCATATATATATTATATATTGCATAAATACAGAGGTTAGGTATTCCCCCTTTTGGGTGATTTTGGAGATTTGTGATTAGATTATAACCCGTTGTGATTAATCATAAATCCCTAAATATTAATACCCACAATTCCCTATTGAGCTAATTTTTAATTTAAATATATATGTAACCCTAAGACGCTACATAGTTTTCACTACCCAGCACAACAAGTAACTTGGCCACAGTATGCCAATTGTCAGGCAGCTCCTCCTTCCATAACCTTCCATGCCATACTTTGCTGTAGACAGTGAAAGGGATTTCGCCAATCTGAAACTATCTTTGGATAATCTTCTAGACCCACATCCTGAGCTGTCTGAGAAATACAAATATCACGTGTTGCTTGAGCATCTTAAGCTTCCAGAGGCTCAAATGATCGGACAGTCTTGTCGACATGAAGCTCGGCCATATACAGCAGCAATGCAGGCTCTACAGTTGCATTATGGACAGCCACATCAATTAGCACAGAAAGAAATAGCAGCCATACTCAACGCTCCAGATGTGAAGGTCGGTGAAGCTAGTAGTTTCCAGTCATTTGCCTTAAGGGTTCATCTTCTAGTGAGTATGCTGCTGTCCCTGGAGGGCCCGAGAGACATTGAACTCAGCTGTTGTTCCCATGTAGACAGGCTCCTCAGCAAACTGCCCAAGTATCTCAGAGACAATTTCATTGAGTTTCTACAGATGCAAGGTAAGCTGAATGTTGCCAGCCTCAATCCATATAATCTACAGGATTTTTCTGGTTGGGTGCAGGGTAAAGCTCAACAACAGTGTCTATCCAGTTGACTAGTTGAACGTTATCAGAAAGAGAAATTCTCCTTCTCACTTCAGGGAAGGGCTTTAACACAATCAAAGGGACAGAGCACTTCAGTCTACCATGGCACAGAGCCACAAAGTGTCAGAGCACCTTAACCGTTACCTCCGCCCTCTCAATGGAAGAAGTCCAAAGTCCATTGTCTATTCTGCCACAGCAAAGAGCATTACATAACCCAGTGCTCAGAAATAAAAGAGCAATCTACAGACAACCTCATGCAATGGAGATCAGAAGGGAAACGGTGCTGGAAATGCGGCCATTCTCACAGTCCAGAGGACTGTAACCTAAAGAAACCTTGTGGAATCTGTGGGGAGATACATCTCCAGGTCCTCAATGGAATCGCTGAACAGCAAGCCAAGGTTAAGCCCACCAGTGCACTAAACAGTAGGATCTACCTCACACCTTCAAGTCCCTCAGGTCGAGTACTACTGAAAGTTGTGCCTGTGCTTCTACATAATAAGGACAGAACAATTAAGACCGTTGCAATATTAGATGACGGAGCTGAACGTACCATGCTGCTACCTGCCGCTGCTCAACAGCTTCAGCTGGAAGGGAAAGAGGAAACTTTAGCCTTACGTACTATCCGCCCTGATGTCACATTCCTGGCTGGCTCAATTGTTACCTTCGATGTGTCCTCCAGAATCAAACCAGGAGTCAGGTACAGAATCCAGAATGCCTTCACTGCAAATGGATTAGATCTGGTGGAACAGAGCTATCCAGTCAAAGCTCTTCAACGACGATATGCTCACTTGAGAGATATTCCATTGCAGTCATTCAACAATGTTCTTCCCCTGTTGCTGATTGGCTCAGATAATAGCCTTCTGATCACTGCGGTAGAAACTGTTAATGGAGGCACTCAGGTTGGGCCAGTCGCAGTCCATACCAAACTAGGCTGGGCTCTTCAAGGTCCTGAAGGTCTTCTAAATTGAGCAACTTTAACTCATCAGAGTTATTTCATTTCCGCTTCAGCAGCATATGAGACCCTCTAAAGAGATGTTGAACGATTGTGGCAGCGAGATTCTCTACTTTACCGCAGTGAAAAGCTGTTGACCCGTTCAAAACAGGACCAAGATTCTATCAAGATCTTAGACAGCAAGACCTGTAGGGTGTTAATAGATGGAATTCAACACTATGCTACTCCCTTGTTAAGAACTGACGATTCCCCCAAGCTGTGTGTTCCTCAGGAATCTGTGCTTGCCAATCTCTGCAGTACTGAAAGGAGACTCCGAGATCAACCAGAGAAGGCAGCTGCCTATCAAGGTGAGATGAATAGACTAATTCAAGCGCAGATCACAGCTACAGAAGCTAATGAGTCAGAGGAATCCTGGTATCTGCCACATCCCCTTGTCTACCATAATGGAAAGGCACGTCTGGTGTTCAATTGTTCATTTGTATACAATGGTACTTCTCTCAATGAGCAGCTCCTGCCAGGACCAAAGCTGGGACCATCTCTCCTGGGGATCCTACTGCGATTTCGACTGCACCATGTTGCGATCAGTGGATACATTAAGGGTATGTTTCACCAGGTTCGCCTGTTACCTGAGGACAGACCCTTACTGAGATTCCTTTGGCGAGATTTGCTGCGAGAGATTCCACTGCAGGTATATGAATGTGCCATCTATGCACTACAAAAGCACATCAAAGAACACCCACACAGCACTTCTGACCTCATCAAGACTGTTGAAACCAGTTTCTATGTTGATAATTGTCTGGAGAGTCTACCTACAGCTGCAGCAGCCAAGACTAGGGTGGATGACTTGCGTGCATTACTGGCGGATGGCGGATTTGAAATTAGGCAGTGGACGAGCAACCAATCATCAGTATTAGCTCACTTACCATCTGATGCCAGATCCCAGGACATGGAACGGTGGCTGGAGTACAACCGGTGTGACCCTCAAGAACCCGCATAAGGACTCTGCTGGAATTGTAGGACAGACACACTGGGTTACAGATATCGACATATCGAGCATTCCATACTGACAATGCGTACAGTTTACAAGATACTAGCAAGTCAGTATGACCCTTTGGGTTTCATCACGCCTTTTACCACTCGAGCAAAGATTATCATATCAGCTATGGTCAAAGAAAAGAGACTGGGATGACCCAGACCTCCCTGCAGATCTGCGTGAGTCTTGGAATGTCTGGGAGAGGGAATTACCACACCTCAGCACAGTTTCAATCCCGCGTTGCTATGTTCCCGAAGCCATGGATAATTCCAGACTTGAGCACCATCTTCATGTTTTCTGTGATGCGTAGAAAAGGGCGTATGGAGCAGTAGCATTCCTCTGTACAACTGATGAGGGTGTCACCAATGTCTCATTCATAATGGCCAGGTTGAAAGTGGCCCCTAAACGCCAACAGTCCATGCCGCGTTTAGAGTTGTGTGCGGCGCTTGCTGGAGCACAGCTGGCAAAATTAAGCTGGCCGTCTTTCCTTTTGCAAGCTCCAGATAAATGGCCGAAGAGACCACATATCACTCAGCTACCCCAATCTAACGAACTGAAAGGTATGACATTCTGCAGTTTTGCATCTGTACCACCACAGAATGATATCCCAGATGCAAACCAGTTTGATTCGTGGAAGGACCTGGTCGAGGCTGTACATCAGCAATCTCACGGGGTGGCCGAGCCAAACCAGACTCCCTTAATTAACAGTTACCGTGAAGCAGAAGCTGTACTCCTGCGAGCCTGCCAAGCACAAAGTTTTCCAGAAGAGCTTGTTTCTCTAAGAGCTGGCCAGCCTGTATCAGCAGCAGACTCAGAAATCTAGCACCAGAACTGGACCAAACAACAGGTCTCATCAAAGTAGGTGGGAAGCTACGGCAGTTACAGCAGGTTAGGGATCTAGATATCCATCCCATTGTACTCGACCCTCGTCATCCAGCTACCCTGCTTCTAATTAGAGACTATGATGAACGGCTGTTACATCCTGGCTCTGAAAGGTTATTTGCAGAAATCAGGAGACAGTATTGGATCTTGAGAGGTCGACAGGTCATTAAAAGGTGCCAACTTCATTGCCCCGAATGTCAAAGATGGAGAGCACAGCCTAAAGTTCCTCAAATGGCAGATTTGCCAACAGCTCGCCTCCGCATCTTCCACCCACCTTTCTTCTCAACAGGTGTTGACTGTTTCGGCCCATTCATTGTCAAGATATGCAGACGAAACGAGAAACGGTGGGGGGTCATTCTTAAGTGCCAGATGACACGTGCCATTCATTTGGATCTCCTTAATTCACTGGATACAGATGCCTTCCTGCTAGCCCTCCGCAGGTCCATTGCCAGGCGAGGTAAACCAGCAGAAATAATTTCAGATCAAGGCACGAATTTCAGAGGTGCTGACAGGGAACTTCGAACGGCTTTCAAAGAATTGGAACCACAGCTTCAACAACAACTAGCCCATTACCAGATTGAGTTCACGTTCAACCCCCCTAATGCACCACACTTCGGAGGGGCATGGGAGCGGGAGATAGGTTCCATCCAGAGTGCACTCCAGGTTGCTGTAGGAGCTCAATCATTGTCAGAGGACGTACTTTACACCATCCTAGTTGAAGTGGAAGGTATTCTCAATTCCAAGCCACTTGGATACGTTTCAGCTGATGTGGCTAATCCCGACCCTATAACACCAAATATGCTTCTCATGGGGCGACGGGATGCTTCTTTGTCACAAGCTGTTTATGCTCCTGAAACCATAGGACGCCGTAGATGGCGGCATTGCCAGATCTTAATAGATCAGTTTTGGATCCATTACCTACATGATTACCTACCAACCCTTCATTCCCGCTACAAGTGGCAGCAACCGAGTCACTTGCACTGGATACCGTGGTAATGATAATTGACCCCAATTTACCACGAGCCCAATGGCCAATAGGTCATGTGGTGAAACTCAATCCCAGCAAAGATGGTTGTGTACAAACTGTTGAAATTCAAGTACGAGGTCAAATCTACACATGACCTGTAGCCCCGCCTTATCCCACTTCTAGGCCTGCCAGATAATATGTAATATCTGCAAACATAAAGAATTCTACTAATCAACACATTTGCTGCTAAAATGTGGGGGCGGCTGTTCTGAATTCTCCATGTTCAGCATAATAACCGGAGATGCACACAGAATCAGCGCTGCACGTCACAGAATATTGTGCAACATGCGCAGCTGCGGAGTTTACACTCATTTAGAAGACTGAGAATATGCGTAGCGCTAGTTGCATCAGCCATTCCGACTGGAAAGTTTGCTCGCTGGATTGCTCGCACTTTAAGGACATTGTATGAGTAACGGAATAGTAAGTCCAGTGTTATTTGAATATTAATGTTGTATTACAAGTGTATTCGTTGCAGATACTGTTTATACGTTTTATTCATTTATATTCATGCAATCTATCTACCTTGCGTGAGTTATGCGCTGAATCATAGACCGTCAATCCTTTGAAGTTTAATATAGCGATTGCTTTAACTTGAATGAGGAAGAAGACACTTTATGTTGAGTTTATTTATAAGTGATTTATATGTTAATTATTATTTATCTTTAACTGTTCTAGATAAACTTTGCACATGTCCATCTGTGTTGATACCAAAGCAATCATTAAAAGGCTATCATCTATCCATGACTCTGTGTTCTCTGACAAGAACACTGTGGCGGTCAGTGCACATTGATCCAGATATATCCTAAATCAGAACACCTAAAACTACACATTTTACAGTCTTTGTTTTATTGCTTATGAAGTGTTACTTTTAATCTTTTCACTCATATTTACTTTTTATTTGGGGTTAATTATCCCGTTAAAGGATGTATCATGACTATTTAACTGTCATACAAACATCAAATAGTTTAGGGAAATAGAAAGCAAGAAAACATTTTCTGGAATACAGCTGAATTGTGGGCACAGAAACACTAGAAAATGTTCAGTCTACAGTGTTTGCCACAGATTAGAAACCAATTTGTGGTGGTGGGCGGGCGGGGGGTATTTGGGGTTGGTGATTGGCACACATATCGATTTCGATCTTGATTCAATATCAATTCATATGTATCTACATATAAGGAAAAATAAGTTTGCATTTTTAGCACTATTTTAAACTAAATTATTTTAAATTATATTTGCTTGCATTCATTAATATTCACTTGTGTGTGCTTATATAAGTATCATTACAAATATTAGGATGTAAGTTATTAACGTTTTAAAATTTGTGTTTAACGTTTCATAATGTTTTGTTAACACTATAACAAAAACCACAAACTCAAATAAAAAGCCAAGAGTCAAACTGCCCAACTAAAGGAAATCCTGATCACTGTGACCAGTGTTTCCTTTAGTTGGGCAGGGTTTCCTTTAGTTGGGCAGTTTGACTCTTGGCTTTTTATTTGAGTTTGTGGTTTTTGTTATAGTGTTAACAAAACACATAATTTGTTGATTATTGATCAGATAATTAAATTTTTAGCATATTAAAGTAGAATAATTCACTAATCTTATAAATGAAGTGGTTATATATTATTAAGAGATTAATTTCCCCAACAATATTTTCATGTAATGTTTGTGTCAAAGATCAGGCATTCAGAATTTAGAATTTGTTTATTTATTTTTTATTATTATGTGCAAAAATCATCAGAAACACACACAGACATCAAGAATCAGCCTATGAATCTCAACAATGGTGACATGCTTCATGCCACAATGCATTCTGGGAGCCACCATTGTATAAAACTCATGGCTCCCAGCATGCATTACAGAATAAAGCATGTCACCATTGTTGAGATTCATAGGCTGATTCTTGATGGTTGTGTGTCTAAAAATGTTTAGGAATGTGTTTAAAATGAATGTGTCTGATTTGTGGTATGCTATAAAAGGTGAAAATCATCTATTAACAATGATTTACTTTTGGTCAGAGATGGGATCAATCATTTTACCGTATGATGATAAAAGCAATTTGAAAAGACCATTTTTGTTTCTGGTTTTCTTTGTAACAAATTTCGTGTTTTGGTAAACACTGTTACAACAACCACTCACATAAGGAGCCAAGAGCCAAACAACTAAAGAAATAAAGTCAATCTGGTAAGTAATGTGTGAAGGTGTGAATTCTGTTTGTGGAGTTGTTTAATCCTCCTCGGCTGAGATCTTCAGAGATTTAGGGCGTTTTCACACCTACCTTGTTTGGTCCGGATTTTCGGACTTTTCAGTTTGGTCCGAATCAAAATTGCAGGTGTGAAACCTCCCCCGTACCACGGTCCGGACCAAACAGACGAAATTTGGTCCGACGAAAAGAGGTAGTCTCGGTCCGGATCAAACTGTACAAAGGTTTGGTTCGTTTCTAGTCTGAAAGCATTTTCTGTATGATTCGGACTTTCAGACCATTTACAGGAAGTTCCTGTTTATGTTTAAATATTATAACGTTATTTTTAAATTCAATCTAGGCTACATTGATTATGAAAAGTGAAAATATGCGCAATATGTCAGTAGACAGAAAGTCAGAAATCATTTTCAACTAAATTTTGTATGATTTTGCTTAGAAAGCATTTCTTTAATGGGAATTTCGTTTTGTATAAATTGTATCTTAATTTTAATCAACGTTTAATCAGATAATTGCCTGGATTTAATAAATAAGAAGCAAATAGTCTATAGCAGACAATAATCACGGGAGCGATCACATGCTTTACACATGAACTGGAGCGGGTCTCAAATAAACCAAACACTCAGCAGGCTACTTGCCTCACAAACATGAGAAATATGTGTATATAAAGCTTGAAATGTCCACTTTTAAACGTAACAAATAAAAAAATAGTCAAGCAATGCGCACTGTTCAATAGTGGCAACGATATGCGTCCGTTCATTAAACTTGTCAAAGAAGCTGACGTCAAACGCACGTCCGTTTACAAACCAATCAATGTCCAGATGCCGCCCACATAGATGATGTGCGTCATGTAAAGTTCTTTAGTCACCTCACATAATTGCAATGTGAAACCAAACCAAAACCAACCGAATATATATAAAAAGTATCAAAACATGAACTTCGGTTCGGACCTTGGTGCGGACTTTCAGGTGTGAAAACGCCCTTAATGTATTTTTTATAGTCAGTCGTAGTTCTTGTGTTTTTCTTTTTTCTCTTTTCTTCAGTGATTCTGCTCATTATCATCAGGTGTCATCACTAATGGCCAATCATCACTTAATTAATCTCTTAATTATCTCATTAACTTTAACACTTAGTCAGTGTTACTTTAACACTCTGTAGAGTGGGACCATATGTGCTCTGAGCAGTGTTAATTTAACACTGGGGATTTTACTGTGTGGGAGAAACCCCCCAACCCCCTGCCCCCCATGATAATGCTACTTGGTCGCGTGCGCCGCTACTAGTATCCGAGAGCATAGTCAAATATCAAAGAAACATCGTTATCGCTTTCAAGGAAGTAACATACGAACGATTCGTGTTAAATTCAAGTAATACTGTTTGCATGTACTTTATAACAGAGCCCCAACAGGGTGTGGGATTGTTTTGTTCTGCAGTCACAAAGCAGTGATTACCACACATCTGAACTATAAAAACCCCCCAAACAATTACACTTGCAACAAATACATGCAGAATACATACTTTCTGCTTAAAATACGAATAAAATAAGAACGGTTCCAAAATATGATAGAAATTCCTGTACAGGTTTCTTATTGGAATCCTTTAGGATTTTTTGACAAGTGTCAACAATGTATTGTCCCTCTTTTTTAATTAAAAGATAAAAACAAATTAGATTTTAGTGATATTTTGACCACTCAAATAGGAAATGTCCCCAGTTTCCATTTCAGAAATCTGGTCACCTTACCAAAACCACATATTAATGTTTAATATATTATTTTTTAAATGTAAACAAAAAGAGGAAGGATTGTGTTTTATACTTCATTTTGTTATAAATATATCGTCGCTGCCCGATGAAACCCACGTATGTCCAAAACGGTGTAGCGTCTGGAGTGTCTCTCAACTAGGATCAAAGTGATCAGAGATGCTTTCCTCCAAACAGCTCTGCATATAAATTAAATTTCTGCCCCACTGGCTCCGGCGGGTCTGAGTCAAATGGCACCTCCGACTGTTTAATGGCCAGCTAGAAGATGACCAGAAGATACTAGCGATGGCCCTTTCTGAACTTCAATCAGATTTTAATCAGCCAGAACAGTTCCCTCACCCTTCAGTCTGGAGGGGCCATGGGGGGTTGACTCTAACACAAACACACACACACACACACACACACACACAAGCATTCCCCTTTATTTAGCCTTTAATTAAACTATCCCAGAAATTACATATATGATGTTCCCTTTCGAAAGGGAACTCGCGCTGCGTCAGCTTGACGCTACGGGGAACGCCTCCAGCGTGACTGGTGCCTGAAATCACAATGAAAAAACTTCAATCCTATTGACCGGCGACAGCCTATGATGTCATCAAGGTGCGACCAGGAAGTATATAAGGGCACCTTGCCAACATGACAGTATCTCTTCGTCTTCAGGGACTGTTTTGCCTGTCTTCACGTGAAACGTCTACAAGAAGGATAACAATGAAGTGTGCTGAGGCCACTTCTGCAGAAGTGTGTTTTGAATGTGTAGCTTGCGCTTTGGTTACACACACACTTTGTGTTTACTGTCTGGGAGAAGAGCATGCAACTCGGCTGGACCTCTTCTCGAGGGGAGAGGTTTCAGCATCTGGGAAAGACCACGCTTAAGCTGAGGCTGAGCGGCGTCTGAAATGCGCTTCCCAGATGGATCTGGCTCGTCGCTTGGAGACAGTTATGGTTCTTGAGGACGATCCAGATCGCGAGAGGCTCGAGCAGAGGTTGGGTGAGTCAGTTAAAGATGCTGAAGCTTTTCTAACCATCCTGTCCCATGTACGGGGAGTTGCTGGAAGTCATGGAACGCGCTGCGGGTAGACTGCAGCTGCCTTTGCGGCGCGTGAGGAGAAAGGCTGAGCGTCCAAACAGTTCGGACGATCGGTTTCTCTCCGCCCATGACCTCCCAACTCCTGGGAGTCTTCCATTCCTTCCAGATCTCCATCAGCAGATCTCGAGGGAATGGAAGAAACCATACTCAGCCCCGCATCTGTCGACATCGGCGAGCTAAATGTCGCTGATGTCGAGGGACTGCCTGGCTGGGTATGTGTCGATGCCGCTCGTGGACGAGATGTTATGTTTATCTCGCCTCTGGGCGGCCGGCGACACTGTGGCTCCCACCCTGCCGGTCTAAACGCCTGAATGGCAGGGCGTACATGTCAGTGGGTCGCGCTGCAGCGGCTTTGCACACCACAGCTGTGTTGCAGGCTTATCAGGCAGACCTGCTGAGGGACCTCGATCAGGGGGGAGGGACCCCCTGAGGCGGTAGTCGAGTCGCGTCGGACCGCGGTTTTCGCTCTCCGGGCCACCGTACAGATAGCGCCGATGGCGGCGAGGGTGGCCATGGAGAGACATCTGTGGTTAAACCGTTTGGACATCGGGGAGAAAGAAAAAATCCTTTCTCCCTGATGCCCCGGTTTCGCCATCTGAACTTTTCGGCACCTCCGTAGAGGCGGTGGTGGGAAGGTTCGGAGAGGCGAAGGCGCGCTCGGCGGCATTCAGAACATGCATTCCGCTGAGGTCCGGGACCGCGCCCAGGCAGTCGGGTGTCCCCGGCCCGTCCCAGTTTGAGGGCTGGAGACGGGAATAGTGAGCCAGCGTCGCCTCTCGAGCGCCCCGCCGCGGAGGACTGGGGCGCAGGGGAGGCGGGACACCCGCAACAAGAAGAGGAAGGAAGCTGGGGCTGGTAACCGGAACCAGCACAGGCAGCGAACTCCGCCCTCGAGGACGCGGAGATGAATGCTGCCTTTTTTCCCTTCCTCTGGCTTTCCCCCGGGCGCTTTACATCAGGCCGGTGGGCCTATGATGAGCAGAAAATGTAAGATTCTGCCGGCCCGCATGGTTTGTTTGTTGAAAGCGCCCCCCTCAGGATGGCGGGCGGATACTAGCTCGATGGCTGGGTTGAAACACCGCGAGGAGCGATTGGTGAGTCCCCCTCTATGAGGGCGAAACATTTTCAAAACTATGTTTTTCAGAACTCCTATACCTTCGCTCGCCAGAGAGGGTTTCTGGGGAAATTTGGATCGCCGCTGGATCTTCGCAGGGCCTGCAGCTCCCCGTGAGTAAGCTAAGAACGATCTTCTTTGCAACATTATGTGGTTGTGTGTGAATACCTCACTTTCTGCTAGTAGAGTCTGCTGCCTCTCCGTGCTATGTTTTCCCCCACTATGTGGGTAACTGAATCGCGCTCTTGCCCGAAGGCTTGTAGTGTAAGAGGCGAGCTGCGTTTTTCCTAGCGTAAAAGTGGGAAGTAGCTGAAGACCGGGTATGCACTAACGCACGAGCTGTAGTGAGATCTGCGCCCAGCTCTGCGGGGCTTTGGGAAAAGGGTTTTTGGGGCCTCATTGTGTAATATTAGAGGTGATAATATTTCTCTCCCGGGCCCTGAGTAGATCTAGTGCGGACTTATGTCGCACCACTTGGCCTAGGCTTTGTCAAGGATGGGGGCGTTCCCTTTTAATGAAGATGTTCGCCCCTGGCCTGTCTTTTTTATTCAAGAACATGGCGTTGTTTATGCATCCTTGTTTCAGCCTCCTCTGTTACAGAGTCGTCCGGCCAAGGCCCGCCCCCTTCTCTGCGTTCTGGGGTCACGTGTAATGCAGACGAGGTGTTGCAGGAGACCGCGACTTTGCCAGTGGTCGTGGGGTGGAATTAAGCGTCTTTCGCCGGTTTGCGACTAGACTTTATCTGCTGTTTCCGCCTTTCGGAGCTTGGTGGCTGCCATCTGCTGGCGGCCCCCGGCCTCTTCCTGGAGGATGCTACGGCCGGTGGATTTCACATTTCTGTGATATTGTTCCCTTGCTTTATGTCTCTGCTCCACCTCCTTTAGGGCCCGGGTCGAGCTGAACATCGGATAATCCTTCTGTCTATACGGTTCTGGTCGGATGCTCCCCTGAGGCCCGAGCATTGCCAATGGCTGACGCCCTCGCACTTATGTTGGCTGCTGCATGGAAAGAAATAGGCAGCCGCCCCTATGCAGGTGACGTAAGTTGTACTCCCCTCGCTTTAGAGGGTCTTTGTTTAAGCACTTCCGCTGAGTACACTGCTGTTGGCAATGTGATTAGGTCCATGTTTGTAGGCACTGCCCGAGAGACTGCGCCATCCTGGGGGCCCTAGGACACGGCGATGCAAGTTGTCCCTAGCTGCCTCTGGGATGGAGCCAGCCCCAGGTGCGGGCGTAGGAGCCAGCTGGTTGTTATTAGCCAGCTTGGGCAGTCTGGGCAGCTGGACTTCAGGACAGGTAGTAGGCGTTAACCGGCCTCCTTGCAGGAAAGTCCCGACCCCATGGCCCACGAGTGGGCCTCGGAGGCTCTTCTCCACTGGTGTCGACGTCAGCAGTGACCCGTCATTTGGCCCTGGGGATGAGTCCCCAGGTGTTAACTGGATTTCCAGGCCTTCGTCAGCAGCAGACAGCTGCCGTCAGCCCAGGTAGCAGCAGCCAGCCTTCTTAAAGTCTCGGCAGGATCCTTGGAATCTGCAGACCCCCTATTAGGGGGATAGGTCCTGCCAGGCCTCCCTGAGGGGTAGGCTCCCGGTCTGGGTTACCTTCGCTCAGGAGCTAGGCCCTGTTCGGCCTCCCTGAGAGCCTGCTGTGGTCAGCAGGCGCTGCCTGGTCTCCCCCGAGGGGGCACCATAGGCATTAAGTCCCTCGACGGCTGGTACGAGCTGCTAAATAGGTGGTAGGCCCTACCGGGCCTCCCTATGGGCCTGCTGTGGGGAAGCAGGCTCACTCGACCTCCTCTGCGGATGGCGTTCCTGGGCCCCAGTCACTGTATGACTAGCACGAGTGCTAGGAGGTAGTAGGCCTCATCCGGCCTCCCTGAGTGACCCCCTTGGAGGGAGAAAGCGTAGCGAAGCGCTACGGACGGCATGTTCTGCTACTAGGTGGAGGCATTGCGCCTCCCTGGAATCGTTCCCTGGTCCCCAGTTTCGGTAACGGAGCGTAGCATGGGCTGCTATCAGGAAAAGCTGCACGGGCTTCCCTGAAGGGATTCGCTTGGAGTAGTAGGCCCACGTGGCCTCCTCTGAGGGCACGCTCTGGTCTCGTGGTTTTCTGGAGGGGTCCAGTCACTGAGCAGAGGCCGGCTCCCCGGCCGCTGTGGTGAGCATGAAGTGCTGTGAGCGGCACGTTCTGCTGTCAGATGGTAGGCATGGTACCTCCCTGAGAGCGGGCTCCCGGTCCCCAGCCGCTGTGGTGAGCCTGAAGTGCTACGAGTAGCACATTCAGCTAGGCTGTGAGTGCCCGGTGTCTTTGCAGTTGGTAGGCCTGCTTGGCCTCCCTGATGAAGCGAGTCCCTGGTCTTCCCAGCTACCTCGAGGGCTAGCACGACTGCGATCAGGTATCAGGCCCGTTTGGCCTTCCTGAGGACGAGCGCTGCTGTTGGATGCGCAAGCGGTCTGTACAGGTTACCAGGTGGAGGCCTCTCTCGGCCTCCCTGGGGGACGAGTTCCCCAGGCGGGAACACACAACTGGCTTTATGCTGACAGCTAGTGGCCACCCGCTATCAGGCGCCGGTCTCTGGCCGTTCGCAAGACCTGGAGGCGGTGTTCTTACCCTAGCACGACGAGACGTTACTGCTGCTATGCGGTCCCCACGGGAGGGGACTTTCATAGTTTGCCTACGGCATGGCTACCTACCAGGCAGGCTTATGAGCTCCTCTCGAATGAGGGTCTACTATGAGCTTACGGCCGCTTGGCGCTGGTTAAGGGTTGTAGGAGGGCCTCCCTGGCATAATCAGCCTGTAAGGCCTCTGGCCTCCTAAGCACGTTTTAAAGTAGGTGCTTGGTAGATCCGAGGATCGAGCGGCTAAACTCCCCTCGCTAGCAAGGGTTATATAGCACTTCGCTGAGAGCTGCTCTCCGGGATAACCAGTCTCTGAGATCCGGCTAGTGGATGTCACTGCCTTTCTTGCAGCACCCTAGCGGGATGCCTCTTCGGAGGCGAGTACCAGAGGCTCTGTACTGTACAGACAGGGTTGACCGTATTACGTGTCCCATAACAGACTGGGTCACCTGGTCAGGTCTCCCTGGTGGCATTCGGTGAGAACCTCCCGAATAGTGACTGGCATAGGGTTCCCTCGTAGTTCCCTTGCCACGTTCCCTTAAAGGAACCCCTTCTAAGTCGAATGGGTGGTTCCAGGCCTTCGAGCAGGGCCTGGGAAGGACCTCATGTGTGTGAAGGTTCCTTCTTGGGCGATAGCTTGGGCTATGACCGTAGGGAGCGCTGTCACTGACAGCCTATTGTGACCAGAAGGGGAGTGATTCAGGCATTTCATTAGAATTTGCTTGTCTTGACAGTTGTCACTGCCAATGGGCATGCACTCCCGTCGGCATGGCGGCGTGGGTATTTCGTTCCCCGTAGCGTCAAGCTGACGCAGCGCGAGTTCCCTTTCGAAAGGGAACGTCTCAGGTTACGAATGTAACCATTGTTCCCTGAGAACAGGGAACGAGACGCTGCGTCGCTGTGCCATGCCGCAGGGCCTACCTGCCGAAAACAGTCCCTTCAGACGATAAGATACTGTCATTTGGCAAGGTGCCCTTATATACTTCCTGGTCGCACCTTGATGACATCATAGGCTGTCGCCGGTCAATAGGATTGAAGTTTTTTCATTGTGATTTCAGGCACCAGTCACGCTGGAGGCGTTCCCCGTAGCGTCAAGCTGACGCAGCGTCTCGTTCCCTGTTCTCAGGGAACAATGGTTACATTCGTAACCTGAGACGATTTCTTAAGTGTATGCATGCTCCCTATATTTCTTATGCTTGCGTGATGTAAGAGCTATCTTACACACTCCAAATTGCTCTGTATAAAAGATGCTCTGCCTTCATGTCTGTAAACCAAGGCATGTCTGATGTCTAAATGTTCCTTTTTCTCTGTCTTAGTCAATGGTACAAAGTATATGATTATGAGATGTACCACTAGTATGGTTAGGTCTTTGGAGTGAAACTTTACTAATTCTGGCTTCCAGCAAGAACATTCCATTGAGTAATAAAGTCCGAACAAAGAAAGTCTCTCCCGCCTGAAATTCACACCAACGATTGGTCGTCTCAGGGAAAAAGGGCGTAGTTAATGGACTTTAAAGGACCGAAACACCCACACATTGTGGCTCAGTCAACTTGCAAGGACCCCGACGAGACAAATTTCCTTTTCCTCCCATCTCATCAGCGCGGCTCGCGGGCTTCGACCTGCGAGCCGGCGCGGTCCAGCCAAGCTGTTGTCTCCTTTGAAGATCGACGTGCTCCGCGACGCAGTCAGCGGCGCGTACCACCAGACGAGGAACTCAGCTGGACGAGATGAACTTTCCCTTCCAAGACGCTCCCTTCCCAAACACCTTTAAAACTCCCGCGGACTAACGAAGCTCCGGAAGAACCAAGCGGAGAGAGCGCTTCAGCGCACAAACACTCTGAGAAACGCCAACGCACGCTTCTTGCTTTACACAACACCAAGAAATCATGCAAGTATCAATTCTACCGAAATTTAGATGCGTTTTAAGATTGTACCCCTGTTTAAGGTGATATAGTTCTTGCTGGCTCCAATGGTTATGTCTGGGAAGGTGTCGGATCGGACACGATCATACCCTCCTTCCTTTTCCTTCCCCTCATCCTCCTCTTTACTTTCCACTATTCTGTTGTAAGGTGGAAAATAATCAAAGATATTTGAAATGGAACAAAATCATCTGCTTTGCTGTTAGCAGCCATCGTCGTGATCAGGATATTGAAATTGACTCAACCCCCTCCCCCTTAACGCCATCAGAAGGGCCAGGTGAAGTTAGAAGGACAAAGGAATGAGGTTTTCGCACCTTTGATACAATTGGGGAAGTTTTGCCTGATTGGATATTTTCAAATGTCTCACGGTTTGGTCTGATTGGTCCGTTTTACAAGAGTCACATTTGAATTTAGTGACATCAGGGAAGAGTATAAAAGAGGATTTCATCTGTAGCTCGCTCTCTTTGGATTCTCTGGCTTTTCTCTGGAGAGAGCTGTTCTTTAGCTCTCTCCCTTTTTCTCTCTCTCTCTCTTTCTCTCTCTCTCTTTCTCGCTCTCTCTTTCTCGCTCTCTCTTTCTCTCTCTCTCTCTCTCTCTCTCTCTCTCTCTCTCTCTCTCTCTCTCTCTCTCTCTCTCTCTCTCACAGGTAACATTCTAGGCAGAGGCCTACAGAGCATAATTAATGGTTTATGTTTACATCTATTTGAAACTATTTAGAGTGTAACCATAACTAGAATTTGTGTTTCCTACATGTATTCTTTATGTAGTCATATGTAATCGTAGTATTAATCTTTATTAAAACCATGATATTCACGTTTTGATTGTCATTGTTTGCTCACGGAACACGAGTCCCTTTAATGTCAGATCTAAGCTACAAGCTCTTATAAGCATCGTTGAATGCTTTAATTAATACCATAACTCGGAAAGTTTGTCCTTTGTGGCCAGAGGGATAAACTTCCTGAAAATTGGGTAGAAAGAATAGACCTGGTGAGTGGATAAAGAATCTCCGCTCGTTCTTTAAACGGAACGGAGAGGAATTTTGAATCAGCTCCCTAGGTTATTCTGTGATTATTTAATATAGATATATCTGTAGTTCATTGCAATAAATTGTTGTTAACCATATTTATATTGTATATTGCATAAAATACAGAGGTTAGGTATTCCCCTTTCGGGTGATTTTGGAGATTTGTGATTAGATTATAACCCATTATGATTAATCATAAATCCCTAAATATTAATAACCATAATTCCCTATTGAGCTAATTTTTAATTTAAATATATATGTAACCCTAAGACCCTACAACGGTTACTTTTCAGGAAATGAAAAAAACACAGTATTTCAAAAGCAGTTGAATGTAGCGTTGTCATACTTGGTACGGCATCTTTACATGTAACCATATTCTTGCCAGTGTAATGATATAATCCACATTTGACCAAAATTGAGTTTAAATGGACATACGTGCATATTTTACAGTAACGGTGGTTGATACGCGTTCTTCCGATCATTAATTAGAATGGCCAAGTCGCGTTTCATATTGACAGAGGAATACGTGCTGGAAATTCTCAGCCTCTGGCAAGCGGTGATAGCAGTATGAGTGAGGCATGTTCTAGTGACAATCATGACAGTAGCATTACAGGCTATAATTTGATCAGTTTGACTAAGAAAAAAAAAGTTTGAATCTTATCAATGAGAGCGAGTTTATTTACATACTAGCAAGCAAACTAATCTGTGAAGAACTAGATTAGAACTAAACTGTGGAGATATTCAATGTCGTACTTTCGGCTATCCAGTGCTGAGCTTCGATGAAACTTCACGAGACCGGCGAGACCGCCGAGATGCTTCCACAGGGCGGGAGATACGCGGCGTGATTGACAGCTTTGACACCAAATGGATATACGTGAAAATCAGATGACATGATTTCACAACTTTTCATTGGCCATTTCGATATATGAAGCATACTGTATACGGAAATGAACCTGGACATTCAATCCGTCGAAAAATCTCAAAATCGGCAAAATGGACATACGTGGTTTTCATCGGACAGCGACGATATAAGATAATCAATGTAGGTGTCATGCATATAATGAAAGGATCCAAGAGCAGAGATTACAGGAAACAATAGTCTTTAATAAAAAGTCTAAACAAGGCAGTCTGTCAACGGCACACAGAACTGGGTGAAACAAACACAGAATAAGCAGAGATGCTCCTGTCTTGAAGAGGTAAATTAAAAGGTATCCAAGAAGAAGGCAGTTCTCTTGTGGGTGACTTAGACAGAGAAGGACCATGAAAGTCCACTTGCAGCAGCGGCGAAACACCGACAAAACTCAGGCGCAAGGCTGTACCAGACAAACGAGACAAGGTGAGTATCTTCCAAACAGATCTGGCATGAAGGAAGCTGCAGACATGAAGCATGACATGAAACAATAATCCGACAAGAAGCACAAAGAGCAAACACTAGATAAAGGGTAAGCACTAATAGCAAAGTAGGAACAGGTGTCATCACAAGGCAGCGAGAGCGCTGATTGTGATGACTAACAGGTGCAAGTGGAGAGAGAGAGTGTGTGTAAACGTGAAACAATTAGTAGAGGAAAAAAGATAGGGAAGCAGAAAGGAAAAACACTGACAGTACCCCTCACTCAATGAGTGCCCCCAGGCGCTCCCGAGGTAGGAGCCTGACGAGACCGGTAGAAGTCAATAAATAAGCGATCCAGGACGTCCCGGGCCGGAATCCACCGCCTCTCCTCAGGACCGTACCCCTCCCAGTCCACCAAAAACTGGTGGCCACACCCCGAGGACGGACGTCAAGGAGCCTGCAGACTCTGAAAATAGAAGCCCCCTTGTCAATAGGAGGAGGAGGAAGGGAGGGACGGGTGGGCGCACGAATAATGGGTTTAATGCAAGAAACATGAAAAACCGGATGAACCCGACGCAACTGATGGGACAGCTTGAGTTTAACAGCGACAGGGCTGATAACCTTTACCACCGTGAAGGGCCCGATAAATCGAGGCATGAGCTTGCGAGACGCTTCTTGAATGGGCAAATTGCGGGTGGAAAGCCACACCTGACCGCAGATATACCTGGGAGACCTAACTTGGTGGCGATTAGCGGCTCGGCGAGTATGTGCCCTGGTCTGACATAGCGCAGATCTCACTCTCCTTCAGGTTCACTTACACCTCTGAATAAAAGCTTCGATGGACGGAACTGAGGCCTGAGACTCCTGCGTCAAACACAGGAGGTTGGTAATCAAGACAACCCTCAAACGGAGACAACCCAGTAGCGGACGACGGAAGAGAATTGTGAGCATATTCGGCCCACGGCAGCTGATCGCACCATGATGCAGGACTCTGTGAAGTAAGACTACGCAACATCCGACCAAGGATCTGATTGGTCCTCTCGGCTTGCCCATTAGTCTGAGGATGGAATCCTGACGACAGACTGGGGGAAGTCCCTATCAGACGACAGAACTCCTTCCAGAACGCAGAGGTGAATTGAGGACCCCTGTCAGACACAATGTCTGAAGGGAGACCATGGATCTTGAACACGTGATCCACTATAATCTGAGCGGTCTCTTGAGCAGATGGCAATTTAGGGAGCGGAATAAAATGCGCAGCTTTAGAAAAACGGTCCACGACAGTGACCGTATTACCAGCCGAAGAAGGCAGCCCGGTTACAAAATCCAACACAACGTGAGACCAGGGGGGAGAAGGAATGGGAAGAGGTCTTAGAAGACCCGCAGGAGGATTATTACTCAACTTAGTCTGAGCACAAATAGAACAGGCAGCAACAAGACGCCGGATATCGCGTTCTCGAGTGGGCCACCAAAATCTCTGACGGATGACCGCTAACGTTCCTCTAACCCCGGGATGCGCAACCAATTTAGAAGAATGCCCCCAGCAAAGAACCGTAGGGCGAGTGGCTTCGGGAACGAATAATGTTCCTTCAGGAGCATGAGGTGGTCTTGGGATGCGTGAGAGACAACGCTTAACAGTCTGTTCCACTCCCCAGACGGCTGCCCCGACCACACAGCGCTGAGGCAAAATCCCCTCACCGATCGTGGCAACCTCTAACGAGTCGAACTGTCGAGAAAGAGCGTCAGGCTTGAGATTCTTAGAACCAGGTCTCAACGGAATAGAAAAATCTAAACGATCGAAAAACAAAGCCCAACGGGTCTGACGGGCGTTAAGATGCTTCACAGAGCGGATGTACTCAAGATTGCGATGATCCGTCCAGACTATGAATCGGACACTGGCTCGCTCAAGCCAGTGTCACCACTCACCCAGCGCCAGACGATCGCCAAGAGTTCTCGGTTACCAACGTCATAGTTACGCTACGCAGGTGAGAGGCGATGGGAGTAGAACGCGCACGGATGCACCTTGTCATCATCGGAAGAGCGTTGTGACAAGATAGCTCCCACCCCAATGTCGGAGGCGTCGACCTCCACGATGAACTGACGTTTAGGATCGGGAGTGATCAAGACGGGCGCGAAGGTAAAAAGACCCTTAAGTCGGTCAAACGCATCCTGAGCAGCCTCAGTCCAAGCGAATCTGGTCTTGGAAGAGGTGAGGGCGGTAAGAGGGGCGGCAACCTGACTAAAACCTCAAATAAAGCGCCGATAAAAATTGGCAAATCCCAGAAACCGTTGAAGGGCGACTCGAGAATCTGGGATTGGCCAATCAAGAACTGCACAAACCTTGTTAGGGTCCATGCTGATCCCCTCCGTTGAGATAACGAAGCCGAGAAATGTAATCGACTAGGCATGAAAGATGCATTTCTCAGCCTTGACGAATAGGCGGTTCTCTAACTGTCACATGTCTGTCTTGTCCTGTGTAGCACATGGTGTTTTGGTTTATTTCTGTCCTGTGTGCGCCTGTCATCTGTCTTGACCCCACCCCTCGTTATCTGATTATTAGTTAATTTGCTCCACCTGCTGTTCCTTGTTACCTGCCTTGTTTGTCTGCTATTTAGTATCTTGACCCCAGCCCTCCAATGACCATGGTCCCAGTTCCGGTGGTCCCTGTTCCGGTGGTTCCGAAACGGAGGAGGAGGAGGAGGAGAAAGGCTCCCTCCATGCCTGTTCCGGTGGATTGTGTTCCGGTGGATTGTGTTCCGGTGGATTGTGTTCCGGTGGATTGTGTTCCGGTGGATTGTGTTCCGGTGGATCGTGTTCCGGTGGCCCCTGTTCCGGTGGACCCTGTTCCGGTGGACCCTGTTCCGGTGGACCCTGTTCCGGTGGACCCTGTTCCGGTGGGCCCTGCTCTGGTGGTCCCAGCTCCGGTGGACCGTGTTCCGGTGGTCCCAGTTCGGGTGGCTCGTGTTCGGGTGGTCCTGGTTCCGGTGAATCCTGTTATGGTGGTCCCGGTACCAGAGGTCCCTGCTCTGCCCGTGCCGGCCCGGCGCCCTGCTCTGCCTGAGCCGCCCAGACGCCCTGCTCTGCCTGAGCCACCCAGACGCCCTGCTCTGCCCGCACTGACCCGGCGTCCTGCTCTGCCCACGCCGCCCAGACGTCCAGCTCTGCTTGCGCCGCCCAGACGTCCTGCTCTGCCCGCGCCGCCCAGACGTCCTGCTCTGCCCGCGCCGCCCAGACGTCCTGCTCTGCCCGCGCCGACCCGCCGTCCTGCTCTGCCCGAGCCACCCATGCGCCCTGTGTAGGACATGGTGTTTTGGTTTATATCTGTCCTGTGTGTGCCTGTCATCTGTCTTGACCCCACCCCTCGTTATCTGATTATTAGTTAATTTGCTCCACCTGTTGTCCCTTGTTTCCTGTCTTGTTTGTCTGCTATTTAGTCTCCTTCCATTTTCAGTCCTGTGCGGTTATGTTGTCTATGTTACGTGTGGAGGTATTCTTGTTCCTGATTCTTGTCCCTGATCTTGGTGCCTGGTTTGATGTTTGATTTTTACCCCCTAGTGGGTTTTTGTTTTGTGTTTATGTTTCTTTTGTTAATAAATTCATGTTCACCTGCATTTTGAGTCCTCACCCCTTTTTTCACCATAGCGTTCGTGACACTAACAAACGCTGCAAGACACAACGGACTTGTTGAATGTGAACCTGGAGGGATGGCGAGAAAATCAAAATATCATCCAAATAAACAAATACAAACACGTTTAGCATGTCTCACAAGACATCGTTTACCAAGGCTTGAAAAACCGCGGGAGCGTTGACCAGCCCGAAAGGAAGTACCCGATATTCAAAGTGCCCCACAGTAGTGTTAAATGCGGTCTTCCCCCTCCTTGATACACACCAAATGGTAGGCGTTGCACAAATCTAACTTGGTTAATATCTTTGCGCCCTGTAGGATCTCAAAGGCTGATGACATAAGAGGCAAGGGATACCCATTCTTGACTGTTATGTCGTTCAGCCCTCGATAATCAATACAGGGACGCAAAGAACCATCCTTCTTCTTAACAAAGAAAAACCCTGCACCGGCGGGCAACGATGAAGGAACAACGATTCCCGCGTCGTGGGATTCTGAGAGATATTTAACCAGAGCCTCTCGCTCAGGTGCCGAAAGGGAGTACAATCTGCCACGAGGGGGCGTAGTGCCAGGGAGAAGCTCAATCCCGCAGTCATAAAAACGGTGAGGCGGTAAGGAGATCGCCCGGGAACGACTGAAAACTGCCCGCAGATCATGGTACTCCTCCGGAGTCATCAGGCTCCTCCTGGAACACAGAAACGGCAGAAACAGCAGAAACCAAACAATTCACATGACAAGACAAGTTCCAAGAATTAATAGACCCATTAACCCAATCAATCTGCGGATTATGCTGGATAAGCCAGGAATGCCCTAAAACAATCGGGGTAAAGGGAGACTGAAAAACAAAAAAAGAAATAGTCTCTTGGTGGTTGCCGGAGACGGTGAAACTCACCGGACAGGTGACGCGGCGAACTGAAGAGAGTTCTCTGCCGTCCAGAGCAAAGACGTTAGTGGAGTCAGATAAGTTGACTAAGGGAATTGTGTTCACGAGCCCATCCCTCTTCGATGAAGCATCCCTCAGCCCCTGAGTTGATAAGGGCAGAACCAGTAGCTGAATAATGCATTAGTTAAGCAGGTCAAATTGCCTTTATTAGTACTGTATTAATGGTAGTTAGGCTTAATTAATGGCTTATTCTGGCCAATAAACTTAAATATTACTCAAAATTGTCTTTATTACACTATTTTAGCAATTTATAACGGCAAGATCAGCAGTAATTAAACAATTACTAGCTTATTGTTCAGTTAACTTAACAGAAAATACACAGAAATATAATTACATCGCTACACAAAAATAATATCTGGCTTATTAAGTTGAAAAGAATGGCTAATATGCCCTTACTGTAATGTTAAGTTAATCATTAATTACTCTTGTGTTCGTGCTTAACTAATGCTTAGTTGTGAACAAGTAAATCATTAATTACTAGTTTAACTAATGCATAATTACGGACCCTTAAAATGTAAAGTTAATCATGAATTACTAGTGTGTTCGTGCTTAACTAATGCTTAGTTTCTGTAACGTACTGCTCCGAGACAGAGGTTGAGAATCCAAATGCAGCTTTATTTGTAAGGGGTAATCCACAATCGTAGTCAAAAACAGGCAATAGGTCATACACAGGAAAGCAGTCCAAACAGGCAAACAAGGCAGGAGAGACAGGCAAACGGGTAATCCACGGAACAGGCAAGAAATCCAAAACCAGAGACATGAAACCAGGGAAACGCTCAGAAATGCAGTGATACAACGTACAAGACTTTGCAATGATTGACAGAGTGAACATGGTTTATATAGGCTGGGGTAATGGGGTAATGTGACACAGGTGCAAACAATGAGTGAAGATGAGTCCGGGCAAAGGATTACGGGTAATGTAGTTTATGATGAAGTGACAAGTCCGGGGTGGAGTGCCCTCAAGTGGTAATCAGGGGCACTCTCACTGGTGATTGTGACATAGCCCCCCCTCAAAGGAGCGGCTTCCAGACGCTCCTAAAATTGTCAAGGAGGGAGGTGGAGCGGAGGCGGACCTGGGGGCGGGATGGAGGGCCAGGCCCGTGGAGTGGAAGAGGACCTGGAGACTGAGGCAGAGCAGGAGGCCAGGATGGAGCAGGCTGGGCAGATAACCACAGCAGCGCAGATGAGGTTGAAGACCCCCACGGCGGAGCAGAAGACCACAACAGCAGTGCAGGCGAGGTTGAAGACCCCCATGGTGGAGCAGACGACCACCACAGCGCAGATGAGGTTGAAAACCCCCACGGCGGAGCAGACGACCACCACAGCAGCACAGGCGGTCTTGGAGACCCCCACGGCGGAGCAGACGTCCACCATAGCAGCGCAGACGGTCTTGGAGACCCCCACGACGGTGCAGGCTGAGCAGGTGGCCCGGTTAGAGTCCTCTTTGGACTCGTGACAGGAGGCGGAGTCCTCTCTGGACTCGTGACTGGAGGCGGAGCCCTCTCTGGACTCGTGACAGGAGGCGGAGCCCTCTCTGGTCTCAGGACACAGGCTGGAGCCCTCTCTGGTCTCGGGACACGGGCCGGAGCCCTCTCTGGTCTCGGGACACGGGCCGGAGCCCTCTCTGGACTCGGGACTAGAGGTGGAGTCCTCTCTGGTCTCGGGACACGGGCCGGAGCCCTCTCTGGACTCGGGACTAGAGGTGGAGTCCTCTCTGGACTCGGGACTAGAGGCGGAGTCCTCTCTGGATTCGGGACACGGGCCGGAGCCCTCTCTGGACTCGGGACTAGAGGCGGAGCCCTCTCTGGACTCGGGACACGGGCCGGAGCCCTCTCTGGACGTTGGTCAGTGGCCGGAGCCATATCTGGACGTTGGTCAGTGACCGGAGCCATCTCTGGACTCTGATCAGTGGCGGGAGCCATCTCTGGACGTTGGTCAGTGGCGGGAGCCATCTCTGGACGCTGATCAGTGGCGGGAGCCATCTCTGGACGCTGGTCAGTGGCGGGAGCTATCTTTGGACGCTGGTCAGTGGCGGGAGCCATCTGTGGACGCTGGTCAGTGGCGGGAGTCATCTCTGGACGCTGGTCAGTGGCTGGAGCCGTCTCTAGACGTTGGTCAGTGGCTGGAGCCATCTCTGGACGCTGGTCAGTGGCTGGAGCCATCTCTGGACGCTGGTCAGTGGCTGGAGCCATCTCTGGACGCTGGTCAGTGGCTGGAGCTGTCTCTGGACGCTGGTCTGTGGCTGGAGCCGTCTCTGGACGCTGGATGGAGACAGGGAACGTCACTGGGCCCTGGACAGTGATTGGAGACGTTGCTGGGTGAGACTCTGGACTGGTGGGTACTGCGGGAGTGCAGTGTTCCTCATCAGAACCGCTCACCTGAAGGGCATAATCAAGGAACCCACTCAGGGACCCTCGAGGACCATCACGGACAAGTTTGGTTTGTAACGGTTTATTGAGTCCATGGCAAAAAAAATCAATCAACATAAAATCCGGGAGGTTGGTGGTGTTTGCAATGTTCAGAAAGTCACTGATGTGGTCCTCGAGTGAGTGAGTTCCTTGGCATAGACGGACGAGACATACTGCTGCTGGATCCATTGTTGGCTAAGTCTTCTGTAACGTACTGCTCCGAGACAGAGGTTGAGAATCCAAATGCAGTTTTATTTGTAAGGGGTAATCCACAATCGTAGTCAAAAACAGGCAATAGGTCATACACAGGAAAGCAGTCCAAACAGGCAAACAAGGCAGGAGAGACAGGCAAACGGGTAATCCACGGAACAGGCAAGAAATCCAAAACCAGAGACATGAAACCAGGGAAACGCTCAGAAATGCAGTGATACAACGTACAAGACTTAGCAATGATTGACAGAGTGAACATGTTTTATATAGGCTGGGGTAATGGGGTAATGTGACACAGGTGCAAACAATGAGTGAAGATGAGTCCGGGCAAAGGATTATGGGTAATGTAGTTTATGATGAAGTGACAAGTCCGGGGTGGAGTGCCCTCAAGTGGTAATCAGGGGCACTCTCACTGGTGAAAGTGACAGTTGTGAACAAGTTAATCCTTAATTAATGCTTAACTAATGCATTATTCTGGACCCTTAAAATAAAGTGTTACCCAGCTTTTAAGGTCAGTATAAAATTGGGACTGAAACCAGGCCTTAGAGAGAGGTGCTCCATTAGATAAAATAAATAGGGGGGAGTGGTTGGAAGTCTTAGGACAAACGTGAAGATATTTAACCATGGACAGAAATTATTCTTCATCTTAGAAATTGTTAGTGTGATACCAGAACCTTTAGACTCATTCTAGAATGCTTAAGGAAAAGAGTAAAGAAATTGAGTGAGAAGTGAAGATCAGAATAGGAAAGACCGGATCTACTAGTAGGATCTACTGATTAGTTTCTAAAGTGAATTTCCCTGGACACATGAAGCCGAAAAGGGCATGACAAAACGAGGCTTCTAGCAGAATATCGGTGTAAGTGGAAGAGCTACCATTACGATTTAAGGAGATTTGAGGAATGTTAGGAGTTAAATTAAAAGCTTTGAACTTACCTGATGCTTGTTAAGACAAGTATGTAATCTTAGTTTTACCTTTGGAATTATGGGAGAGTTTACTGAACATGCCTGATGGTTTGAGCATTGCTGAAGAAAACCATCTTGACCATCATGGGATCCCGCATTCAGATGCTTCTTGATAGGGGAGACCTTGATAGAGGATGCCAACTCCACACATTGAGCTATGTTCGTAGCAACACCAATCTGAAAGAATGGCCCATGCACAGGTGAGTTGGAGAACACATTTCTTTCCATCTGCAGTTAGGAGGATTCTAAACCCCTGGGCTTAGCTCCCGCTCACAGCTTGATAGAACACCATCTAACCATCAAACCTGCTGAGAGAACCCCCAAAAGAAAATAAACCAGAACAGCATGACAAATACGTAACATGCGCATGTGATTGAGAACATCGGACGATGCCCTTGCAAAAGGAAAAGAATGTTTTATATGGTTAAGCTTTACTAGCTAATAAACCATAACTAGCTATATAGATAGAACCTGATGCAGCTACCGAACCTATGACAGAGATCAATGCGAGATTCATCATTTGATAACCTAAGCCAGGATAATACTGTGTGATTTTGGCCATGTTTGGCAGTATGAGACAAATACCGCAATCCTAAAAATTCCTTTGACCCTGGAATAAAATCTGATGTCTTTTTATAGTTAGTTTGACATGCTCACCAATGCCATGATAAAATTTTGGCCTGAATAATTTCACTAAGGTGAATGGGTTGATGTAAAACTCCGGACAAGTCCTTGTGCGTCTGATTAACGTACAGCCTGCCATTAATGCACTGAGATCCCACAGTGTGACATCAGGATCACAGTCTGAAAAGCAACGAATCACAATGACTACAAGTGCACCGTGTGTGCCAGCTATAGTGAAGAGAAAAAGCTCACTGCGACAGAGCTCGTCGTTTGCGGTGCAGCCAGGAATCAATACGCATGTGCAGACTGTGTCAAGCAGTCAACGCAATATTTACTCCCCTGTATATTGTGTTAGTCTCGATAGAATTAAAAAAGTTGCCGTTTACAATGCGAGTGTAGCCGATCACAGACATGTCTTTCCTGTAGCTCAAACAGTAGAGCGTGGCACCAGCAACGCCAAGCCACGGGCACGATTCCCAGGGAAAGCAAGACCCGAAAAAATGCTAAATGTGTACCCTGAATGCAACTCAAGTCGCCCTGGACGAAAGCGTCTGCCAAATGCATAAATGTAAATGTAAATGTCTGTTGAGCGCTTGAATGAAATGCCTAATTGGAGGACTAACAGAATACACGCAATCAGGATTGAATGGTTCAGCGATTGTTCACTGGCTAATTCTGCCTTCTAGTGCATACGTTTGACCAACGAAGAGTAGAAAATGCAATAGATTCATGATTCGGTGTAGTCAGATTAACCACAGCAGTTTCCCCTGGTGTAGGAGTTTATCTGAACTGAAGCATTTGACAGTTTCATGCGTTTATAAAGGGAGCGCACTCTGCTCGCTTACTGTATTCATAAAATATATGAATAATTGTGTTCCCGTGCTGCGATTTAAATGCTGTACGGATGCAATCTTTAAGTAAGCGGGTCAGATTGAGTACAGAATTAAATTAGTGCTGCTATCGAATATCAAGTCAAACCTTGATAGAGGCACAAAACACGAATAGTTCAAATTAACTAGAGTAAAGCGAAGACAAAAGCATACAATTACTATATATATGATGTGTTTGTTTTAATTAACTAATTTATTAATATGTAGCGCATATTTATAATGCAATAAGCAAAGCACCTTTATATGAGCACAGAACGCTACAGTTCTTCCTCATAGGGAAGGAAGCCATGTCGAATCACGTAAGGAAGCCATTCTAACACTGGGTGCCCCGTATGTTTGAACAAAATATGTACTCTGCTGGATGACAGGCCAAAACACTTCTAAGCTTGAAACTATGTTGTGTCAGTTTAATTGCATGTTGCATGTGACGAAATCACAGCGCTTGGAAGATGAATCTAACACCATTGAATCGGAACGGATCAAAGCACTTAATAATATGTGTCGGTGCTGTACACTCTAAAAAAAAAGTCTCGTAATCATAAGGGAACCTTTTTTTAGTGCTATATAGCACCAATTTTGGTGCTTCAGTGGTTCTTCAGAGGTGCTATATAGCACCTTAGTCAAAGAACCGGTGAAGAACCTCTGAAGAACCGGTGAAGAACCTCTGAAGAACCGGTGAAGAACCTCTGAAGAACCGCTGAAGAACCACTGAAGCACCAAAAATGGTGCTATATAGTACTAAAAAAGGTTCCCCTATGATTACGAGCCAAGAACTATTTTTGGTGCCATATAGAACCTTTTTTTTTTTAGAGTGTACTTAAATATGCTAATTTGCTCAGCATAGTTTTTAAATTCAATTTTAGCGATCTGATAACACTGAACCCATTCGCGATTTCAGCTTAACTTCAGTTCATCATGAAGCCCCAATTAAATGGGTGCATGTTGCTTTAAAACCCATGTTGGTTTCCTTGCATTCGTGGTGAGAATGATAGAGTCTAATATGCTGTGCCATCTGTTCTGTTTCAGCTTTTCTAAACAAAATAGTATCAATGACGGTAACCGGTGTCACGCGAATCATTTACGAGCACTATTGATAGTTACGACACAAGCAAGCCGGAACGAGTGATCACGTTGCACAAGCAGACCGGCAGACACCTGTGCGCGTCTCATACGATGCATGTTTCTGCTCTATACAGACATGCTTGCGACACAATTGAGAAAGAGTAAGATACTACACCCAATCGGCATCAGAATGCATAACCATATACATATCACTGTGATGAATGCTGATGTAGTGATGACGCCAGAATGGTGATGAAAATCACAGCTGTGTCTTTGATAACATGCCCAGATAGTCCTCCATGAAAGTGATTGTTCTGAATCTGACGTGAGATTTTGCTCTTGTTAGTGAAGGCACTCGCGTCTATTGCCGCGGCAGCCCAGTGAACAGAATGATAGGCTGACATGGACTTAGAATGCCACTGTATGCACATTATTAACTTTATAATAGGACCAGCGATCGACCGCTACGGAACGTCCAGATCATCAACTGCTGACAGTATCTGCGAACTCAGACATGAGTAATTACTACCTTTTTATGCTACAGAAAAGGATATGATTGGATAGAATAGAAGGTAATTAGTGACGTAACGATTGAGTCTTCCTAACAGAACTTGCGCTAGCTTCATTTTTCTGTAGACAGATGTAGCATACTCTTCTGGGGTGTCAGGAGAGGACTTGAAGCTTCAGTAGGGCAAGGAAAGAGTAAATGAACAGGCAATCTGGCTTCATGTCCATAAATGACGAAGGAAAGAGGTGTACTGTTGTACACTGGTATTGTAACAGAACTGGATTGACCTTAACATGGTATCCTATGGCTCTGTTTGCTGATAGAAACATTTACTTAACTGGTCTTTGTGCAATGAAATCTTTCGATTAAACCATCTCTCTCGGGATGATAAGGAGAAGTCCTAGTTTTGGTGACACCCAACTTGGAACACAATTGATTAGATCTGCAGATGGCCTTGTTCTTTTTGAAGGCATTCAGGAACACATTGCTCTGTGACATACTGTTCCGTTACAGCTCTCATATTTCATAGGGTACAAATTCATATACTATAAATAGTCTTAGAGAACGAGTACATATTTATGGCCTGATGGTGTCACAGGATGTTCAGTAAGACACGCTGGAGACAGGTAAGTATGTGTAGAGAAGTCCTTGAGGTAAGCATAGCATGACGTATATGCGAACAAGACCGGACATGGAGTGCTGTGTGAGTGTGTATCTTATAGTGCTGGTGATGAGTGCCGTGATGAGGTGCAGGTGATGGTGATCAGTACTCTGGGGATGGAGTGCGCTGTGATTGGTGGAGGTTGGAACCTGACGTGTCTGTGACACATGAAGAGTGGGTGACTCTTTTGGTTTGTTACAGGCAAAACGGTATATTTTCCCCTCCTGCAATTGTAGTTCATCAAACTGTCGCCAGTATACTTTGAGCTCTGAACCTTTCATTAGAACCCAAGTTGGAGGTCTCTTTCCTGCCTTCAACAACTCACTCACTGTCCTCAATGCAACATCATATTTTTGAGTCGGAGAAAGCTGTACAACAGCATGAGCGGTAATAGGGTATGTGACTATATAGTGTTTCCGTTTGTCTGACGTTGAGTGATCAGAAGTAACCTGAGAAATTAAATCACTTTGATTTGGACGCCTAGCTGTGTTTTATTCCCATGCTCAATGTTTTCTATGTCCTGTATCTCGATAAATCTGCATTTTCTTTCAACTTAACAATGGCCGATGATCTGTAACAATTACAAAGTAGTGTGAGAAAAGTCTAATGGATCAAACAATATTTGTCAAGGTGGACATGTTACTTTCTGTTGTTCCTAGCACATGATTGGCATAGGCTACTACTATTTCAACTCCCTGTTGATGTTGTGTAAAAAAAAAGAAAAGAAGAAGAGCCAACTGAATGGTGAGATGCATCCGTATAGAGGATAAAACCCTTGCAGAAATCAGAGTAGGTGTGGAGGATAGAGTATGGCGAAATACTGAAAAGTGTCCTCACATTGTTCACTCCATGGGATTTTGGCACATTTCCTTAAAAGAATGTGTAAAGGGGCTGCCTTTTCAGCAAAGTCTTTGATAAAACTGTGATAGTATAGCTATGTGGATAGTATGAGAAATATGAAAGCTCTAACCTCTGTAGATGTAGTCGGACAAGGTCAATTCAACACTTTCTCAGTCACTCTAAAACAAGGCAAAAACTGGGGGTGCTACAGGGGTGTAAACACATAGCCACTGGTGCTTATTAGATGCATTTTGTTGAAACAACAAAAATTCCAAGGGACTCACATTGTTAGGACTTTTTTTTTTTTCTTCATTATTTTTTTTTTATTGGAAGTTACTACAGTGTTTTGTGTAGGAGTTGGTTATATACTCCAACTGGCTAAACAGCTGTTTTGTTGATCCACTGATTCAGGCCTGGTTCCAGAATGAAATCACAGAGGGTGCTCTAGTAAAGTGCATTTGTAGGCTAAGCAACAGCTACACCATAGCAGTGTACTGTGAGACATTTAAGATTATTTACAAGTCATCACTTTTACCAATAACTGGAATTCAATTTCTAAAATATTTTGATAGAAATATTTTTCTAATAATCTATTAATATTTTACATTGCTTTATTGTGTTACTATTTTAACATGTCAATTTTTTTAACTGTGCAGAGTGAATCCAGAATTTATATGTAGATGTCACCTAAACTTTGCAGCATGCAATTGGCCATTGGTCCTCTTAGCAGCATTAAAAACAATAGTTGTATTCAGTGGATTGTATAGGCTGTAGTGCACTAGAAAGTGACATTTAATGAAGTGATGGCTATTTAATGGATACGGTACAGTCATGCCACTTATTACACAGCATTTCGCCACATAAATATTTATAGGCCTAATTGGTTGATTTTGGATTTTAATCTTACCTGTTTGCTATCTTATAATACATTACAGTGTACAAAACAATCATTGCAAAATGGTAGCAGCTGCGTTTGTATAAATCAAGAGCGAGTCCACGATACCCGGATGACATAATTAAATAATTAGAAAAAACATTCCTAGTTAGCGTATAGCGCTGACTTCAGTTATGAGCCTGTATTATCAGTTTTTACCAGTTGTTATTGGGGAATAACATACCGCTGGATGGCACAATTAGAATCAGAATCAAGTACTGTATTCCACAGAGCCGTGTAATAAAATCAATGAAGCTGCCAACAATGCACAATAAATATCTTACTTACATTGTGTCTTACACTTTGTTTGGTAATGACAGGTTTCACGAACCTGCATAACTCAGCACTGAATAAAAACCCGGGTGGATTCTGACTAACTTAAACACATCTGATTGGCCATTGTGTTCAAGTAAATTGAACGTTGTTGATCCCTTTATGACCACTGTGCATACTCTTCTGATGGCTACTTCCAGCAGGATAATGCACCATGTCAGAAAGCTCAAATCATCTCAAACTGTTTTTTTTAAACATGACAATGAGTGCACTAAACTCAAATGGCCTCCACAGTCACCAGATCTCAGTCCAATAGAGCATCTATGGGATGTGGTGGAACGAACGATTTGCATCATGGATGAGCAGCCAACAAATTACAAATCAGCTGCAACTGCCTGATGCTATCATGTCAATATGGACCAAAATCTCTGAAGAATGTTTCCAGAAACTTGTTGAATCTATGCCATGAAGAATTAAGGCAGTTCTGAAGGCAGAAGGGGTCCAAACCAGTACTATCAAGTGTACCTACTGTAATAAAATGGCCGGTAAGTGTATTTCTTTTTCTTTTCTTTTCTTTTCTTTTCTTTTCTTTTCTTTTCTTTTCTTTTCTTTTCTTTTCTTTTCTTTTCTTTTCACATATTTATATATATATATATATATATATAGTGATCAAAACTACTACCCCTTATTTGAATTTCCCAAATAGTAGTTTAAACACAGAAACTTTGGCATAGGCTATCAGGCAGTCATGACATAAGATATTTTTTCTTGTTTTCTGGAAAATAAAATAAAAATTAAGTGAGTTTTTCCTTAAAACAAGCTAAATTATCTGCCAATGGGGTGAGAAAAATAATCTTATTTCTGTTTGGGACGGAAACAAGAAACAAGATTTCAATCAGAAACAAGATTATTTTATTAGCTGTTCTTCACTGATTGTTTTATATATTTTGCTGTTGCTAGTTGATGTCCACTTCCATTTATATCATTTTTCATCTGCACTATCCAATACTGCTGTCATCAGGCGGTCTTGCCCGCATTACATGTCCATATCACTTTGCGTAGTTAATAATGGAAAAGAGCATACAGTACCTATAGCACACCATATTAAAGTTAACTTACCCTGAAAATAATTGCACACCTTAGAATGTTCGTCAACCAATCAGATTCAAGCATTCAACCCTGTAGTATAAATTGTAATAATATTTCACAATATTACAGTTTTTACTTTATTATTGATCCAATAAATGTGATGATTCGGCTGTAGGCACAAGGCTGCCCATCAGAATGTCTTAAGGACTTGCCGAGATAAGGCTGTTCTTGGCAGGGCACAGAGATCGCCAAGACCTCATAACTCAGAAAGCAATGAGACAAATCAGGAAAGCTATCTCCATAAATAAATGTAAAAAAAATATTAGAAATGCTGCCTGTCTAGAACATGCAAAGACAAGCAGAGTGATACAAACGGTGAACAGTCCCTGTAATGATACTGGTGATAAATCAGCACTCCTGGATGTGGATATTGCACTAGTATATTTAATCTTGATCTTACATGCAACTATTATATGCAGTGATGTTTAAAGGCAATAGGAAATGTTAGTCGATTTCATTCTTTTAAACACCTTGAAAACATTAGTTATAATGTAATTGTCAAAATAGAACCAGACTGAGAGGCAGAGATGAGCGACTCCAAAAACAGTTATTCATTCAAAATTAAACAGAGATGCATTGCAGGTAAGTAATAGCACAGACAGTTCAATGAATATGATCATGTGATGATGACTGATGGTTATGAAACCATAATAACTGAGTTTTTTTCTGTTACCAGGTTGAAGCAGAGTTCAGGTGCAGATGGAAAGCGTAAATACTTAAAGCCACACACCACAGGATGAGCATGGCAAGTATCAGATGAGTAAATTTTCACACTGGTAAACACAAGCCTTTTCAGTGAATATAGCTGAAGGTTATCCGGAGTACAATGAGGGAGATCACTGAAGACTTATGAGCCAAACTACTATGGATAGTAGCACAGGTAAGGAGTCTGTATTTGTGAAGCCAGACGAAGGAGTGTGCTCTTATACAGGTCTGTGGGGAGGTGCTGATGAGGGACAGGTGATTAATAATCAGGTGAGAGGGAGCGCTGACTGACTGGTGTTGACTAAAGAGCCTGGTGTAGTTATGACTGTAATATTTGTGTTTAATATGTTGCTTACATATTAAACACAAAGAATACATCCTTTGATGGCCAATGGAGAAAAATGCTTTTTGCGCCAGATGTGACCATAATGGTATTATAAATAACCTTTTAAATAGTTTATTTCATTTATATTAGTATATTCATATTATTAATGTTAGTATTATTATTATTTTTATATATTATTTATTAATGTTGATTTTTAGTCCTCTATCTGCCTGGTCTTATATCTTGTTGCCTCATTTTGAATTTACATTAAATAAACCCCATCATGTTGTGTCAATTAGGTACCTGTATTTTTTATTGACATTGCAACATTAACAATTGACACTGAAAATGATATAGATGTAATGAAGATCAAGTTCCAGTGAAATATCTTCACAATCCTCTATGATGTCTTTACGTCCATCTTTATGCGTATATTCTGAGCGGCAGTTTCTCTCTGCAGATGATGAGGTTATGGTAGGTGACAGCATCTGAAAAACACAATTGATTTTGAAGTTACAGTTTGTCTGTACATTTGATTATGTAAAAACAAGTATGTTTATGAAGGCCAAAAATAAAAAATATGGACAGTATGAGAGCCCTTTACTGTGTTAAAAGGAGAAAGTGATATAAAGTCATTGGATAGCCTTAATGTTTTTTTGTGAATGTTTAGACATAATGTAATAATTTAAAAAAAATCTAACAACCTGGATCATAAATTCAATATCTCTGTTACTTACTTTGTGGAGAAGAGAAGATGAGTATCTTTAACTAAACAGAGCTGCTCACACTAGAAGACACAAAAATACATGATTGGTATGAAAACCAGATGCAATATTTAATGTTAAATTTTTTTTTAGATATTTTAAGAAATAATAATTTACCTGTCGAGAGTGTGTTGACAGTCTGTGTAGTTGTATAGCTTAGCTCCAGAAAATCAGTAATGAGGTGGCTTTGACAGTTGCAGATTTTAAAAACAAAAAGGCGGGAAAAAAGAAGCCTAACTAACATGAACCCATTTCAGTAAAGGGTTCTTCAGTAGACTGGGTAAACCCAGCCTGATCTGCCGGCGATTTGATTTCGCCCTGCAGCTCAGTCTGGAAACCTGTAGGCTACATTCATTTCTACTGCTTCTGTTACACTTTTGCGGGAACCAATCACAAACTGGCCTATCCACCTGGCACGCTATTGGCGGGTTTAACACAATGACGGATAGAGAAGGGATGGATCGATGCCCGTTGATCACGCCTCTTGTGGTCTGAATGGTTGAAGGTAGTGCTGGGCGGTATGACAAAAAATGTATATCACGGTATTTTTCAAAATAATATCGGTTTTGCGGTATATGACGGTATTTTTTCCCCTATGCATGACCGGGTGTTAACCACATTTTCTACTGATTGAGAGAGGAAATACTGCCATAGATTGAAAAAAAAAAATAGAATGCCCTATTTTACTGTCATGACGAGTGAATATTGTAGAAAAATTCCACACTAGAATTAATACAGATTTGCAAACCCCCACAAAATGATGCTGTGGGGAGACAACAACCAATAAAACACACTCATTACAGACACATGAATATTAAAATATGACCATGGACATAGAAAAAAAAGAGTTGAGGGCACCTTAAGCATTTTAAAAATCTATATAACAACAAACGGTCAAAATTATGGAGAAACGCGGAAGAACATTTAAACTGTCTAAAGATATTTTCAATACATTTAAGAGGACTACAGTCTCTGAAAAAATGACACACGTCAGTTTAACACAGAAAGAATAAAACAGTTAAGTGGCGCGCTCGCTCCGGTCTATCTGTGCTATGATTCAAGTGGGGAACGTTAATCTTAAACGACCTCGCTCTCGCGCGCCGCGTGTAGTTTGAATTCTCCGTTGTAATCAAGGGCTGAATCCGAAATCGCTCTAAATAACCTCAAATATGGCATTATTTGAGGGAGCAGCCATTTGTAGTGGTGTCCGAGACCATAGTGGACGTTATTGAGTGCACTAATTCATTCTCACATTGCACCGTCGCAATAACGAGTGTACAGCCGATGTAGGCTACACACAACGGCTGTCCGAATTCACTCACTCGTTTTCATTCACTCTTTTGAGTGAACAATATAAGTGGCGTAGGGAATAATTAATGAGGCTTTAGGGGGTAAATTCGGACTTACCATAGGCTGTGATGCGATCTCAGCTGTGCTCTCACTACAGTGCAACAGGGAAACGTGACCCCTCGAACAGTGACGTGCTGCGCCGCGCTCCGAAAGTTGGTTAGGCGATACCGGTATTGCGGTATCATCAAAATTCATATCATAACAAAAACAAATAAAGGTATTCGGTATGAACTGGTATACTGCCCAGCGCTACTTGAAGTCATTTATTATTATATAGAAGGTAGCTATGTGGATTACTTTTATAATGAATGTATGCACTTTTTTGAGATTCAAATTTTGGGCTGCCGTTCACTGCTATTATAAAGCTTGGAAAAGCCAGGATATTTTGTGATATAACTCCGATTGTATTCGTCTCAAAGAAGAATGTCATACACCAAGGATGGCTAGAGGGTAAAATCATGGGGTAATTTATATTTTTGGGATATCCCTTTAATAAACTGTGGTAATCTGTTATTAGCCACAACTGTCTGAAATAATGAAATAATTGTCAAAAAAGAGGGTACCACGTTCCTTTATGATTTTGCATTAGTTTATGGTTTTGTCTTTAGAAATGTCTGTACCTAACAGGTGCCAACATGGTGTAGTCCGATACGATCAGATCAGGCGTTTTGTCTGTGATGGAGTTTAACTGATGATCAGAACAGCGCAAGGACATAAATAATGTCTGAAATAAACAGAAACAACAACAAAACAACAGATGATAGATCGCAGCGATCATTGGCATGCGACATGAGCTGAAGTTGTGCTTGGTGATGTTTATGAGACCAACACGGAAGGAAGAGGAGTGTTTTAATCCAAACTATTTAAATCTTATCTATATGGAATATTTATGATCTATGATCATATATGGGCTAATGTTGATGACAAAATGTTACCTTTGACACAGATGTGTGCGCTTACAGCAGCAAAGGTCGTTTATAATTCTTTTAGGGGGCATACATTTTCTACTGAATTACTTTTTACTTAGATAAATTATAAAATCATAATTTAGCATGTCGAAGGGGGGAGACTATCCCCATAACCGTGACAAGCTCCACCACCACATTGTGGCAATAAAGAAAACACGTCTATATGGAATAATCTGCACATTGTTTAAATGACAACAGGGAAAGACTAGTTCCATACCACAAGAATGCCATTCCACTCCATGTGTATTCCTAGTGTATCTATATTTCAAAGCATCACACAACTGCACCAATGATGCCAGATTGGGCGATTAAATACGAAATATTCCTTTAAGCAGAAACATTTTATACTTAACATTTTTTTTAAAGCCACCCAAGTCTTCTCAAAACAAAAATGTGGAAGTACTTCAGTTCTGCAGTTGAGCGGCTCTGCTGTATGTACAAAAAAATGTACAAAAAAAACCTGCTTCAAAAGTGTTGCCACAAGACGCCACTAAACAATATGATTGTTAAAGTGACCATGAAATCAAAATGACAATTTGTCTTTTATTTTGGAATATTGACGTATGTGTCCTTGCACATATTTTTTTTAATTCACATGCCCAAAATAAATTCCTATCCCATTGACATCTCTTCTCTGATTATGGGTTTTTCAGCATGAGGGCCAATTAATGCCACAAACTTTAAAACCCTAGAAAAACTGAACCTAGAAGCCTGACAAAATGCTTATTTTAAAGAAAAACGTCAGACGGACTAATGCTGCGTTCACACCAAACACGAATAGAGCGTCTGGCGCGAGTGATTTCAATGTTAAGTTAGGGCTGCAACGACGCATCGTGAAAAGCGTCGACGCGTCGGCGGCACATTATTTACGTTCTAGAATAGAACAGAAGATCTAGAATAATGGCAGCTTCTGCTCCCGGGCATAGTGAAAATGATAATTTATCATATAAAGCCAGACAGCGACATTCAAAAGTGTGGGAGTACTTTAAACAGAAGCCGAATAAAACTGTGCTTTGTTCGCTCTGTAACGGCGGTTTCACACTGGGCGCGGTGGCAGAGCAGAAGCTGTGCGCGCGGAGAGCGAGAGCTTTCACACTGTCAGTCAGTGTTGCCAAGTCCACGTTTTTTCCGCGGAATTGGGCTACTTCTACACTGTTGCCGCGGGCTGTGTCTCATGTCCGCGGGTTGAAGCGATCCCAATTATGTGATATTTATCCCCGGGAATGAGAATTGTAGCAGGCAGCCCTGCAAAAAAAACACATATTTAACCCCCCGATTGCGATGTTTTCCGGAGAACCTCCCGAAACGCGATTGGGCTTGTTTTGGGCTAGTTTTGAGTAACGAATGGGTGGGTTTTGTTGTGAAAACCTGTCAACCCTACTGCCAGTGTTCGTCTCGCGCAGCTGAACCGTGGTGCGTGTATTGCAACAGACGGTCACATTTTCCGTTGTTCTTCTCCGACCCCAGTACGTCTCGTGCTTTTATTTATTATGGGCTGCATATCTGCTGTAAATGCGACCTGGTTCCCCTCTGTCCCAAACACATATGCATAATAACATGCTGTATATAGGTAGTTTACATGATTAAAGTAACATTAAAGTTAAGATATGCCTCTAGCTTTAATCGTTTAAATGTGTCTTTGAAATTTGGGCAAAAACTTCTGGCAGCTTTAGTCGTTGTTTATGCACATGTATATCTTCAAAATAGATGACTAGTTATACATTAAAACTATGCTGAAAGCTCTTGTATGTGAACCTTTTGCAGATAAATACAAGTGCATTTTCGTTTACTGTTGACACAAATCAATACGTAAATCATACTCAGCTATTATAGTAAACAACTTTTCCTAATTAGGCCTACTCTGTATACATTTTATGATGAATAGCATCATTATACATGATGTTTAAAATGCTTCTTGTGTCCATATATTTCATTATAAAATGGCATACTATGTACACTACCCTTACTGAAATACAATTAATATTGTCATCATTCATTGATTTCATGTTAAAATAATATACAAATTCACTACCCTCTTTGAAATACAATAATCAGTAAAAAAGATTCATAAAAATAATCCGGAAAAATAAACGTTAGATTAGTCGACTAATCGAAAAAATAATCGTTAGATTAGTCGACAGAAAAAATAATCGTTAGTTGCAGCTCTATGTTAAGTCAATGAAAAGGCGTGTTGACGCGCGTCTGGAGGTCCCGCGGCGCGGAAGGCGCGTTTCGCGCGGCGCGAAGGACGCGAATCCGCCTCATTCGCGGCCAGTTCGTGCGAATGACGCGAATTGGACGCAAATTGAGTGGCTTGCACGATGCGATCATTACACGCGAGTTGTGCTTTTGTGCATTCACGCATTTGAAGCGAATTCGCGTCTGACGCCCGAGTTCAAAAATTTTAACTTTGGCGTCAATTTGCGCCGCGTTAACCAATCAGGAGCCTGCTTGCTGCTGTCACATGGTAAAGTGACGTGATGAGAAACCCTGCATAAATTAAAAATAGTGCTATTGTGTCACAAAATGTAGTTTTAAGACTTTTTCAGGTGAGAATGTGGTTGTTTAAAGCTCAAATCTGTGGTTTATTTATAAAGAGATCGCCTATTTAAAAAATAATCTTGTGTTTTTGGAGTTGTGAGATCCAGGCAATCACCAGGCAATCACCGGGCAATCACTGCTCATAACCCCGGCGAGGGCAGCCTTTCCTCGGCCAGTCCTTCTGCCGTCTGCCGCTGGCTCTGATGTCCTGTAGTGGTGCATCTTGTGTAGATCTAACGGCCGATCTTTGCTCTCATGAATCTATAATTTGTTGTCTGCCAAATCGTTTTGACTGAGGGCAAAGAGAAGTTTCATAACTTTATATTTTAAGGATATTTAAATATACATGCAGTGAAGATAATGTAGGAGTTGCCTGGACCATATTTGTGTGGCTATTAATGCTTAATATATATTTTTAATGAAAATGAAAAGAGGCAGAGTGGTGTTTTATGACATATTTCTCCTGGAGTGCCTTGAACGCGCGTCAATTTCGCTTCCAGGGCTCGATTTCTACGCGCGTCCAATTCGCTGCGGACGCGTGAATGCATTCAAAATGTTTGCGCGTGAAACTAGACGCGGTAGACGCGATTTTGGCGCTCTATTCGCGTTTGGTGTGAACGCAGCATTAAAATTATTTAAAATAAGAAAAAACAAGCATTCAAATAAGCTAATCAAGATATATAATAATTTTTGAAACGAATATTCATCTTTCTATTATGTTGAGACAATGGGGGCCTTGAAGTCAGAAATGTTGAGATCCACTGCTCTAGTCAAGTCAGGTCACCTTTATTTATATAGCGCTTTTTACAAAGCCAATTGTTTCAAAGCAGCTTCACAGTGTTGACAGAAAAATAATGCAACAGAATTGGATTCGGCTGTACAGCCGCTCTGGAGAAAACAGTAATGTCATCATCCAGCTTAGTTCAATTACCATCTAGTGTCAATCAGTAATATTGTGGATCAGTAATATAGTTCCATATTTAGTGTGCCCAACTAAGCAAGCCAAAGGCCAAAGCCAAAGCTCTAGTGTTTTACTGGCCAACTTCCCATGTTAATCTTGGTTACAGGACAAGTTTGTTGATTTCAGATGTATTGTTAATGTCGGTATTATGTATTACTGATAGTATGTAAATGAACAATGTGTATTCTTTCTCCGTTTTACCTGCCCCCAGATATCTCAGTTAAATTGTCAGCTAAAGGGCTTTTGTTAAAACCACATATTGAACTTCCTAATTTTTTGTATTCTCTCCCACTGGCAGTCACACTCTAAAAACGCCAATTAATAAAATGTTGGAAGAGCAAAAAAATATATGTTGAACTAATTTTCTTTCTTGTGCTTAGTTAAGAAGACATATTATATTAAGTCTGCAGAAATATATTTGAAAAACATTCAATTAATTGATATTTTCAAATCCAGTTAACATTTAGAATTGCAAATGTTGACTGGACTAAAAAACGCAAATCCAGTCAATATTTTATAAAAGTAGGCTATTAAGGCCAACACAATATTTTACACACAATATTTTACTATGGAAAATATATTTTAGTTTGTGCTGTTGAAATGGGCTGTTAGAAATATTTGATATTATATATTAAAACAACATTTGTGAAATTAGATGTATTTTGATGTTTTGTTTATGATGGTAGGCTTATCTGCATTATGATGAGAAGATGGATAACACTTTACACTTCTATATACATATTTAATATAAATATATAGTTCATTAACATATGTAGTTAATTTTTTTATTTAATCTGCCTAATTTTAATGAATAAATACGTACAAGAGCTCATTTGACTTCTCGGAATTATCTGTATTGCTTGTTTGACTTCGCGGAAGGATTGTTACTGATCAAAGGACTTCGCGCAGTTCGCGGGTTTCTTTCACCAGGAGACAGCATATCAGCAGCATAATGTGTTGATAAAAGCGTAAACTATATTTAATGATATTTGTGTGGATATTTAACGTTAGAAGTATTTTGTAAGTTATATATCCAAGGGAAATGGGGATATTTAAGTGATGTCTATGTCAAGTTCACTCGTCACCGAATAAATGCTCATATAAAACTAACGTTAACATTAATTATTTTATGTAAAAATGTACAAAGTTGAACATATTCGATGTTTTAGTATTTATCAGCGTTTTATGAGGTAACGTTAACGATATGTCCCATGTCAATGAGAGCGAACGTTATTTAAGCCGTGTTTCCACCAGCAGCCGCGCGCAGTCCTACATCACCGGACTAATTTTCCTAATCTTCCCGGTACTTAAGACCGCAGTGGAAACGCAGACAGTAGCAGGTTTGGGGGGGAAAAGTTCCTGTAAAAAAAGTTACTGGTACAAATTGTTCCGGGTAATTTCGGTGGAAACGTGGCTCAAGTCTCACCACCGAAAGTTCCCTAACTTTGAAAAAGTACTACCTCGGGAGCAGGGCCGTTCGGAGGGGGAAATATTTACCAGGAACTTAATTTAGATCCTGGTTCCTGTGGTCGAAACACACCGAGTGTTCCTAGTTCCTGGGGAAAGTTACTGCGGTCGAAACGCGGCTTTACGCTACGTTAACGTGGTCTTTAACCACGTTTAAGTAATACAACTTATGTTAGTGTTAAAAAACTGTAATACTATAATGTATTTTAGTCTTAATCTCAGCATGTTTTGTGCTATTGATTCTTCTTAAAGGGATCCCATGGCGTTAAGACTTGTATTATTTACTTTTCACTTTAGATATAACCAACTGTGTTTATGTAAACCTTGCGTGTATTTGACAGTATTAGCATGAATGATAACTTTGTCCAGTAAACATACTGTACTTTTTAATTGACCTGACAACAGTACATTATTAATAAACATTTAGAACACAGAATTTGTCCCCCAGGGGATTCCGACTCCACCCAACCCCCACCATCCCAGCCAACAGAGCCATGTGGCGCCCAAATGGATTTGACCTGGGCTATCTAACTGGGACCCAGCCAGTTTTGCACCCAGTTTCCATGTAGGCCCCACATGGATTTGCCCAGATGAAATGAACACTGCTTAGTGTGCACACTACAGGCTGTTTAATGTAACACTTAATCAGTGTTGGAGGTAATGAGATAATTAAGTGATTGAATAATGATTTTGTATTAGTGAAGAACACCTGCTGTTAACAAGCATAATCACTGAAGGAAAGAGAAACACAAGAACTACTTCCAGCCACAGCCTTGCATGAAATCAAGTGAAGATAAAATACATTACATCTCTCAAGATCTGATTAAACAACTCCACAAACAACATTAGCTTCACTTATTACTAACCAGACTGACTTTATTTCTGTCAGACATCTACAGAAGTTCGTATTAAGAATTAAGAAGAGGCTTAGATGTTGATTACTTATTTGAAAGTAATAGTTTGATTTGATGTTACCATTGTGGCGATCAGTGTGTGCTTTAGTCCGGCTCTTGACTTTTTAAAATCAGTTTTTCTCTTGACAGCTGTGTCTGTTTGTAATGGCGAGAACAGCAAGAGAAAATATAATCAGATGCTGTAAGCTGATTGATGATAAAAATATAGTCATCATATATTGGCTTAACTCATTGATATTATGTGGGAGGTTTATATGGGTAGTATGTTATTAATTCTGTTTTATTGTTATGATTCTACATTTGTAACTAGTTCCACAGCAATTTCTAGTAATGATTAAAACAATTTAAAAATGACGAAACACCTAATTAAAACGTTTTAGTTGAATTAATTATGAAACAATTTGAACAAACGTACATTTTAATGTTGAAGTCAAGTTTAAGCCAACTAAAAAATATTAATTCAACTAACTTTAAAACTAATTGAGTAAACATACATTTTAATGTTGAAGTCAAGTTTGAGGCAATTAAAAATAATTAATTCAAGTAATTTTAAAACTAATTGAGTAAACGTACATTTTAAAGTTTAAGTCAAGTTTGAGCCAATTAAAAAATATTAATTCAGGTAACAATTTGTAGCATGAAATTGAGTGAACGTAAAAAATCTGTGGAACTAGTTACTAAATAATAATTCGTTGAAAGCACTTGAAATTTTTTACAGTGCAGATCAACAGAGGGGTGGTGACAAAATAAAAGCACATCAAGGGTGTGGAAGTTTTTGGCCAAAGGGACAACACAGCCCTTTTGATCTGTTTTATGTAATCATGTAGCACTGATTTGAAAAAACAAAACAAAACAAGCCATCAGAAGTGAATTCCACATTTAATCTAAAAGGGGAACAAATTGTGAAGGAAAAACAAGTCTTACTAAAAACTTGAATCATAATAGATTTGAATAAAAAAAACAAACAATATTATTAAATATGTGAGTTGGCTGCTCCTGTCAATGTATGTGAAATTTAAACTGTAACTAAATATTGGCATGTAGATGTGCTCAGGGCAGAAATCTAATAAAACGTGAAGTTTAAGGCAGATTGGACATTGTATGCCTGAGTTACAACAACTTCCTGTTTTGTGACGTTAATCACATACATTGCACTTAGCCAAGTGTTGTATGATTTAATGTATTTCTAGCTTGGTTGGTGTTTCTGGGAGTGAATTACAATGTAAAGCATGCCATCTCCGGTTGCCAGCAGGTGCCGCTATGACTAACTGAAAATTGGCATGTAGATGTCTTCAGGCCTGGGGTCTGTTCTTCGTACGTCGCTAGCTCAGGTAGCTGGATTTGATTGTTGACTATTTGGCATGATCTTGGATTGTTTGGTTTTCCGAAGCTCATCCTGGACTTGCTGTCATAGCAACATGTCCTTAAGCTCAAACCGGCTTGGGAGCAGGCTTATTTAATGTAAACAGGATTAGATTGCATCTTGAGGTGATCTTTCCCAGCCACTGCTACTTAATTACAAGAGTTCATTATTGAACCAGGGGCAACAATAATATAAATAACAATAATTTTAATAATAATAATATAAAAATGAACTTGAAAATAATATTATAATGTTGTGTATAATACACTATAGAAACAGCCACTTGATTGAGAGATATGTGATGGAATAATTAGGCTACTTTATAATTTTATTTGAGATTTCCACACATGCTGTACAGTTAATCTGAGCTGTGCATTAATTTGAGTGATGACAGATATTATCGGAGTGGTTTGATGCAGCGCAAGAGATGTAGATAACTTGATCTTGACCCTCAAGGAACTTTAATTAATACTGTCATGTAACAAATCTGCTTCAAATTGAATTAAAAATTAAATTAATTGCTTATTAACATTGAAATAAAAATGTAAAGTGTGTACAAATACTATGCAATCGTAAATATAAATAATTGGTAATTATGTTTAAAAAAAAAATATATATCTATTATAACTTTTATGTTGTTTTGGTTGTTTCCAGAAATTCGTGGTTTTTTTTGTGTTGTTGTTTTAATTCATCAGGTTTTTTCTTCTCTTTTTTTATTAATAAATTTCTCACGTTTTTTTTCTTTTTCTCACTTTTGCCTGGGCTGCGTTCAGCCCCAACAAAACGTTGCAAAACGTTTTTTAAACGGAAACGGTGCAGCGTTGAACTCCCTGTTCTGTTGACGCAAGAGTTGTAACTATGGCAGCCGAGAAGGCCATTCTTTTTGTTCTTTTTGAGGAATTTTCGGAGCCTGATAAAATCGATATAAATACGTGTTTAATACGGCAAAATACATGCAATCACTGCCCTTGCCATCCAGAATAAATGACAACACCACAATCACATTTATTTAACTTTTTTATCTCCTGGTAATCAATTCTAATTTAAATCATTTTATTTCTAGTTTATTACTTTTTTAATAGCTTGTATTTTCTTTCCCACTTTATGTCAAGCAATTACCATATATAAATAAACTTGCCTTGCAATGAAGCTAAATATATAAATAAATACATCATCATGTTGATTATATATATATATATATATATATATATATATATATATATATATATATATATATATATATATATATATATATATATATATATATATATATATATATAAAAACTCTTACGACGATCATGTCTTCTAATATCTTTAATTGTTGTGTATACCGAGCTGCAGCGGACACATTTGTAAACATCTTTACTTGGACCCATTGTGTGAGCTGTCTCTTTAATACCGCGTGGTTTATATACATGTTGCTGCTGATTGGGCTGACATATTTGACACACCCACCAAACGAGATAAAACGCATCTCAAACCCGTTGCACACCGTTACACACCGTTTCCAGGAAACATGACGTTCAACCGGAAACCGTAGCAAAACGTTGCGCACCGGTTTGAGCTTTGAACGTGCCCCAGGTGTCTTTTTAATTATATGATGTCATTACATTACTGTCTTGTCACCAGCCAATCGCTGCATTGCTGATCGTGGTTTAGAGTATTGATATATCTGCCCTCTTCAGGGAACACAGGAACGCGCAGTAATCTCAGACAACTTAATCCAGATATTTTAAACCAAATTAGCCAGAGATCAGTTATCACGATGAGAAGATCTGGGATCTGTCAAATAATCTCAGATGTATTAATCGAGGTACGAAGAACGGACCCCAGGACTCTTATCAAACATGTGAAATTTATTTAATAAGTACTCTGTATTTTCTTAAAAAATTATTACCCCAATGCCCAATGTTGTGCTTGAAACAATAATGCAAACAAAAGCACAGACAACGTTAACTGATGAGAGGGAACACACACATTCACTCATCTGCACATTTTATTACATTATCAAATTTGTATTACATTTACACCCCATACAGTAGTCCATTTACAGATACTGCTCTCAAAAAATACAATTATTTGATGTGTATAACAAGTGTATCACAAGACCACCTGCACATTACATCCCTTGTGTCACATAAATCATGACACAAACCATCAATAGTGTAACTCTGCGACATCTCATTTTACTTTCGAAATGATTGACTTGGCACATTAAAAGCACATTTTGTAGATGAACAACTTTAACAACCTTGTTACATCTAAGCATCATTTCATGTTTGAAGAACGAATGATGAAGTAAAGTCCTCATTTGAAATGAGCATGTCCTTAAAGGGATAGTTCACCCAAAATTAAAATTCTCATAATTTAGTCACCCTCATGGCATCCGCAATGTATATGAATTACTTTCTTCAGATAAACACAAAAGAAGATACACTCAAAAAATGATTCTTTAAACTTACTTAATTTAATTATGGACAGTGGTTCCACACAAGCAAATTGCTTTTTATTAACATTAATGGAATTTTTCTAATCTATGTAAACTCCTTGTGTTGGGACAACACAACTGAATGGGGAAGAATCTATGTGAAATAGTAATGTTGAACTAAATCAGTGGAATTGCTTCCCTGTAACTTAAATCGGTTAAGTTAAATGAACATGCACACTCAAAAAATTAACTCATTGGACAAACTCAATTTACCTGAGGGCAGGTTTTCCATCCAATAAATATGTGTAACCCCAACTCATAAAAAACTAATTCATACAATGAAATGTAATTGAGTTGGTCCAACTCAATTTTATCTAATAGTTTAATTGATATTTATATACGTATAACATTACTTTTTTTTCTTGTCAAACTTATATTAAAAAAATTAATTGGAAAATCAATTATAAGCAGTTTCATTCATCATCATACACAATGTATATAATGAATATATAAGAAAAGAGGTTTGACATTAGCATAGATCACTGAGTGCCACTCTTCAGAATAACGGTAACCACAAAATTAAAAAAACATTACAGAAACCTCTCTAAATGTCCAACATAACTGAACATTAAACACTAACATTACTAACAACATCATTCCCTTTACAGAAAAACATATAAATAACACTCTAATCCCTAAATTTACTCTCCTAATGGAGTCCCTTGCAAAGCATGCTGGGAACTGCCCAGTTAGTTATGTCAACACAAATATTTAATGTAGTTTTAATACAACTGAATTAAGTAAACTTTAGTTTTAAAAATATTAGGTTGATTGAACACAATTAAATTAAGTTGTGACAAAATTAGATATGTTTAAGTAAAGTGAACAGAATTTAAATGTGTCACATCTATGAAGGGCTTGAATAATTTTTTTGAGTGTGGGAAGTGAAAGTCTTATCTCTTTGGGTTACTTGATTGAAACATGTTATTTCAAAATGAAAACATCAAGTTATGTCAAAGAGTAACGGTTTTAAATCAGTTTAACATGAATCAATTACATTTGAACCAGAAACCTAATATAATGGTGTTAAATCAAGATGAATTGCTTAAATAAAGTGAACAGCATCATAAAATAATTTTTTTGAGTGTATTTAGGAACATAATCTCTGTGAGTCCATAATAATGCTGCTAATTTGATGGTGGAAAATCTGCACTAAAATACAAATATTTTAAAGTGTTTTAACAATAAATCATTGTTTCCGGTCTACTGTCATATGAGCATTCATGAGAGGAACACTGTGACACGTGACATAAGTTGCAGTCCTCTCTGCTTCCTTGTTACTTCTTGTGCAAGCTTCACAGCACACTTATGCCACGCGTGGTCATATGAATTACCATCAAGATTTCTATGTGTGGGTTTTCAAGTGTCAACCAAGAAGCACCCATTCACTTGCATTATTTGAACTCAAAAGATATTTTGATATTTAAAGGCACAATATGTAAGATTTTTGGATTAAAATATCCAAAAACCACTAGAACAATGTTATATATTTTGTTGACTAATGGCAAAAAATTACACTGTGGCTTTTGTTTGTGTTCATCTGAAGAAAGAAAGTCGTCTACATCAGGATGAGGGCGAGTAAATGACGAGAGCATTTTTATTTTTGGGTGAACTATTACTTTAAGGGTAAGTAATTTATATGCCGCTGTTGTTTTAACTATTTGAAAACAATTGTTTTAAAATAACATTTAAAATTTTTGGCAATGCTGACAGCGCTGACGTGTCTGGAGCAGTAGATGTAGAATCTACGTATATATAGGCTACCATGTTACCTACATAACTCCATATATTCTGTTACCTACATTGTTTTGTGAACTTTGTTTTTAGGTTCATAGTGTCTTCGAGTTACTCTGACACCTTCCACTTAGATAACTTCTTTGCAGATATGACGTTTTAGTGATTCAGGGTAAGACAAAAACATGGTTGATCCAAGTGAAGTGAAGTGATGGCAGAGCTTTACTTTGACCATTTGAAAATCAAGCTTGCATCTTTTTTTTCAACTGTAATCGTGTGTAGCCTATATATATTTCAATACATATATTGAAATCTTAGGGGCCACCCTAAGGTCAGGGGACCCTAGAATCTGCACTACTTTTCGCCCCACTATAGCGACGGCCTGCACTCGCTACAGACAGACCCCAAATCAAAACAGCTCTAACGTTTTGAACGATGCTGTGGAAACTTTTGCCGCTCCAGTGAACACACACTGTTACTCACAACTGTAAAGTGATGTGGCAGTCAAATGTTTTCAGCACACAAACGTGATTATTTGCTAAACAATCAATCGCTAAATTTTTATTATTTTAATAACATATCGTATTTATTATTTTGATTATTAAACAATTAATAATTTTTTTATTAATATTTATCAATTAGTTTTTGAAACCATACATACATAAAATATTTGGCTAAATGGACACCGTAGCATAAACATTGGGTGATGCATTGTGCGTATCTGCTTGATGCTCAGTCCACATGGAAGAAATTACACACAAACAAAACCATAAAAACTTTAAAGAAAAGCATCTCTCCACAAACTCATTCGTAAATTAACTAAAAAAACAAAACCTTTTTTCCTTAAGCTGGCCATCAGTAGAACATCTATCATCATGTCATCAATTAAAAACACCCTAGAGATTTAAAACCTTTAAATGTAAAGGGGTTAAACTTAAAATGAATATTTTCTTTCACGCAGTGTTGAATTGAAGTAGAGGTGCTGCCGCATAAATGCTAATATCTTATTCCATGCGTCCTCTTGTGCGTATGCGTGTAATTGGGTTTGTCCACCCCATAGAATGACAACTGCAACAACAACACCAAAATATATTCAGATGTAAAACACACACACTTTCTTATCACAAATAAAATCTAGAATTGATATTATAGCCAATAAAAACAAAAAAACAAAAACAAATAGGAGGTGAGACAATGCTGAATATGCATGCATACCTTTCTGTTTTGTCAATTGTAGGTTGAAGTTAGTTGCTCGAAAGTGAGGTGTGCATGGCGGTTCAATTAAATGACCAGACCCGGGATAAGTCAGGACTTCCAACAAGTGCCGATTTCCTGCTTTCTCCATCATCATATCAATCTGGGTTTAAAAGGTAAATATCAGGGATCCAAATCATGTTGGACAATTTGAAGGAAAGCTTTTTAATAAATTAATAGTTAGTAAATGTTTCATTTTCCATTAAATAAATGGTACAAAACAGGGTTGAAATGCCTTCTTTTTAACTCTTTCCCTGCCAGCATTTTTTTTTTTTAAAGTTGACAGCAAGCGCAACAGGAAATAGGTTATATCAAAAGAAAGAGCAGGGGCCCGTTCTTCGTACGTTGCTTATTACATCTGAGATGATTTGACAGATCCCAGATCTTTTAATCGTGATAACTGATCTCAGGCTAATTTGGTTCTTCAAACGAATTTGCGTATTGGATTAAAATATCTGGATTAAATGATCTAAGATCACTGCGCGTTCTTGTGTTCCCTGAAGAGGACAGATGCATCGATACTCGAAACCACGATCAGCAATGCAGCGATTGGCTGGCGTCAAGACAGCAACGTAATGACATCATATAATTAAAAAAGCCACCTGGCAAAAAACTTGACAAATTACACAAAAAACCCCACGAATTTCTGGACCTTTATAAGGAAACAGCCAAACCACCAAACCAACATAAAAGTTATAATAGATAAATGATAAATGTTTTTTGTTTTTTTAACATGATTACCAATTATTTATATTCACGATTTTATACAGTATTTGTACACCCTTTACATTTTTATTTCAATGTTGTAATTTAATTTTTTATTCAATTTGGAGCAGATTTGTAACGTGACAGTATTAAAGTTTCTTAAGGGTCAAGATCAAATTATCCTCTCTTGCGCTGCATCAAGCCACTCCCATAATATCTGTGATCACTTAATGCACGGCTCAGAGTAACTGTACAACATGTGTGTAAACCAATAAAAATAAAATTATATAAAGTAATTATTCCATCACAAATAAATCGCTCAATCAAGTGGCTGTGTTTATATTATTATATACAACATTATAATATTATATACATTCTCATATACATAAACAATATAAAATTTTTATATCATTATTATTATTGTTTAAAATTATTATTATTGCCCCTGGTTCAGTAATGAACTCTTGTAATAAAGTAGCAGTGGCTGGGACAGATTTTAAGTATCACCTCAAGATGCGATCTAATCCTGTTTACATGAAATAAGCCTGCTCATGAGCAGGTTTAAGCTTATGGACCTGTTACTATGACAGCAAGTCCAGGATGAGCTTCGAAGAACCAGACAATCCGAGATCATGTCAAATCGTCAACAATCAAATCCAGCTAACTGAGTTAGCGACGTACGAAGAACGGGCGCCTGAGCTTCTGCTGTTAAAGGTCAACAACAAAAAACATTTTATTCTAGATTTAAGCATTCTTTTTTTATCAACATTTGAAAAGTGGGTAAGTAAGCAACATTTTGAACAAAAAGCTAAGAAAATCATGTTTATGTCAAAGACTATGTCTGGATCACATCCATCAATACCCCCAAAGCTTGTACAGTCCTATACCACTTCCTGGGTCAACATTTCATTCGGCAACGTTAGGCAGTTTTAATTTATATGCTGTTTAATGTTTGATGATTGCATTATATTAGATGTGCATAAGCAATGCTTTTAATTGCTTGTTTGCTGCTGCTCTCCCCCGTGTTTTGAACCAGAGATTCTGTACTTTTTCCAGAAGATGCATAATTGCACCCCCTACTGTATAACAGTGGAAACAGGGGTTGCTGGAAATTTCCATCAATGTTAACATGATAAGTTTAGTTTGATTTAGTTTGGGAGGGTCGCTGCTAGCTTAGCTTAGCATAATGAATGGAATCCTATGTTGCCAGGTAGCATGTCCCGAGTAAAAGTGATCCAAAAAAATAAAACCCCACCTAATTACTTCTTGTGGCCTGCGTATTCACAACGAGTACAAATTGCGATGCAGATTAAGACTAGGTGATTTCCTAGGCAGATATCGACTTGGGACTATATTATGGGGAAGCACAGGCGAAGCACTGCTACTTGGGCGCAGAGGTATCACACAACACATGAATCCCACAACTTCCGTCAACATACCGGCGTGAATAGTAGCTGGCTATTTTTCATACAGTACATGAATGGCGATGAACATGGCTGATTTTGTGAGAGACGAAGAGGGTTACTTCTTAGACAGTCAAGATCCAGAACCATACCTCTATGAACCAGAGTATTCAGAAGAGGAGCTACGCCAGCGTGCTTTGGAAATAGAACGACAGGAGGAGGTTGCGATCGCTCAACAGCCGGAGGACGTGAGGATGAGAGCCAACACGAACTGGTGGTGTGAGTGTGGTGGAAAATGTCACTCTATGCCGACTGAAATAGAGTCTCTGTGCTGTGGCGAGTGGGACAAGTTACTGCCATCAATGACCAGGCTCAACGCGTCAGATCAAGATGAGCGTGCCCGCAGTTGTGTCACAGCTACCGAGGATTTCACGGCGTTGATCCATCCTGCAGTACTCTATCTTTTTTTTCCGGTGAGATAAAGTGGACTGGAAAAAACGCCCCATGCCGGATGGACCCAATGGACAGCTGTCCACAGAGTAAGTGATTATTTTAATTACTATGTTTGCTGTAACTGTAGCTGTAACTTGTCAAAATAAACAATCCAAAAGATTAGACACTCGGTGCAGGTCACGCCGGTATGTTATACTTTTTTCCCCGTTTTTTGTCGCGTTGCACGCCGATATGTTGACGGAAGTTTGGGGATTTCATGTGTTGTGTGATATCCCTGCGCCCAAGTAGCAGTGCTTCGCCTGTGCTTCCCCATAATATAGTCCCAAGTCAATAACTGCCTAGGAAATCGTCTAGTCTTAATCTACATCGCTATTTGTACTCGTTGTAAATACGCAGGCCACAAGAAGTAATTAGGTGGGTTTTTTTTTTTTTTTGGATCACGTTTACTCGGGACATGCTACCTGGCAACATAGGATTCCATTCATTATGCTAAGCTAAGCTAGCGGCGACCCTCCCAAACTAAAACAATGCATGCACTGAGACAAAAATGCATTTGCCCACATATCTAAATGTAGGAAAGAAGTTGAATAAGAGTGTTCCTTTAACTGCAGACAATATAATATACAAGAAATGTAACTCACATCTTCAGCAGATTCAACTGCAGGAAAAGCCTGATCATCACCAGCAGTCACCAAAAGAAGTGGACACTCTATTCTCCCAACCTGAGTGCATTTAAAAAAAAAAAGATAATTGACATTACAAGAAAATAAAATAAGCAAAACCGATTATATATCAACATGTCTATATCAACATATACTTACATCTACTTTGACTGGTGGGTCTGGGGGAGTCGTTAAGATAACATCTCTGTGAATTACCTGGTTTTCTTCATTCACACGTAGTCTATCTACATTCCTGGAATATATATATTTTTGTGCTTATTATTAAAAAATATTTACAGTTAACAGATTTACTCGATATTATGGAGCAATTTACTACAACTATTTCTGTTCACATTGTTTTATCATTCTGTGGCCCCATAATGTATCTAGACACTTAAGTCAAACTTAAATTGACATTGTTGTCAAATTGACATTCATTTTAATGAAAAAGTGTTTTACAAAAAAAAACTTTTTTAAGGGGTCAAGGGGTCATAAACTGCGTTGTTTTATTGTTTTATGATGTTTCCTGTGGTGCACTTATAATGTAAGAATGCTTTTTACATCAAAAATTGTCATAATTTATAAATAAAAGGCATTTTTCCTACCCTGATTTTAGCCCTCTGCTCTGAACGCTCTGTTTTAAGGGGCGTGTCTGCTGTGAGACTTCAGTGTAAACACCCACTGCTGTGATTGGCTTACATCTTTCCATTTGAAATAGTATTACTCTCTCTTTTAGCAAGTTTTTACTATTACAGCTCTCATGGTTAACTAATCGTGAAAAGTGTTGCATTGCATTTAGATCTATGGCATTATATTAAAGGGGTGATGAATTGATAAATCAACTTTCCTTTGAGCCTTTGGTATATCAAAGTTCATCGTGATATAAGAATATCCTGCAAGTTTCAGAGCTGAAAACGTCCTTGTTAGAAAAGTTTTTATACACACCAGGCCCAGAAAACGAGAGCTCTCAGAATAATTCGACCACTGGCGTAATAGGACCCAGAAGCACCGCCTCAAGCATGCACACCGACTCGTTGAGCGAAACGATGTGGAATCGATTGTAAACAAGATAAGAGGTCGAGACTGGATTTGCAGACATATTGAGATTAATACACAATGCTGTGTATTTTGCAAGCCCTTGCTGTGGGCTGGGTGATTCATTTCGGTTACCGTTTGATACCAAGGGGGTAATCCAGCACCCTGAAAGCGTACCTTCCATAGGGGCAGCCATTGCTAACCAAGCCATCACCTGCTGTTAGCATCCCATTGACTCCCATTCATTTTGGCGTCATTTTGGCGTCACTTTGACAGCGAATAACTTTACATCTGATGCGTTTAGAGACTCCATTTGACCATTGTTTATTTATAAAGAAACACGACAATGTATAAAAGGCTCCATTACCTTTTATCTTACACTATCGCCGTGTTTTTTTTGTAAAAAAATAGGCTAACGATTGCGTCATAACCACGCGGCTCTGTCGCATAGTAGAGAAATTACCGTATAGACAGGAGGAGAAGCTCGCAGGCAATCTTTTGCTGTCTATGAGGCAATCGGGGGGACATGAAGTCATGAAATCTGATAAAGTCAAGGGAGAAGCATGGGGAGAAGCCCATAGAGAGCCAAAAGCAACGGGACAAAATATTTCAACAACGTGATTCAGATTTCACTTTGCACAACTACTAGAAGACTTACAACTGTCAGACTGGTTGCTCACATCACATCTACGTCGTCAAGCTCAGTCTGAGGCTACGCAGTACGCTCAGCCATCAGGAAGTGAGTGCTTCTAATTGACTTCACTTTTCCCCGTTGAAGCCTATGGGGTCGCGTTGTCCATTTCTTTTACTGTCTATGTTTGATAGACAGTACTGACACTCAGTACTGTCACTGACAGGGGAGCAGAAGCTCATTAAATATGCAAATCTTATCAAATCCTAGCCATGGGCGTTTACTTCCAAGTCTTCAGTGCGGCACGCCCATCAAAACCGATCGTTTTTCAGAGAGCCTCAAAACCAAGGCAGAAAGTAGCCTATTACTTATTCATTATGATGTTTTTGAATGTAAAAACCATGCGAACGTCATAAGTTGACCTCAGACAATAGTATAATTTTTTTTTAAAAAGCCAGTTCATGACACCTTTAAGATTGTGGCATGAAAGGTTGCAGTGATGATCATTGTAGCCAATCGATCACACAGCATGAAAGCAGTGATCTCATCATTGCAACTCAGTTTCTGTACACTAACGAATGCTTTCATCTTCACTAACAGTGCAAATGTGATATAGTTAAGAGATTTGTTGAATAAAATGGGAGTCACTGATAAACACGTCACTGATAAACTCTCGCTGTTTGAATGACAGCTGCAGCACGTGCTGCTCCAACGATTGCAAAGGGAGCTTTCTTTGATCGCTTTCTTTATCTGTTAAATAACAGATTATTTTCATCATACTAAGAGAAACAACGCAAGTTGACGTTTAGTCATTGGTTTGATTTACTGACACACAGACAAAGAACATCTGGCTGTTATGAATCATTACATTTCAGATCAGGCATTAGAATTAACACAGTTACTGACATGCAGAGATGTATAAAGTACTAGATACACATACTTGAGTAAAAGTACAAGTTCCTTATCAAAAAAGTGACTTGAGTAGAAGTTGAAGTGCTCTTTAAGCACCACACTTAAGTAGAAGTACTAAAGTATTCAACATTTTTTGTACTTAAGTATTGCAAGTAGTTTATTTTAAAATGTACTACTCAAGTACTGAAAGTAAAAGTACAAGTATTGTGTTATGTAGTTATTAAAGAAAGTAGTCAAAAGTTTGAACATCATATTGTTTTTATTATTTCAAATGATTAAGCTAAAGGACAATCACAATGTTGGTAAGTAATTTTTCTACATATTGTCATATAAATAACCTGAAAATACTGTAGTTCATTAAGATTAAATCTTACTATAACCACTCTTACTAAAAAAAAAAATGGGGTAAGCACACTTATATTCTCATTTCAAGAGGTGTTCTGAGTAAATGATTTGTTTGTAACACTTTACAATATGGTTTGATTTGTTAACATTACATTAGTTAATGTATTAGACTAATAACTAACATGAACTAACCATGATCAATACATTTGTTACTGTATTTATTAATCTTTGTTAATCTTAGTTAATAAAAATACAGCTGTTCATTGTTTGTATATGTTACTTCACAGTGCACATTAACTATGTAAACAAAATGAGAGCAATTTGAGCGCAAGACCCTCGTGTTGTTTTAAAGACAGTGAATGCGCGCTCGCGGGGCTCTCTCGCGCGCTCTCGCTTTCTCTCTCTCTCGCTCTGTCTCTCTCTCGCACTCTCGCGCGCGCTCTCTCTCTCATGCGCGGTAATGTGGGTTTGGAATGGAATGATTCATAACATTTTTATAATTGTAACGAGTAACGATGCAGCACATAAAAAAAATATCGGAGTAAAAGTATTAAACTCATCGAAAATATGTACTGAAGTAAAAGTGGAAGTAGGAGAAAAAATAATACTCTAGTAAAGTACAGATACTGCCTTTTAGTACTACTTCGTTACTATACATCTCTGCTGACATGTTGTATTACTGTCGAGCCCAGGCACTACACAATATTTTGTAATCCTCAACGGCATGTTTATTGGTTGGCAGCTCTATCTGGGGGGTATTCCAGGAAGCAGGTTATGTGACATACCTGGGTATGTTTAAGAGTAAGTAAGCGGATAACCTCAACTTTCGCTTCCAAAAACTGAGGTAACTTTCAGGGTATGTAAGTAGTCATAGCAACTCACTCTCTGAACATAACCTGCTCCGGAGCAGCTCATGATCCAGGGTTAGTTTGCTTAAGTGGTATTCATATGCGTCTTATATAATTAATAGAGTTATATTAGTATAACTACATTTGTTATATAGTTACAGTTATAATATGCAATATTGTATATTAATTCTAAAGCACTATTATAACAAGGTAATGTTTAAATGTTAATTCAATTCAAATATATTTATTATTTATTTTATTGTCATCTCACACATGGATCTGCATTCAATTAATTAGAATCAAACAAACAAAATAATCCTTATTCTCCGTGAATAAAGAATATTATTAAACTAAGAGATTGAAAATGATTGCATAACCACCAAATAGGTGGCGATGTGCACTAAGTAGGTTATGTAAATCACCATTAAACAGAAGAAAGAAGTAGAATGGCGAGCTTTTTCTTAGCGTCTGTTTCCATGGTGATTCATTGATTAGTTGCTCTGTTGAGAATGTCTTGTGTGTTAACCGGGAACATACTCTGAGTTGTCTAAACTTACTCCGGGACTCATTTTTGGAACCAGCATACCTCGAGTAAGCAAGGTTTGGGTTAATCAACTGAGAGTTCAAGGAATATGTGATGGTAAGTTAACCTTGCTTTCTGGAATACCCCCCTGGTTTAACACTGGGCCTATGTTACATGCGTGAATCAGTGGGCGGTGCTAAACAGGCAGTGATGAAGTAGGCATTGATCTTCTTCTGCAGAGGCGGAGTTTAACCACACTCAGACGTCACAAGCTGTGTCCCAATGTTAAGGCCGCACACTTCAAAGTCCGCATTTGAAGTGCGATTGCGTCACAGCAGCGCGATGAAGGCTGTCCCAATGTGAAGGCTGCATGCTCAGAAGTCTGCATTTGAAGTGCGACTGTTTTCACAGCGGCACAACGAAGGCTGACGGGAAGGCATCAAGCATCAAGTCAGTGATTTCACTGGTAAGGTACTTCGAGGTATTTCAGAGTTTGAACTCCGAGAGCTTAATGGGGACATTGAAGGTGTTTTCATGGTGGCTGACGACATGATCATAGCGGCATCCACCAAAGCAGAGCATGATGCCATCCTAGTAGAGGTGACAAACAGAGCAGAGAGTCTCAATGTCAAGTTCAACAAAGACAAGCTGCAGTATATGGTCAACGAGGTGAAATGCCTAGGCCACATCATCACATCAGATGGAGTGAAACCTGATAAATCAAAGGTAGCAGCAAAATTGCAGCTTCCCCCTCCCACTGACAGAAAGGCACTTCAACATCTGCTAGGTATGACACGTTACCTATTACAATACATACCCAACGAATTCACCCTTACTGCACAACTCTCTAAGACTAAGGAAAGATATAGCCTGCAATGGCACCCTGAACAACAGTCAGCACTTGAGTAGCTGAAAGCAGCCACAACAACAATAACCGTTCTCAGGTATTTTGATCCAAAAGAGCCTAAAGAGGTACAGGTAGATGCCTCAAAAGATGGGCTGGGAGCCACACTGATGCAGAAACAGCAACTGATAGCATATGCTTCATGAGCACTATCTGTGGCTGAAAAGAATGATGCCCAGAAAAAGAACTGCTGGCCATAGTGTTCGTGCTGAGAAAATGTTATCAGTACGTTTATGGCGTTCCCATCAGAGTCTAGTCTGATCATAAAGCACTTGAGGCGATATTCTCCAAACCCATTGGAGCAGCGCCAGCACGTCTTCAAAGAATGTTGCTTCAGCTACAAAGATACGACATTCACATTGTCTACACTTCAGGTAACCAAATGCTGATCGCAAAGACCAGAGTGTACATTCAGTCTGATGGAGCAGAGAGTCTAGCCCTGAGTGAAGAGAAAGTCAGCTAGTTAATGGAGTAAGCGCAGTGAATGAATAGTTGCTCTGTGGTAACCATGGACATGAAGCCACAGAGTCAGATCCTGAGCTTCACCTGATACGGCAGCTACATGAGCAAGGATGGCCGGACAGAAAGACATTTTTGACTTTCAAGGACGAGCATTTCTTCTGACTATTTCTCTAAATATTCAGAGGTCCTACAGCTGTCAGACAAAACCTCAGGCTCACTGATAGCACAATTTAAGGCAGTGTTTGCGAGACATGGTGTGCCTGAGATCCTGATTGCAGATCATGTACCCTTTGCCAGTGCTGAAATGGCTTGATTTTCTTGTGACTGGGGTTCCAACATCACACACTCCAGTTCGAACTACCCGCAGTCTACTGCTGCTCAGTCTGGCGTTGACCCTCCAATACTCAAATACTCTCCAGCACAGATCCTTATGGGTAGAGTCCTATGGTCCACCTTACCACACATCAAAGTGGTATACCTAAACACATTCAGATAGCGCTGAAGCAACGTCAATCACAGCAGAAGAGATGGTATGATAGAACGGCAGCTCCACTTTCAGCCTTTAAGGGGGGAACCGAGAGTATACATGAGAATCAAAAACATGTGGAAACCAGGTACAGTTGTCAGTATCAGAGATGGGCCCCACTCATATGATGTTGTCACATCATCGGGAACAACCTGACAACCTGACTGTTCCATGTACACTGACAATGACTTGTGCAAAGACACAATTCCAGAACCTGTTCAAAGTGAGCTACCTCAAAGCGTGGAAAGGAGTGTGTAAGGTTCGGAATGCATATGAGCTAGACTCACCATCAGTTAACCAGCACGATTTAAAGATTATGTGCTTATTTAAGTATGCCAGACTAGTGTTTATATTTAGCCTGGTCCTACCAGACTCTCGCACATTTCATTTGTACAGAGAGTCTGGGCACTCTCCACAGACAAGCATTAACTTTGTGAGATGGTCCAGTGGGTTAAACCATGGAACTGATAAGCAGAAGGTTGCTGGTTCGATCCCAGCGGTCACCACCACTTTACTCCATGTTGCTCCAGGGGGATTGTCCCTGTAATAAGGGCACTGTAAGTCGCTTTGGATAAAAGCGTCTGCCAAATGCATAAATGTGAAATGTGAACTTCCTTGAAGGTGGGTACTCTGTTGAAGTTTGACGTACGTCATCTCAAACTAGCGCACAACATCAGTGTCATCGTTCTCAGCCACACCCTCTGTTCGCAGATTGGACCGGTTAAAACCAGAGAATATATCGCAATCCCAGACGGAGTACTGAAGGAAAATGAAAATTGAGCTGAAGTACGTAGGAGGGCGGAGCCAGGCTAGTTTATATTGCCTGTTCATAGCAAATGTTTATTTTTACACTAGTTATATTTACAGCATACTATCCTTGTTTCATGCCTGATTAATACTTTGTTCAAAGCTTAAGAAGGGGATGTCGTATATGCAGTGAAGGGTTCCATCTAGGTCCCCCCCACACAGTTTGTGTAGTTGGTATGACCCACAGATGTATTGTGCATGTTATTTAAACTGAGCGCGTTCGTGTTGAATGCACGCTAGTAAAAATAAGCTCAGCATGATAACTCGTGTGTACAAAAAGTTTAACAAAGAACACATCAATGGACGTGCATCTTTCACTCTTAACTTTGCTGGTATGTGGTCATTCAAAAGTGTCACTGACATTCAGGAGGCATAAAATAAAATGCCAGTTATGAATGTAACTGTGAAAGCTTTTTGAAAGAAAAAAAAAAACTTACACTTTTAAGTGTGAATTAAGTGCTGAATTTATGGGTCCACACTGCGTAACAAAAATTGCAAAAACACCATAACATATATATTTTTTGTTTTCTATAACTTACTTTTTCATCTCCTCAATGAGTTCATTGAGGTTTTTGTCAAAAGGAATCATGTGACTTCCGTTAATACACACACAGCACTGGGGCTAAAAGACAATAAACCCAGACAGAACAACATACCAATGTAATACAAGAAGAAAAAAATCTGTATTCAAAAAGTAGATTAATTTGTGTGGGTCTCCAACCCTTCTCCCGCAGAGCTACTGTCCTACAGTGTTCAGCTTTAAACCCAATTAAACACATCTGAACAAGCAGCTAATCAAGGTGTTCAGGGATAATTGAAAATTACAGGCAGGGCTGGTACTGATGTCTGAAGGAAGGTTCTTCAGTAGCAGGGTTGGAGATCCCTGGTGTAGGCCAAGCAAACCTTGATGATCTTGGAGTAGGCCACAATACTGAGTGAGATTATACTGCCAAAAGACAGCCCAAGCACAGCCAGATGATCCTTCAGCACCGTTGGATGATTCTTCAGGATCTGGTATGCTTTCTATAGGAAACATGTATACACAAATATAAATGCACTCATCTGTAACCGTAATTGAAAATGTTCACCACACAACCCAATTTTGGGTGTAGGTTTGCATGCACTCAAATTGAATGGATTCTGCTTTTTTGGTGAAGGTTGGTTTGTTCTACTAATGAGAAAATGTTTATATATATAAATATATTTTCACTGAAAGTTCAGTGAGAGACAACAAACAATTGGAGAGGAGAGAAGGGATTGGGACCATAAGCCAGGACTTTAACTCAGATCACATCGGGTCAGATTGCTTTGGTCATTGCTCTGACAGCGACATTCTTTATTTATTTATATCTTTCCTTTTCCAGCATTTGTCCAACATGTGATCTCCTTTCTTTCATGGATTAAGAGCCAGTCTTTAAACAGAATTTGGAGATTACGAAATTCATCAAAAAAACTTTTGGGTAAACAACTTTGTGATATCTGTCAGTAACCAATAAAGCAGACAAGACAGGAGTAAAGAATGTCTTCCATTGTTACATGTATGCTCTGTCTTGTGTTTCTATTCTGTTTTTGGTCCCTGTGACCTAGTTTTCCCCAGTCTGTGTAATTAGTCATGTCATTCATATGTGCCTTTTCTATCACCTTGTTAAAGGGTTAGTTCACCCAAAAATGAAAATTCTGTCATTAATTACTTACGCTCATGTCGTTCAACACCCGTAAGACCTTTGTTCATCTTCGGAACACAAATTAAAGGGGTGGTAAACCACGATTTCACTATTCTAACTTTAGCTAGCGAGTAATGTTGCTGCTTGAGCATAAACAACATCTGCAAAGTTACAACGTTCAAAGTTTAAAGCAAAGGGAGATATTTGCTTTTAAAGAAATCAATTTCTAAGGACTACAGCAAACGGCCGGTAGGCGACTACACACATTCCTCCAGGGTTGGTGACATCACCAGGCTCAATATTTACATAAACCCCTCCTCCGAGAATATTAAATAAGGGGGGCCGAGGCCATTTTGTATCGCTGCGTTATTGTGGTTAGTAGGCTGGAGTGGTGTTGCTGCAATGCCAACGAAACGCTGTTATTTTCATCCGGATTGCAGGTCTGGGGTACTTGCTTTGTTCAGCCTTCCTAGGGACGGGGGTGCGTTGCAGTGCGTTTAACATACAGCATGTTACATACATGTGTGTAGACCGAGGGGAACAGGTCGCATTTGCAGCAGATATATGCTGCCCATCATAAATCAAAGCACGAGACAGACAGGGGTCGGAGGAGAAGACTGGAAAATGTGACATAATAGACAATATTCGTCTGTATTTGCAATTCACGAGCCGCGGTTCAACTGCGCGAGACAAACACTGCCAGTGTGTGGATGCACGACGGGCGCGCGCGGCTCCCGCTGCACATTTTACGGAGGAAAGCTTCCACAATCTTCGCGAGTTCAATGCAGGATTTGCACAACGTCAGTTGCGCGAGACAAACACTGCCAGTGTGGATGCACGATGGGCGCGCGCGGCTCCCGCTGCACATTTTACGGAGGAAAGCTTCCACAATCTTCGCTAGTTCAATGCAGGATTTTCACAATGGCTTGTCCTGAAAGATGGATTTAAAAACAGAAGCTGTTTACGGGCCACAACCTGTAAGTATGATTTATTTTTCGTCTATGTGTTTTCCTGTAATAGGTTAATTGTACGTTGTAGCAAGGAAGTAAACAGATGACAATGCTGTTCTGCAAACCAGTCTGTTAAATGCTCATTCATACTTAACATTATTCGACGAACACCTAACGTTACAAACACCTAACGTTAAAATCTCAACAGCGAACTTGGCATTAGTGTAAATTATTCTTTGATTAGAGCTTTTATGTATTGTTTATCTACAGGCATGCTAAACATGGTTCTGTGTTTGATTTGGCTACTAGTAAAGCCAATGTTTAGTGTTCGTTTTGGGTTAATAGTTGCCAGATGTACTTGTAATGTAATGTACTTTTTTTGTAATGTACTTTCTGCACAATAATAAATGAATCTATAAGGACGAAATAAGTGCAATTCACCTTTATTCCACAAGGTGGCAATGTCTTATACACAATGATGAAGTGACATTTCACTCATAGTTACCCTCAGACAGAAAACGAAACAATATTTATAATCTGCAAAACTTGAAATGGCTCAGCGATTTGCTGCAGAGCAAGTACTGAACACAATCAAATATTACTGTCAGTGTCACTTGATGATGGATCTGGTGAAGGAAGCTGTCGTGATCAAAATATTGATTTTGAAGATGTTGAAAATTAGTTTTGAGAATATGCGTGAGATCGCGAATATGAGCCAGATGCTGAATGTACTGGGAAATGAGCTCTGACGAGGACAGTGATGATGGTATAAAACATCTGCTCAAACGGAACCCTTCCAAGCTCCAAAAGGTAACAAAATATGTTTTATTTTATTCTTCTGTATTAGCCTACTCTAATATCAGGAGTTTTATATATTATCGCAACAGATATAGATCTATCCATGTTAGATATAGATCCTGGTCGCTAAAGACCCAAATATGTAAGAATGTTTGGCGAAATAGTCATGCATTTAAGGGTTAAAAATCCTGTAGTCTATCCTGTTCTTCATTGCCCTCATGAGCTTTGATTGACATGTTACATGACATCCATCTTGTTTACTCATTCACTTCCATTCTCACACACCATACATCAGAATATAACACTTCAACAGTTCTGACTTCCTTTTCAAAATAGTATAGTAACAATATAATTCACCTTTTTTTAAGAACAAAATAGAACATCAGACTTTAGTAACAGTCATTTAACCAACTAGGCTTCCAAACATCACTTATGGGTCTAGTGGTAGTGAAGTGAAGTGTTCTCAGTCGTTGTTGGTTGTTGGTGTATTTGGAAATGCAGGGCGATGGGAAGTATTCTGTGTCTTTCCATCACTAAGATCATATGTTCCCACCCCCATTTTCTGGCAACTTTGAGATGATCAGTAAACTTTGTGTCACTTAGGAACAAGCAAGGGGTTCTGTACCCTCACTTTATCCCCAATCCTAGAAACAAGTAGTGCAAGCACCCCGCTTAGCATCAGTGTAGTGTACTAGGGATGGCGAAAACTAAACATTTTCTTGACCGACCACCGAGCTTTATTAGCCGGTTGAAACCGGTTAACCGATTAGTTTAAAATATGCTGCGCTATTTGAAATAACAGCCGCGAGCCGCGCCTGCAATTTCGCAACTCTGTCGCATCTCTCTGCCGCTCTGCCTCCCGCTCTCACACCCTAGCGCCAGGCGTCGCAGGGAGGTGCGAGCTGTAGAACCTTATAAAGGTGTGTGGGGTAGCCCACCCAGCCGCCTCGCAGATATCCTGCAAAGGGACTCCCGAAAGGAGGGCCACCGATGAGGCCATGCCTCTGGTGGAGTGAGCCCTCACGGCCATAGGTGAAGGCAAATCATGATGTTCCGAAGATGAACGGAGGTCTGACGGGTGTCGAACGACATGAGGGCAAGTAATTAAAGACATAATTTTCATTTTTGGGTGAACTAACCCTTTAACTTTATTGTCCCCAAGGGGAAGTTCTGTTTAGGCACAGTGCAGAGTTGCTTCATAAAGGTAGACCAGATAACTTAAAACAATCTATATTCTCTGCCACAACAATTTATGATTTATTAAACTTTAATTTATGATTTATTACACCAATTGTTTTAAATAACCTTATGTGATCTCATTTGGCTTTGGATCAAAAAATCCGACAGAAAATATATTTTACAATATTCTGCATAATTATAAAAGCTCGAGTAGCATTGCATTATAAAGATAATCTATTATGAAAACACCCAACATGGTATAAATAACACAGATAAGTCATATATTGTCGCGATTGTGTGTTTATTATCTTCAAACTTGTCTATCTGCATGTTAGTCTAACATTGTTAGAGCGATTTCTGGAAGCTGATACCATGTGACTGACATAAACAGCTTCCAGAAACCAATCAATGAATATGAAAACCGTCAGTACCTTCTAAAGATTGTAATACGAGTGTCAGCTGCTCTCATTCATAAAAAACTCGTCATACTTCATACTGGCAGCCGGAGGGCGCTACAATCGTATTACAATCTTTAGAAGGTACCGATGGTTTTCATATTCATAACTCCTGACACATATTAACAAATTATGGTCACTATATGACTTTGAGAATAAAACAGAGGTCAAAAATGGAAGCTTGAGTCTTAGACATGATGTCTTGACTCTTTTAAATGATGTATAGTTTGTCAAGGTAATTACTTACATCTGACAGTAATTTTGAGCTAATTTAAACAAAGAAAGCTTCAGTGCGCCTCGTGCACGATGTGTTTGTTTGAGTTGATGTGTGTGTGGGCGTCGCCTCAGTATTTTAATCTCAATAGAGCGCTTGCTTCGTGGGCGTGGTCGCATTAGTCTATAATGAGCCGCTCAGGAACGACTAACATCTCTCTGCTTTCTCGAGGCTGGCCTCGGGTGTCCACTGAGCCTCATTCACGACCCCCTGAAGCGGCTGACCGGCAGGGAGCAGTCGAGAATGATTCTCAGTGTGCGGACGCGTTCGCTGCCAGCCGCAGGTCTTTCTAGAGGCGGATGGAGCAGCGTGCATTCGCAGGAAATCGACGTGGCGTACTAGACGTACTAGACGGCGGGAGCACAACATCGATTCCCAAAAGCTCCACAGGGGAGACGATCTCGATCGCTCCTTCCCGGGAGAGGGGGCTGGCCAGCAGGGGCCTCATCTAAGGGAGCAGCTCGACAGGGCCGCAAAGCTAGAGCGGACACTGCGATTAGCAATTGCTTGAAACTGATGTGTCCCGCAGGCCACAAGGTGGCGAGAACAACTCAACTTCCTGAGGGCTCCAAGGAGGAGAAAACCTCACAATGCATGAAAGCAGCCCCCTCAGGAACTGCCCATGCATGTTATGCTCCCAATCTTAGATGAAAATTCATCACACTTTGGATGACTGGACGATTTAAAATATCTAACTCCTCAAAGCCAGATAATATTTCATCTTAATTCCTCAGAATTAAATGCAGCCATAAACACCCAACCAGTTTTTGAAACATGGTCTCCATAGGCTGAATAAAAATATCTAACTCCTCAAAGTCAGATAATATTCCATTTGAATTCCTCAGACCAGACGATACTGATTTAATGCGAAATTCGAGCAGTTATAATACAATTGGCTTTCCTCCCTCGAGAAGAAAGTCATCAACAAGCGCGAGGCTGAAACACCCGAAAGGCGCACTGCAGTACGCGTCGAGATATTTCTCAATGAAAACAGCCAGCACCCTCAGGAGCTGACTGCATTCCTCGCACCAAACCAGTATCACATGCACACCGATCGCGTGTGTCACTTTAATTGCAGACCCGTAACCTGCGCGCTGCCTCGGCAACGTGAGATTGAATCTTACATTAAGAAGTGGCGAGCTCTAGTTATAACTTAAACTGCCGCGATGCTGAGCACGTCTAATTCCTCAGAATCAGACCGCTCAAGCATCGGGTCCTCCGCCCCGGGGTAAGAAGCCGCAGTGCGGGACCAATCCACGGGGCTCACAAGGCTGGCTGGCCTCATCAAACACGGCCAGCCACGAGCAAAGCACCCTGAGCGGCAGCTTATCACAATCGCCGCAGGCGGCTTCCTCGAAAGCCGCCCTAGCGTGCTGCACGCCCAGTCACTGTACACAAAGCATATGTGTGTCCGTGCCCGACATATAATGGGGACAAGGGTGCACACAACGCTAGTATTGCCCGCCTGGAGTCGCCATACTTTTCACTTATATATATATATATATATATATATATATATATATATATATATATATATATATATATATATATATATATATATATATATATATATACAGGGAGTGCAGAATTATTAGGCACGTTGATTTTCTGATCATATTTTTTTTCCAGGCACATTTGACCAATTCCAAAGCACAGTAATCCTAATAACTACCATTGATTTAGTATTTAATAATGTATAAGTGATATATAATTGTTCATGAAGGCTGGAAATGAAAATCACCTTATATTCAGGTGTGCAGAATTATTAGGCATGTTTTCTTTTAGAGATAAATTGAGCCAAAAAAGAGATTTAACTCAGACTGAAAAGTCAAAAAGTATTAAATGCCCATGAGAAGGATGCAATACTAATGCAATACTAGACATTGCAGTTAAGGCATGACCATTGGACAGTGAAATGCTCGTTGGGTCAGCAGGATCTGACAAAAACAGGTGGTGAAGAAAAGACACCTGTTAACTGCAAAAGAATTAAGAATTAAGGTGAAGAATTAAGGGTGAAACCATCAGGAACCCTTTAGTCTCCAGCGCCACCATTTTCCAAAGCTGCAACCTACCTGGAGTCTCCAGAAGTGCAAGGTGTCAGGATCTCAGAGACTTCAGTTAGGTAAAGAATCCTAAAAAATGACCCCCTCTAGATAAGAATCACAAGCTGAAGTGTTGTAAAATACATGAAGCCTGCTTTTTTTATAGGCTTTATGGACAGATAGGTTGAGAGTGACTCTTGAAGGACCAGCACCACATCCTCTAGTACCACTGTTTGAAGAATTCATGTTCCAGAATCTGGCAGTACGTTTTGGGAGTTCATTTTAGTCCATCTTGAAGTCCGTTTTGCAGAGATTGACTAAAAATGAACTCCCAAAACGTACTGCCAGATTCTGGAAGATGAATTCTTCAAACAGTGGTACTAGAGGATGTGGTGCTGGTCCTTCAAGAGTCACTCTCAACCTATCTGTCAATAAAGCCTATAAAAAAACCTTCTTCATTTATTTTACAACACTTCAGCTTGTGATTCTTATCTAGTGGGGGTCATTTTTTAGGATTCTTTACCTAACTGAAGTCTCTGAGATCCTGACACCTTGCACTTCTGGAGACTCCAGGTAGGTTGCAGCTTTGGAAAATGGTGGCGCTGGAGACTAAAGGGTTCCTGATGGTTTCACCCTTAATTCTTCACCTTAATTCTTAATTCTTTTGCAGTTAACAGGTGTATTTTCTTCACCACCTGTTTTTGTCTGACCCTGCTGACCCAACGAGCATTTCACTGTCCAATGGTCACGCCTTAACTGCAATGTCTAGTATTGCATTAGTATTGCATCCTTCTCATGGGCATTTAATACTTTTTGACTTTTCAGTCTGAGTTAAATCTCTTTTTTGGCTCAATTTATCTCTAAAAGAAAACATGCCTAATAATTCTGCACACCTGAATATAAGGTGATTTTCATTTCCAGCCTTCATGAACAATTATATATCACTTATACATTATTAAATACTAAATCAATAGTAGTTATTAGGATTACTGTGGTTTGGAATTGGTCAAATGTGCCTGGAAAAAAAATATGATCAGAAAATCAACGTGCCTAATAATTCTGCACTCCCTGTATATATTATTTTTTGTGACAAACAACACCAAATAGACAGACAGTTTGATACACAGAGCGCTATGCTGAAGAGCGATAACTGCCGTTAATATGCGCCGGCCCCCCTTATGTAGCTTCCGGGTATGCCGTCACATACTACGTCATGACGCAACACCAATCAGGATTGGAATAGTTTAATTCATACTTCAGACACGCTGTTGCTAAGGGAGCGTCCCCAAATTCGTTGTTCCGACGAAAGGGAACAGCTTAACACAATTAAAGACAATAACCGAGAATGATCAAAAACAGTCTTGTACAATATATACACAGGGATGAAGAAATGAAAACTCTAGCGCAAGTTCTGCCAGGAAGATTCAATGTTACGTTACTTATTACATTCAGACCTAACCAATCATGTCCTAATACTCACATTATAATGCTGCGTTCACACCAAACGCGAATTGAGCGTCTGGCGCGAGTGATTTCAATGTTAAGTCAATGGAAAGGCGCGTTGACGCGCGTCTGGAGGTCCCGCGGCGCGGAAGGCGCGTTTCGCGCGGTGCGAAGGACGCGAATCCGCCTCATTCGCGCGTCCAGTTCGCGCGAATTGGACGCGAATTGAGCGTCTTGCGCGATACGCGCGTTACATGCGAATGGTGCTTTTGTGCATTCACGCGTTTGAAGCAAATTCGCGTCTGACACCCGAGTTGAAAAATTTGAACTTTGGCGTCAATTCGCGCCGCGTTAACCAATCAGGAGCCTGCTTGCTGCTGTCACGTGGTAAAGTGACGTGTATGAGAAACCCTGCATAAATTAAAAATAGTACTATTGTGTCACAAAATGTAGTTTTAAGACTTTTTCAGGTGGGAATGTAGTTGTTTAAAGCTCAAATCTGTGGTTTATTTATAAAGAGAGCGCCTATTTAAAAAAAATAATCTTGTGTTTTTGGAGTTGTGAGATCCAGGCGATCACCGGGCAATCACCGCTCATAACCCCGGCAAGGGGAGCCTTTCCTCGGCTACTCCTTCTGACGTTTGCCGCTGGCTCTGATGTCCTGTTGTGGTGCATCTTGTGTAGATCTAACGGCCGATCTTTGCTCTCATGAATCTATAATTTGTTGTCTGCCAAATCGTTTTGACTGAGGGCAAAGAGAAGTTTCATAACTTTATATTTTAAGGATATTTAAATATACATGTAGCGAAGATAATGTAGGAGTTGCCTGGACCACATTTGTGTGGCTATTAATGCTTAATATATATGTTTAATGAAAATGAAAAGAGGCAGAGTGGTGTTTTATGACATATTTCTCCTGGAGTGCCTTGAACGCGCGTCAATTTCGCTTCAAACGCTCGATTTCTATGCATGCGAATGCATTCAAAATGTTTGCGCGTGAAACTAGACGCGGTAGACGCGATTTTGACGCTCAATTCGCGCTTGGTGTGAACGCAGCATAAGAGATCGGTACTTACACATGTCTGAGTTTGCAAATGCTGATGCCAACATTCACAGTTGATAATACTTTATAGATTAATATGGCTCACTTTTCCACTTGGTCTATCGAGGCCAACTCATGCACCCACGCTGTCTTCTCCTCACTATGGGCTATTGTGACCTTCTTTTGACCTATGCGGCCTTCCCAGCACACTGGCTCATCGGAGCCTCATTCTCAGTCAATGCGGCTTTTCGTACCCCGGCCTATCGAGGCAGTTACATGTACTAACATGGCAGTCTATACAGCCTACACGGCTTTTCGTACCCCGGCCTATCGAGGCAGTAAACACGGCCTAACGTGGCCGTCCATACAGCCTATGGGGCTTTTCATACCCCGGCTTATTGAGGCGATATACGCGGCCTAACGTAGCAATTGTTTAAGCCACGCGGCTTTCTCTTACCCCTGCCTATCATGGCAGTTCTTAACGGCCTTCGCGGCTTCGTTCACATTCTTTAGGCAGTAGCCTAACAATTCCTTCTGTTTATTGATTTAACACCTATGTCAATATCCATATCTATTGCATGTTCAATGTCCATATTGTATGTAATCCTCATGCAAAAACTGGTCAAAAACACAGCATCACTTTCTCACATTATTACTTTTCATCCCGTTTGTTAGTCTCTATAGCTCTTATTCTACGTCAGTGGCCTAACGTGGCCTTCGTCTCCATGTGGCCTAACGTGGCCTTCGTCTTCACGTGGCCTAACGTGGCCGTTGTCTCTATGTGGCCTAACGTGGCTTTCGTCTCTGTGGTCTAATGTGGCTTTCGTCTCTATGTGGCCTAACTTGTCTTCAGTCTCTATGTGGCCTATTGTGGCTTTCGTCTCTATGCAGCCTAACGTGGCCTTTGTCTCTATGTGGCCTAACGTGGCTTCTGTCTCTATGTGGCCTATCGTGGCCTTTGTCTTTGTGGCCTACCATGGCCTTTGTCTGCTGGGCCTAACGTAGATTTCGTCTCTACGTGGCCTAATGTGGCCTTCGTCTCCACTTGGCTGATTGAGGGCTTTATCTTCATGGCCATTAAGGCCTTCGCCTCCGTGTTGCCGTTTAAGACCTTTTGCCTCATATGGCCAATCTCGGTCTTTGTCTCCACGTGGCATTACCACGTAGCTATTTAACCTCTCACTCTCAGTCTAATGTTCTTTCTTTTACAGCTCCCTCGTTCCTTCAATATGTCTGCATGTAGCACCCTTCCAGCATTTGCGTTCTCACAAAAAATAGCTGAGCCACGAGACCTTCTGCGATGTTTCATGTTATCATGCTCATTTCATGTTTAATTAATTTCTTTCCTTTTCTATGTTTTAGGAATTGCAGTATACATGACTGGTGGGTAGGCATGTGCCGGTATCAAATTTTCATGTTGCAATTAATTGCTGAAGCTTTTATCACGGTATACGGTATTATCACGATATTGAAATAAGTTGCAAAAAAAGTGTTGTCATACTATAAAAGGTTAAATCACTTTCTTATAACAAAAGAACCAAACATTTAAATACAATAAAGCAATACACAAAAATGTATAAAGTAAACAAATATTTAAAACAGATTAAAGTGCAAAAGAATTATAAAGAACAATAGGTATGCTGAAATGTACATTTAACTAAGATTAATACATGCTTTAGAAGTAATTTTAATTGTCAGTTTGTTAATGAAGGAACTAATGTTAAATACTGGAGCCTTGTAAAGTGTGTGATTGAACAACAGTCAGAACATATTCAAACAATATCTAGGGCATGTAATTTAGTCCAGATTAAAATATAAAATGCAAGTTTGAAAATTAAAAGCCTTAAGTCTTTAAGTATTATGTATTAGGTTATGTGATTACTGGGGAAACGGCTGCATTTCTGCTGTTCCGTCAGCGCCCTCTGCTGTCGAAGAATGAATGTGCACTTCAGCACATCTCCTCATTCCGCCATGTGCTCAGCTCATGCACGGTCTATTTACATCAGTGCGTTCCTCTTTGACGTGTTTTTCATTTTAAACGGTTGATGGGTAAAGTATTCTTAAAATTCATTCTAAAAATCTGAATAATTCGTAATAAATAATTATTCACGGTATTTTGAAGTGCCCACGATAACAATATTGTGCATGTTCATTATTGCGGTATATCGTATTACCGTTTACCGGCACATGTCTACTGGTGGGTAAACAATTCTCTTACAGTTCTTTGGGGGTGGGCCCCGTCCCGGTGGAACTACTTTCCTCCACTAATTTTTCGGGGTCGTCTGCGCCCCTGTCTTCATCTTCAGGCAAGAAATGCAGTATGAGTCTGTTACCTTCAAGACGAGAGCTACGGACGGGGCCTACGCCAAAGAACCTCTAAATATAATACTTGCTGGTCTGTTAATAAATTAACACATTGTTACTTCATCTGGCCTCCTGAGTCTTTCTGGTAGAACTAAACAAGACACACAAAAAAAACTAAATTGTAAACCAAGGAAACAAACAAGGACATCATGAAGAACCTAGGTAACAATTAATAACTAATGAAATTCAGGAATACAATCAAAACATTAGACATGTGAAAACCAGGGCAAAATAGGGCAAAATGATTTTCAAAACACAAACTAGTCATAACAACTTTTGGTGTAAGTACTTACCACTGCATACCGGGAACACCCCACAAAACATGCTGCTTTGGAGATGCACTTACCCAATCGTCTACCCATCACTATTTGGCCCTGGTAAAAATCACTCAGATGTTCTTGCTTGCCCATTTTTCCTGCTTTCAACACATGGAATTCAAGAACTCCCTTTTGAAAACCCCCCCAGCTAAAACCAGATGAAGCTGCTTGCCGTTTTTTCTTCAGCAGGGTTGACCATTAACTTGCTGTCTGATATATGCCACCCCTTGACAGGTGCCATTTTAATGATATAATCAATGTTACTGACTTCACCTTTTTTGTACAATGTTGTGGCTTATCAGTGTGTCCCCAATATTATCACATTTACTTTGATGGCCCAGAATTTATTTTGAGCATCTCCTCTGAAAACACAGGCAACTAATAATGCCAGATCACATAAAATGTAATGTCAAGGTTGGTCCACATTAGGAGACTATATCTAAATTACCTCAAAGTAAGAAATATCAACATCTTGCAAACTCAGCCCGTTTGGACCAAAGTAATCAAGTGCCATGGATGCAAAGCCATGAGATGCAAGCAAGGCAGAGCGGTACTCGACCAAACCACCACCTGCTCCCCACAGGTCCAGCACTCCTGGGTATGGCCCAGGGCCTAAAAACATATTGAACTTAAATAGTTATGAGTGATTAGAATTTTAATTTATTTAGAGTGTGTGTGTGTGTGTGTGTGTGTGTGTGTGTGTGTGTGTGTGTGTACCTGGAGGTAGGAATAATGTTCCTTGTACTTCTTCCTCTCTGATGTTTATCCTTTTCACACCTGGTGCTACGTGCCAGCGCTCTGTGACACTCATTGCCAGGGGTATTTTCTGGCTGAAGTCTTGAGATAGATGCCCACTGTATACTGAAATGTGAACTACCATTGGTGTAAGAACATCCCTCTTGCGTATTCTGTTATAAAGAGTATGTAGTTAGGTAACAAAAGAGAGTTCCAAACCCATCAAGTAAAAAAGAAACCTGAATTTAAACTTGGTAATAAAAAGCACACACTATAATATTGTTCTAGTCTTAGCTACCTGAGTCCTTGTTGACTTCCTGGTACGGGTCTCATGCTCCACAGCAACCCCATTGGTTCTGTTCCTTTATACGTGCCTCCCAAACTTTCATCTTTGGCCCCTAAGGTATATATAACAGGGTATATCCACATTATGTACTTAACCCTCTGGAGTCTGAGCTCTTTTGGGGTCCTTTAGAAGTTTTGACATGCTCTTACATTTGTGTTTTTTTCAGTTGCTTATAAACACATTAATGGCAAAAGTGTAATTACACTGTATTCAGCACAAACTGGGCTACCATAATATGTGAGCAACATGTATGTACATGCTTGTATTTTTAAGAGAAAAATGTTTATGCACGTTTTTTGAAAAAACAAAAAACTTTGTTTTAAAATTAAGGTCTCAAAACACACAATAGATATGTGTTCACAAGACTTTTGACTCCATCTTGTATTTCCATAGAGTTTTTTCTTTATATTGATGTAAGAATCATTAAGCCTACTCATTCACATAAAACAATACACTGATTTAAAATTTGTAAGACAGTTTCTCTTCACAAAGCCAATATGCGAGGAGGCTTGATATCTAATAAATAATGATGAGATAGCACCTGAGATAACAAAGGACTTAATAGCCCGCATTAATGAGCTGCATAATGAATGAGCTTCAGGTAGGCCTATTACTGCATGAAAAGTGGGATTTTCGTCAGTATGTGGCACTGTAGATTGCCGTGAAACTTCAGGTTTACGACTGTGCACAGCAATTTGCAGGCAACACAGAAAACTGCCGTAAAATGTCGGAAATTGACGTGGGCTTTGCTTGGCAGTTGTCCCCCCATGACCCCCCTCCCCTTAATTCTAGGGGAGGCTTTAACATGTAAATGAACATGCTGTGAGCTACACAAATGCAAATCAGAGTAGCAGCAGGGGGAGTTTTATCTAGGTTCTGAATTTTTTAAACTAAAACATTTTAAGTTAAATGTACTCGTTTTAGTTCATATTACTAAATTTTTAGGGCAGTAGATTCAACTTGTCCGGGCTAACAGAGTAGATTAATTACTCTGTATGTCATTAGCAATAACCAATGTTACGTAAAAAAAAAATACACACAAAATAAAAAGTTACGGTGTTATGCCTATGTGTAACTGAAGCACTTTTGCCACACCCATTAACTTAAATAAAGTGAAAATAAATATAATAGGTTTTTCTGGAGCTCCTTGGTGGTCTGGAACCTAGAATATGAAGAATATAGGGATCAATTAAGCCCCTCTGTGGACTGATTTCCGGACTCTTGTGATTCTCTATCTCTCTCTCACACACACACACACACACACACACACACACACACACACACACACACACACACACACACACACACACACACACACACACACACACACACACACACACACACACACACACACACACACACACACACAGCCAAAATACATCAACTTTTTTTTTTTTTATTCACCTCTTAACATTCTTTTGTTTCATTTTCTTGTTAATTTAATACATTTCTTAAAATCAGTTTGTTGCTAGACTCCCTTCTTTGTAAACTGTCATAAACTGACTATATCAAGACAATCAATCCTAATCCCATCAAATTTGTGAGCGAGAACTGTAGTCTGTACATGCATGTGGTACTAAATACATTTTCCATTCTGTCCAGGAAAATGTATTAATACAGAGTTTTTTCATTAATTCTGGAAAACGTCTGAAGCAGAAATCCTGCTTGGGCAATATGCACAATCTGTATTATCTGCCTCTACAATTTATGATTTATTAAACCATAATTTATGATTTATTACACCAATTTATTAAAACACAACAATTAATGAGATTAAAACCATGTTTTTACTCCAAACTTTATATCACAAGTCCAATGTTATAAATAGTAGGGCTGTAATCAACCAAAGAAAATCTTGGTCGACTGAAGTCCTGAAATTTTCGACTAAAAATCGACTAAAAATGAAGTTAGGAAAAAAACGTTAAATTAATTAGCTGCACACTGTGCGCAGTACTTGGTAGCCTTGTTGTCTGCCTAAATTAATTATAAATAAACATAAAAACTAGTAGGCTATTTGCAGTATATTAAATCGTTTTTGACCTGATTATTTTGCACTGAAATGAGTCTGACACACGAGTCTTTCGGCTCTGACAGCGTTGCATCACGTGCACCATCATAGCCTATGATTTCCGAAAATATAGTACTATGTTGTCAACTATTGATATCATCACAAGAACTTTTGAGGAATATGAAACATAATTTAGACAATTGTTTTTGTCATATGTATTATAATCTCTGTGCAGCTCGAACATAGGATCAGCTCAGCTTCGCGGGCGCTGAGACACGAATAGACTTTTAACTTAAAGCTTTTACTCTTAAACACAAAAGGCACGTCCACTTTAATAAAAAAGGAATATTTATTAAACAAGCCAGATCAAGAGCAGAAAAAACGCTCTCACAATTAAATAAATAATATACAGCAAACTAGCCTTCTTCAATCTCTCTTCTCCAGTGGGTTGGGATAATCCAAAAGAAGTGGAAACAAGGGGGTGTTCTGAAGACAGACTGTTACCTGTGAAACAGGGGTGCTCTGATAGAGGACTTTTTTATGAATGACATCAGCTGATGCTCATTTTACAATTAAAGGTACCGACGTGGTTTTCATATTCATAACTCCTGACACATATTAACAAATTACGGTCACTATATGACTTTGAGAATAAAAAATGGAATTCAAAAATGGAAGCTTGAGTCTTAGATCTTTTAAATGATGTGTAGTTTGTCAAGGTAATTACTTACATCTGACAGTAATTTTGAGCTAAATTAAACAAAGAAAGCTTCAGTGCGTCCTCGCGTAGGTTTTTGCGTTTAATATTCACAGATGCTTACAGAGTAAACTTGGCCTACTTAACACAGCGGGGGATCGTTGCTTCCAGAAATGAACAGCTTGTCATGGAGAATTATTCCAGGATTATTAAACGCGTCTCAAAACTATGTAGTTGAAGTAGGAATGCAGCGCAGATGATGTGTGTGTGGGCGTCGTCTTCGGAGCCTCAGTATTTGAATCTCAATAGAGTGCGCGCTTCGTGGGCGTGGTCGTATCAGTGTATAATGAGCCGCTTAGGAACGACTAACATCTCTCTGCTTTCAACCAGATTACATAAACACAGAATATTTGTTTTTGATTTGGTTTACAGTGTTTAAAACCTGACATTTCAGCGTTTCTTTAGACATATGTCTCATGTTTGTGAGACAAGTATTCACTAAGCTAGAGGTCATTTTCTGAAGACTATCTGAATGAATGTCTTTGACAGAGAGGCTGTAGATTGCGCATCATGTTTGATTTCTTTATTTTGCAAAAAGCAAAACAATTTTTTTTTTTATTGTGACTGTACACAAAAAAAATAGAAACTTAACAGATTATAATGATGTATAACACTTGCCTGAATGACTCTTTGGCACTGATAAGAAAAAAGCAAGCCAATCACGCCGGCGCGACGGCCGACTTGAGAGGGTTAATGTCTGGATCATTGTTCATCAAAAAATATACTGTAGAATTCTATATCTGTAGAAATTTGCCAGGCCAAGGAGTTATACTTCCATGATGAATCGTGGTTCCTTCCAAGATATCCTCTCATCTACCTAACTGTTGTGAAAAGCACTATTGTGGTGACCCACAAAGAGGACTGTAAGAGACATTCACTAAGGGACTGAACCTTTAAGGGAGAAGTGTTGTTATATGAGAGTTCCGGTTAAACGGTTGTTGTCATTATTGATCTCACTCGCTGTTGAGTTCTGAGTTTGATATAAAGTGGAGAGTAAAGCTAACTCGATGTATCTCCGTCTTTTTTCTCCTCACTGGTGGACGACCCGGACACCGCAGCTGCTGTGACGGCCCGCAGACAGCGTGAGGACGGGTGGTGTTACTACCATTCCAGGTTTGGGGCCAAGGCCAAGCAGTGTCGCCAGCCTTGCAGTTTTAGAGCCCAGGGAAAAGCCAGGGCTGGCGCTCATTAGCAGCTATGGGCGCTGGCCGTGACTGCAAGCTGTTATACATCACTGACACCGTGTCCGGCCAACAGCTGCTGGTTGATTCGGGGGCTTAGCGCAGCAACCTGCCGGCAAAGCCTGTGGACACCATAGCTGGCGGGCATGGCCCGCCGATGGACGCCGCCAACGGCACACGCATTCGTACTTATGGCACGAGGTATGTGGAAGTGTGTTTCGGCAGGCGATGTTTCGGCTGGGACTTAGTAATAGCCGCAGTGTCTACATCTCTCCTGGGGGTGGATTTCCTCTGCGCTTACAGACTGATGGTGGATGTAACGAACTGCCGCTTGATCGACGCCCTCTCTTTTGCTTCGTACCCCTGCACGCTGGGAGGGGTGGGGGCATTTTGTCTGTCGAACACGCTTTCCACCGGGGACCTGTATCAACGCCTGCTGGCTGAGTTCCTGATATCACCACGCCCACGTTTTCATCGGCGGTGGCTAAGCATGGCGTGGAGCACTACATCACCACGGCTGGCCCCCCGGTCTATGCACGGGCCCGACGCCTTGACTCTGGCAAGCTCGCGATCGCCAGGGAGGAGTTTGCCACCATGGAGCACCTCGGCATCCAAGAGCCCGTGGGCTTCCCCTCTGCACATGGTGACCAAAGCTGATGGCGGTTGGCGTCCCTGTGGTGATTTCCGTCACCTGAACAACGCCACCACCCCCGATCGGTACCAAGTGCCGCACATTCAGGATTTCTCCGCCCACCTAGCCGGCGCCACCATTTTTTCAAAGGTGGACCTGGTGCGCGGTTACCACCAGGTGCCTGTCCACCTGCGGGATGTCCCCAAGACAGCAGTCTTCACACCCTTAGGCCTTTTCGAATTCCTAAGGATGCCTTTCGGCCTCAAGGGGGCAGCGCAAACGTTTCAGCGCCTCATGGACTCTGTGCTGAGGGACATGCCTTTCCTGTTTGTTTATTTGGACGACATTCTCGTGGCCAGCGCGTCCACAGACGACCACCTGACGCATCTCCGGTTGTTTGGCCGGCTCAGTGAGCACGGTCTCATCATCAACCCGGCAAAGTGCGAGTTTGGCTGGTCGTCCATCACTTTCCTCTACCATCACGTCACCCCGCAGGGGGCCGTCCCCCTCCCAGCCAAGGTGGACGCCATAGCCAGTTTCCCACGCCCACGCACTGTGAAGTCCCTGCAGGAGTTTCTGGGCATGGTGAACTTCTACAACCGTTTCCTCCCCCATGCGGCCCGACTCATGCGCCCCTTGTACGACTCCTTACGGGGTGGAAGGCCGGCAGACGTGTTGGATTGGTCCCCGGGGATGAATGATGCTTTTGATGCTGCCAAAAACACGCTGGCCAACGCTGCTCTGCTGGCGCCCCCGTCTCCGACTGCCCCAGTTGCTCTTACTACGGACGCCTCTGATTATGCCATGGGGGCTGTGTGTGAACAGTGGGTGGGTGGGCGGAGCCTGGAAGCCACTGGCCTTTTTCAGCAGGAAACATTGTGACAACGAGAGGAAACTCCGTGACAACGAGAGGCGGTCACAGGGTCCGTCCACTTAGGCCTCGACTATGCAGCCATGGCTGAGGATCAGACCACGGACTCTGAGGTGCTAGCCTACAGGATGGCCCCCATGGCGCTGCTCATAGAAGAGTGTGTGTTTGACTCAGCCAACACTACACTCCTCTGCGACGTCTCCACTGGCCAACCACGCCCCATGGTACCTGCTGGCTGGAGGCATAAGGTTTTTGACGCTATCCACGGCCTTTCCCACCCGGGGGTGAAGGCCTCTACCAAGTTGGTGGGGGCCAGGCCTGCGGAGGGACGTTAGGGCCTGGGCTGCTGCCTGTGTGGCGTGCCAGCGCGCAAAGGTGACTCATCATACCAAGGCCCCTTTGGCACCCTTCAAAGTAACTGAGAGACGTTTCGATCATGTGAATGTGGACCTGGTGGGCCCACTTCCCCCCTCCCGTGGTTATACCTACCTCCTCACCATGTTGGACAGGACCACTAGGTGGCCAGAAGTGGTTCCCCTGTCCTCCACTACATCAGCCGAAGTGGCCCGAGCGTTCATTATGGCTTGGGTGGGCTGTTTCGGCACACCGTCCGACCTCTCCTCGGACCGAGGTCCGCAGTTTACATCGGAGCTTTGGACGGCAGTCGCCGAGGTTCTGGGGGTGAAAGTCCACCGTACCACAGCCTATAACCCACAGAGTAACGGACTTTGCAAGCGGTTTCATCGTGACATGAAGGCCGCGCTCAGGGCCAGCCTTACGGGCAACAACTGGGCTGACCGCCTCCCATGGGTTATGCTTGGCCTTCGCTCCACCCCCAAGGAAGATCTTCAAGCCTCATCGGCCAAGCTGGTGTACGGCCAGCCTCTGCGCATCCCTGGGGAGTTTCTTCCAGAGGTCACGGCCCCGTGGTCGGTTGCCTCCCATCGTGCCGTGTCCCGGGACATTGCAGCCGCTTTTGTTCCAACGTCTCACCATGGCCTCCCCCAGTCCTACGTGCCCAAGGATTTACCGTCACCCAAGTATGTTTTCATCCACCACGATGGCCATCGTACCCCGCTGCAGCCCCCCTATGATGGGCCTTTCTGTGTCCTGGTCGGAGGGTCTAAGAACTTCCTTGTGGATATGGGGGGCAGGCCTGTGCGGGTGGCTATAGACCGTCTCAAGCCTGCTCATGTGGATATTGGCGAACCGCTTCAGCTGGCCCAGCCCCCACGGCGAGGGCGCCCCCCTGCGGCAGCCTCAACCCCTGCCCCTGCCCCGCCCCTTTGCCCCCCTCCTGTTAAGCGCAGCCGGTATGGCCATCAGGTCCACCCCCCTACACGTGGACTGTTATGAGCTGGACTGTTCTGTTTTGCACTAGTGAATAGTGTTCGGTCTGGCCCTGTTATTATGGGTGAATTCTGGGGGGGCCTGTGTGGTGTCCCACATAGAGGACTGTAAAAGACATTCACTCACTGATATAATTTTACCTAACAGTTGCTCATTGAGAGAATTTTATGGGCTGGGCTCCACGAACACGGGAGCAGATATGCTGTCCCGGAATGGAGACTCCACCCCCAGACAGTCTGCATGATCTGGAGCATTTTCGGGCAAGTAGAGGTGGACCTCGTTGCATTGAAAGAGGAATCCCACTGTCCAATGTTTTTCTCGAAGGAGAAGGATACATTAGCCCACAGATGGCCTTCTCTGCACCGAATGAGGGAGGACAGATGCTCGGTTTTACTTGTGGCACCACTCTGGCAAAACCAACTATTATTCCTGGGGATGGTTCAGCTGCCATCAGCAGTCCCATGGCCAATTCCGTTGAGGAGGGACCTCCTTTCCCAGGCAGGAGGGACAATGTGCAGGGCTGGGACCTGTCCACAGTCCTAAGGGCACTCACCTTCTGTCTGAGCCACTGGTAAGGGCCAACCTTCAGCCTCTCTTGCTAATGACCACTTTTCTGCTGGCTCTGGCATTGGTCAAACGAGTAGGTAATTTGTAGGCATTTTCAGTAGATACATCCTGCCTCAAGTTTGGGTCTAATGAGAGAGACGGATTATTAGACAGAGACGAGGATATGTGCCCAATGTGCTTTCCACGCCCTTTAGAGCACAGGTTATAACGCTCTCTGCTCTCCCTTCCACTGAGGGTAAGCAGACACCACACTTTGCCCGGTCAGGCCCTTAGGGTGTACATCGAGAACTCTAGCCAGTTTGGGCGAAGGGGCTATCCCATTGGATAGTGGACGAAATAGCGCTGGCTCACAAGTTCTTGAACTTGCAGTGCCATATAGGGGTGAGGGCCCACTCCACCAGGGGAATGTCCATTGCCAACATCTGTGTGGTCCACCTTTGCTAGGTTCTACAAATTAGATGTCCCTGCCCTGCACAGATTTTGTCTGCTTAACCAGTGCCCAATCTCCAGGGGGTTTTATGAAGGCGTCATGCCCCACGGGCTCCAGCTCCTGGCCTGAGCTTGTCTTGTTAGACAAACCTTTCAAGTCCTTATCTCTCATGTAGCCTGCCATGGGGGCCTTGTCACCAAGCACCCCTCCCCCCAGGTTAAGGGCTCACAGGACGGCCTTCCGTTTTGCACTAGTTGCAAGGCGCTATTGCATTGCTATTGCTATCGAACTGCTTTCCCCCATAAGCATCATAAACCGATGCATTGCGAGTGAACCGCATTGAAAGGGATTGTTCCGGTTACTAACATATCCTTGGTTCCCTGAGATAACAGGGACAAGCATTGCGTAGTTTGCCATACTACTGCGCCTATGCGTGTTGGCAACGCTGCCGCTCCTCAGTTAAAAAATTCTGAACGAAAATTAATTTTTCCAGCAGTGAAATATCCCTTTGAGACAACAAGCTCCTTTGTTTGAACAAAGAGGTTTACAGCTTTAACTAATTACACAGCGATTTTGTATATTGTACGTTAAATGCATTTGCCTTTGTGTGTTCATTTGAAAATTTGTGTGTTCATTTGAATTCTGATAAATATAATGAACAGATTGCATTCTATAAGAAAGTGATGTCCACCAAAGTGTCATTAAATGATAAATATTTTGATAGGGGACACCAGCTAGATGGGCTAACATTAACTAGTAGTTCTGATAATGATACACAAAATGTACTGGGGAATTGCCATGTTCATTCATTAAACAGATTGTCGATGAATTAGTGGATCGAATTCCATCTATAGGGAATTGAGTGTCTGTTGGTTGTACGGTTCTCTCATTTGAGAACAATTAGCCCAAGTGTCTTTGAAGTGTATGAATTAGCACCTGGGTGCTAATTCACAGTGGGGAAACTAGACATGTCTGGGTCCTTGAGGAGTGTGTTTGATCGTTACAGTTATTAGTCTTTGTGCGATATTTATATAGCACCCATCCGTGACACATAGGACTTCATGAATTTTTTTTTAATTCAAGACAAATTACTTTGACATCCACTTGGATTTATCATTCTTACAATCACCATGAACCTAAAATTTGGGTTCAATTAAAATTTCTCCTTTGAAACCTTTTAATTAAGTTCAAACATAAATTTAATAAGAACACAGTGGAAATTATTGGCATTGTCATTTGCCTCAATTTGACCTGCCATGTCTAACTTCTGTGCAAAACCTTGCCAGTTCATTCCCTTCTCTAGCAATTGTAAGTGTTTTCCCCTGATATTACCATATTTACCTCGGCCTGTTCTCTCTTTTTATCTTCTTTGTGTACTGATTTGGATTTGTTTGCATTGTCTGCTGGTTTTTGACCTTCACATCACTGACCACTTCCATTAAACTCTGCAAATGGATCTAACAACGGTATTGCTAATATATCACATAAGCAAGTTCTTTAAAAGTGTTACAATAACAGGTCATTTTGATAAAATGTCATTTATTCAATAAAACGATCAAATATCTGTGGATTCCAGTTTGGCTTGGTATATTTTCTATGCTCATGTCTAAAATTAAATCTTTAGGTCTGTCTGTCATTAGATCTTGACATCTGTCCAACCTCAATATGTTTTTTTGTTTGTTGTTTTTTTGCATTTACAACAAAATTCTGGCTCTATTTAAAGTTTGATGTTATGCCAACAAAATCTATTCAAACTAAATATAAACATATTTATTTTAAGATGGAATTTGACAGCTAATGTTGGGTTTTAACAGATATTTGGTTTTAGTTTCCAACCAAAAATCAAGTTATGTATGTATACTGTGTGAATAGAACTGCACAGGACAACTAGATGTCTGTCACATCAAACAGTGTGAAAGATGCTCTACTCTGTACTCTGAGAGGTTTCAGTAACTCAAAGTAATAGAGATTTGAGCTGTATGTCATCTGCACCTTTTAATTCTAACAGTAACAATAACTGTCATAACTATAGTATTCCTGTGAAACTGTGGTTACCATTGTAACTTTTGTAAAAGTCTTGCATTAGTCTACCACACACCTGTAACTGTTCCGTGTTCATCACTGATGTAGTGCCCAAATGCCTCCCAGAAGTCCTTATCCTCTGATTGAAATAGAGAGTGTAGTGTCACCTCTTGACTTGGTGGTAAATTTGTTACAACAATCCGAAACATCTCATCAACCAGCCCTCGACTGGGCTGGACAGAGAGCAGTGGACCTGTCCTCTTCTGAGTGCTCACAGTCCTGTACAGAGATTACAAGAGAGATTGAAACATGAATTCAACAGTTATGGTTACTACAAAGTGATTTTAGTATGGAAAAGAACAGTGTGAACATTTTCTAAATATTGTGTTTTTATGTTCTTTGAAAAACGGCATGTATAAGTTATCTACCTATTGTATTATCTGTTGTCTTTTATTACACTTTCGCCCAGTTCAAAGAAGCATTTGAAAATACCACTAATCTGAAAGTTACTTGTGGCTTACCTTAATTCAGATGGTGTTTATAAAGAATATGAATGATAGCCAGAAGATACTATTACCAAAGCATTTTAAATCTTTATATCAGATTTAAAAACAACAATTTAAATTTCAGACTGGTAATATCTAATATATCCAACCTTATTTAGTTTACAACTGGGTTAAGCAGTATTACTTGTTTGATGAAGATCAAGAGATAATTATTCAAAAGTATGAACAATTTAAACAAATTTCAATGTCAGAATATAACTATTAAATAACTGAGGAAAACATGCTTCCCACATCTCCCAAATAGCCTACTTTATGTAACTGCTCTTCTGCATAATTATGGTTCACTCTACTAACTCTCATATACAATTATATGTGCAAAAATGTTGATGTTGAATGGTAGCCATGGCCTATAGGATAAACCCTAGAAAAAACTTTTGAGTTAAAGTATGTCCAACAATCGATTTATACAAATCAAACGGCTTACCTTAAGGAAATCAGGTTGCTCACACAGTTTATTTGTTTTAATGCTGTCACACGTGCCATATACAGAAGTTTACAATTAACAAATGCTGCAGTGAAACTCCTCATAATTGTTGTGGTTCTTCAGGGCAAGAAGGAGAAGACAGGGTCGGCTGAGGTGTACTTTTTTCCAACAGTTCTTTCAACAAAACAAACACTGACTCTTCAATTTAACAGTTCCTTTGACTTTGTTCTCCACAGAGATGCACACAGACACGAGTTCACCAAGTTCTCTCTCTCACCCTCCCAAGTTACTCAGTGGCTTTTATCCTGTCTCTCCATGCCAATTACTGGAATGAGAAACCGGTCGTAAGAATGTTGCACTGTCCTTCTTACTCACCGCTCCTGGCTCAGGTCCCCAAGACCAGGATTGAAAACCACTGGATTAGAGTGACTTGCTAGCATAAGCAGACATGGGAAAATAATCTTGCAATGAAACAGAAGAGAATAAATAGCAGACAAATCAAAGGAAAGAAGAAATGGGTGCACAGCAAACAAGCAGCAATTAGCTGAGTATGACAGATAGAGAGAAACAAAAACAAAAATTTGAGAAGATAGACAGATCAAACCCCGTTCCTGACAGATACATCACATTAGTGTAATTCTAGTATAATAGTGTTTATCTCTTTGCAATTTCCGTTTGTTTAAGCTTGAGACACTTAAGCAAAAACATTAAGCAACCCTTACTAAAAAGAAGTTTATTCAAGTGTGCTTTTACTTCTTTTAAACTAAAAATAAGAAAGTGTACTTTCAGTCTACTTTTTATGTACTTCTCAGAAATATGCTTTATGTATTTCTTAGAAAAACATACATTTAAAATTAGACTTAAGTATACTTGACTTATACTGACAGAAAAGTCTAAGGGTGTTAACACGACAATGATGTAATAAGAACAGTTTAATAAGTAGTTTAATAAGAACGACAACATTGTCAAAATGGTCCCATTCACATGGATCCTCATAAAAGACTAACAAATGCTGTTTTCATGCCCGGCCAGTAGTTGTTGATGTCATCTTGTAAAGAAACACTACGCACCTATAGACCTTTCTCACAACTTCCGTATTTGTGACCGGAAATACGCAATCGTCGTGGTAATCTTCTTCCTCACCGGGCAGGGCAACAGGTAAACAAATGGCACAAGCAACGAGCAAGAGTGATTGTAACTTACCGGGCTGTTCTTATTATTCCAAAAAGCAGCCATATCTGTCTTTTCATTCCTTTCCTGTTGATGGTGAAGTTTGACGGAAATGGATTCAGGCTATCCGGCGGGATAAAGGACCAAACTTTCCTGCTCATGTCCTACATCCCTTTCAGCACAAAGCAGCGTATGACGCACCTCTATGGGGAAATATAAAACAAATATTTTTTAAACTAATATTTAACTTATCTTTATTCATTATTTACTGATCTATTTAAATGTTTTACAGGCTGTAGTATTGTTTCACTGATGGAACTACTAAAATAAACACGCATGCTTAAATGGATGTTGCCTCGTGTAACGTTATATTTTTTATTTTCAAAATGTATGATATTTGATTTAATAATGAGGCTATTTAATATATATAAAATTCACTTTTGCAAAATGCCTACATACATATTGTGAATATATTTTGTTTTAAAACATATAACCGTGATGTTAATCAACATTATTTTTTATTATATTGTAAACATTTCTTTTTATAGATTGTCTTTTAAAATAAAAACATCTATAATTGTATTAAAACTATTATGTTGTATGTTAAAAAATTTTTTTAATTGTGCACACTGCGTGATGTTTAAACTATTTTGAACTGTAGCCAAAGTCCGGACCAACAATCTATGATCTCGGTCAAGGAAGACGTGTCATGTTATGCTGATTCTTTATAGCTATGTAATCTGAGACTTATGTAAATAGGCCTAATTGTTAATTTCCATCAAATTTAATATTTGGCAAATCCGTTAGCGAAGTTGTGTAGACTCTCTGATCCATTTTCTCTTCCCCGGGTATGCTTTCCTGATGTGTTGATGCTTGACAGGATGTGTTGACATGTATTTCCGTTTTTTGTGAGAAAGGTCTATAGACTGAACATGTAATGACGTCACCTTTCACAAATTCGCATTTTTGTAGTTTACACAGAGATGATCAGTGTTGAGGGTAACTTGAGTTACGTAATTACGTTAATTTTTCAAATAAGTAAAGCAGGTTACTTTGTTTTCCCATTTATTGTCTGACAGCTCTCTTGTCCCAATCTTGGGAAAAATCACAAGTGCATAGGTGTGTGTAAAAATGATGGTTATTGTACACTGAATGTGAGCATTTACTCATCTCACTTGCACAAAAAAGATTCAGTATTCCTCAAAATGAATAAAATCAGTCAAATGCAAAATCAGAATACTATGCAAACCTCCAATAATTAAATATGTTAAAAATATGTTTAAAAAAAAATAAAATATTTGTATGCCTTTAATCTCACTTTATTGACCAATGTACTTGCTGCTGACCTTCGATGATTCAGTTAAACCATAAGTGAAAATGACTTTAGATTTTTTGTTTTTAAGTAATTGTTAAGCTTTCTTCTCCTGCATCCTATTCTATCCAGAATGGCAGCACAGCTGAAAGGTTTGTTTGAGTAGCGCTCTCTACTGTACAGGCGTGAATTTGCATTTCCTTCAGCCATAGGCTTATTTAAATTTTGGTTTGAAAGGGTCTTTACATTTGCCCCCCCAAAAACTTTTTTGTTATAAAAAAAACAACAAAAAACAAACAAGCCCAGCCCAGGTGAAAAAAAATTATGCAAAAATAAATGTAACATATTACTTTTAAAATTAGTTACTTTTTAACGGAGTAACGCAATATTGTAATGCATTACTTTTCAAAGTAACTTTCCTCAACACTGGAGACGATAACAGTATATTTTTCTTATTTATGAAACCCACGTTTTTTCAGGCCGCCAAAATGCCATTGTTGTGTAAATGAACAGCCAAAACACATAAAAGTTTTTATTTTTTAATAATGTATTTACTGGAAAAACAAATACGATGACGGATTGTCTTTTTTATTGATGGTTTTTATTTACTGATTAACTAAAGAATTACCAATAAAGAACTCTTGTACAAATCATGTAGTCAACATGGAGGAAATAGTTATTTTCTTCCCTGGTTTTGAGGCTCTCTCAAGAAACGCTCGGTTTTGATGGGCATGTTGCACTGAAGACTTGGAAGTAAACGCCCACGGCTAGGATTGGATAACAGTTTTGCATATTTAATGAGCTTCGGCTCCCCCGTGAGTACACAAGGAATTGAAGCGTGTGGAGAAACGGCAACCGGAATGATTCATCCCACAAGGCTCACAAAATATCTTTATCAAACAAACACAATGATTTATCTCTCATCCACCCGTGATTGATTGGAATGCTATTTTTTTATTACTTGGCCCGCCCGAACCGTGCATCACACACACACACTCACACACACACACACACACACACACACACACACACACCAAGTACGTTGCAGACTGCATGATCAAAACTCATAGCCCCGGGATGATCAAAACACATAGCCCCGGGATGTTGGGCTTTGCGAGCCCTGCTCATACATATCCGAGTCTGATCCCGAATCGCAATGAACCAACAACACCACAAATAAAGGATTCTCCAGCCTGTGATAGCGTGCTAATGTTCAGTTAGACATGTACACATAATCAACAGACATCAAATGATCTGTAACAATGCAATACTATCACATTTAAAAAACATTTTTACTCACATAAGTGTGTTGCTTCATTCATTCATGTAATTTCATCCTGTCTGCAAATACAGGCTCTTGTTTACATACGAATCCATGGTTAAATGAAGGATCAGATGCGCAATGTCTTTCCCACGTGAGCTGGATATTCATTAAAAATAAAGTTCATCCATGCATTCATAATGTGCGGTATGTTTAGAAATTCTATCCGGTTTAGCTCCATGTAAGCCTGTGTTTTGTTAGTGGCACGAGTCGTGGGCAGGGATACAGAATTAGACTTTGTTTTTCTTCTGTTGAGGCGGTGTTTCACCACACTCTGACGTCATAGCCTGGCACATTCTGAGATCGATCATTTGCTGGGCCTGGTGTAAATCAAATATTTTCTTTGACTAACAAGGAAGTTTTCAGCTCTTAAACTTACAGGATATTCTTATATTATAATGACCTTTTATATATCAAAAGGGAAAGTAGATTTTTCAATTCATGACCCCTTTAAAGGGATTGTTCACCCAAAATTGAAAATAAAGTCAGTAATTACTCACCCTCATGTTGTTCCAACCATGTAAGACCTTCGTTCATCTTCGGAACATAATTTAGTATATTTTTGATGAAATCTGAGAGCTGTCTCACTCCTCCATACACTCTAAAAAAAAAAGGCTCGTAATCATAGGGGAACCTTTTTTAGTGCTATATAGCACCAATTTCGGTGCTTCAGTGGTTCTTCAGCGGTTCTTCAGAGGTGCTATATAGCACCTTAGTCAAAGAACCGGTGAAGAACCTCTGAAGAACCGCTGAAGAACCTCTGAAGAACCGCTGAAGAACCACTGAAGCACCAAAATTGGTGCTATATAGCACTAAAAAAGGTTCCCCTATGATTACGAGCCAAGAACCATTTTTGGTGCAATATAGAACCTTTTTTTTTTTTAGAGTGTAGGCTTTCAGAGGGAATGAAACTTGATGGCCCAGAATAGTAAGTAAAAACGTCATTTAAGGAGTCCAAATGACTACAGTGGCTCTGTATTAAGTCTATCATGCGACGAAAATACTTTTTGAGCGGAAAAACAACAAAAATAACGACTTTATCCCACTATTATTGTTGTTCAATTTGAGCCTCTGACGAGAGTTCGCGGGAGTGCCACGACGCATGCGCGAGAACTGAGATTACGGCGTTCTTCTTCTACTACTACTTGTTACTGGCTGCTCACTCTTTCGGAGTAGGGTTAATCTCAGTTCTCGCGCATGCGTCGTGGCACTCCCGCGAACTCTCGTCAGAGGCTCAAATTGAACAACAATAATAGTGGGATAAAGTCGGTATTTTTGTTGTTTTTCCGCTCAAAAAGTATTTTCGTTGCATGATAGACTTAATACAGAGCCACTGTAGTCATTTGGACTCCTTAAATTACGTTTTTACTTACTATTCTGGGCCATCAAGTTTCATTGCCTCTGAAAGCCTATGGAGGAGTGAGACAGCTCTCAGATTTCATCAAAAATATACTAAATTATGTTCCGAAGATGAACAAAGGTCTTACATGGTTGGAACAACATGAGGGTGAGTAATGACTGACTTTATTTTCAATTTTGGGTGAACTATCCCTTTAACTATATTCAAATATACAATTCGCTTACAAACAAGCTTACACAAGAGTGTTAATTACACTCCTCCCCTGAAATATGGAAAATCTTTTTTCTTCTTCTTCTTCTTCACTTGCCTTTTAGGTCTCAGCCTTTCTTGAGTGACAGTAGTTCCTGGAACCTCTAGTTCTAACTGCTTTTCATGTACACTCTAAAAAAAAAAAGGTTCTATATGGCACCAAAAATGGTTCTTGGCTCGTAATCATAGGGGAACCTTTTTTAGTGCTATATAGCACCAATTTTGGTGCTTCAGTGGTTCTTCAGCGGTTCTTCAGTGGTTCTTCAGCGGTTCTTCAGAGGTTCTTCACCGGTTCTTTGACTAAGGTGCTATATAGCACCGCTGAAGAACCGCTGAAGAACCACTGAAGCACCAAAATTGGTGCTATATAGCGCTAAAAAAGGTTCCCTATTGATTACGAGCCTTTTTTTTTAGAGTGTACAGCATTGTTAGAATCATCTCCTCTTACATGTCCTGACACAATGCCATGAGCCCTTGTTTTTAACACATTCAGTTATATACTGTAATTCTGAAACAGTTCATAATTTAACTCAGTTTGTCTCTTGTATGATTTTCCAAACACTTGAATCAAGTATGCAACAGGACCTAGCACACTTAACCACACTTCCTGGTACCCACTTGACACTTTCCCCTCCTCTGTGGTTTCGAACCAAGGCTTGTTGGTTTGGCAAAAACTTTCTGACACACTTTTGTGTTTTGCTTGCTGAGCTGCTTGCTTCTGCAGCATGCTCCTGGTGAAAATAGGTTTCAAGAGTGACATTCTGGTTTTGAATTGGTCATTCTCTCCCTTTTTCATTAGAAGCTGGATGTTACGCAGGACTTTTACACCATTGTTTCTTACAAATGTCTGAAATTCACTCGACACAAACTGTGGCCCATTATCAGAGAAGCCCCAAGTAGCAAAGTATTCCCTTAACACCTCAATGGTTTTTCCTGCAGTGGTATTAGATATCAGATCTATTTAATTACTTAATTTTTTTTTTTTTTTTTTTTTTTTTTACAAATTGAAGCATTTAAACTGATATAATATATCAGTTTAAATGCTTCAATTAGGCTATTATAGTTATATTATATTGTAAGCCTAATAAAGAATTGATCTCACAAGGGGATTGTTTAGGGATCCTTGCCATTAAAAAGTTTGAAAACCCCTGAAATAGAAAATCTTGGAAATTCATTAGCAATAAACAAACATTTAATTTTGATGTTTAATGCTGCCTGTCGGCAATAATTGACTGTACAAAAACACATTAAAAACCATCTCAGTGTAACTGCTTAGTTTTTTTTCATATTATATTATTATAAAGAATTGAACTGTCCTGGGGAGATTTTTTATAGTATTTCTTGGTAAAGAAGACTTGTACAGTTAACAGCATTGTACAAATCTCAGTCAAACTAAAGTGTGCTTAATTTTGTGACTTCTGAATTTTTTTATTATTTAATATATCACTAAGTTACATCAAGGGTTAAATAAAATAGAAATGGCACATTAAGGTTAAAAATTATAACTGCATGATGAAACCACTTTTTGTGTGTGTTGTTTACATACGCTGTACAGGTCAGGTATAAAGAAAAGTTTTGCTCAGTGAGAAAAGAAATTAGAGGGAACATTTCTTATGGCTCGTTTCAACAGCGGTAGAGTACAGTACAATACGATTCGGGACGGTAAACCCTGACAGTAACCTTACTTGATAGGCATGGTGTTTGCCGGAAAGTAGTGATCAACGTCATTCTCGCACAAAGAAGAAACACAGTATAGTAAACTGCGCGTTAGATCTGCCTAAAACTGACAGCCTTGATCTGAATGAAGGCTTTCAGGAATTCAGGAACACCGTGCTCTGTGGCATACTGTTCCGTTACAGCTCTCTGATCTTTCCTATTTCAAATACTTGAAATAGTCTTTGAGAACGAGGATATATTTATGGCCTGATGGTGTCACAGGATTTTCAGTAATGTCAGCTGCCATCTTTCAAAAGGGTGATTGGCATGGGACTGGCATAGATCTTGAAAGGCATGAAATACACTAACACACTTAAAAACAGGATAGTATACAGAAATGACTAGGGAGAAAAGTGGAGGGTTACAGAAGTCAGATTTGAGCTTTTGTCCCTTGTACAAAAGTGCTATGTTACTTGTTCAGGCTGAATACTTCAATTTATAATAAGAAAGAGATCCAATGAACCATCCTGTAAGTGTGGGGTAACTGGTCGCTGTAAAATGAAATGTGAAACTTGTCACATCAGCACCAGCTCTACAGAATTGTAGGAGCCATTTATTTGCCTTATTTGAAGAATAATAGAGTGGTGCAGGCATGACATCACTTTGTAGGCCAAAACGAGGAAGCAATCTAGCATTTTAACACTTCCTGTTCCATCAACCCAACGTCAATGGGTTCCCTTTCGAGAGTCCTCTCATATTGCATTTGCTAAACGCTATGGGGAATTTCCTTTCCTCAAGATTTTGAAACAATTTTTATCCTAAAAATACCATGTAAAACGCAGTGCAGCTGCACAGCTCTCAGCAGGAAGCAGCTGCGTGCTGATTGTCTGTGCCGCTGCTACTGCAGGAACCTTTGGTGAGACCGCTGGGCGGGACGGACCAATCAGGTCCCTCTAATATTCCCGCCACAGGGGGCAGCAGAATTTGCATAGCCAAGGGTATAAAAGACCCTGTCTCGCCAGGTTCGTCAGATTATTTCTTCTTCAGCGACTCACCTCGCTGAGCTCCGGATTGATTGAAGCCCGCCGTCGAAACGCTACCAGCGGAATCCCTGCAGCCCTGAGGACGCCGGATTCCAACCTGGTCTCCGCCTTCAGCCGCCTGCTGTTCCAGCTGTGCCATCCGGCATTAAAATATCCTTTATACTGTGTATGTGTGTGTATGTGTGTGTGTGTTGCTGGCAACGCCACTTCTAAGAGCTTACTAGCTCTCCACCTCTCTTCTCTCGTGTCCGCCGCGTGTTTTTACGGCGCAAACAGAGAACATAAGTCTTCCGCCGCTTCAAATAAAGCCGCGGACATATGGAGCGCTCCTCTTCTCTCGCTTCCGTCGCGCTGAAGCACCGCGGACAGAGAATGTTATATCCCCGCCACTCTAATGGCGCCGCGGATATTCGGAGCTCTCCTCTCTCTTGCTTCCGCCGCTCTGAAATGGCCGCGGACAGAGAATATTATATCCCCGCCGCGCTAATGGCGCCGCGGACATACGGGGCTCTTCACTCTCCTTACTCTCTTGCTCCCGCCGCTCTGAAAATGGCTGCGGACAGAGAATGTTATACTGCTGCCGCGCTGATAAGCGCCGCGGACAGAAGATGTGCACTTCTGCACTCGAGTGAACTCAAGCCTAAGCTCTCCTCTCTCTTCCTCCCTTCTACTCTTCTTCTCCTCTCGCTCTGCCGCTCTGATAATGGCCGCGGACAGAGAATGCTAGAGTAGACAAGCGAACTCAGGCTGCTAGATATATCGAGAACGCGCTTACGTCACAGCCATTCTCACTGCACAGCGCGCGTTCGCTGACTAGAGCGCGTCCTACGACATAACACGCGCTCTCCGTCTAGAGCATAACGGGGTCGTAAAATGGCTGCCAAGCATGCGCCTTTTTTCCTCAATATCGCTTCTCCCAGTCCCCTCTATTTAGGCGGCTGGAGTGGTTCAACACTGTAGGTAATGTGTCAACTACATAATGTGCACTCCTGCATAAGCACTGTTAATTCAGTGCCACAAAATCACTCAATAAACCTGATATTCTCCCAGTTCCCTTAGTTCAGGTGAAAGTTGTACCCCTACACTCAAGCACTTCCCTATGTCCCCCAGCTCCTTGCACCCAGGCGGCTGGAAACATTATTCCCACATTCGACGAGCCCGTAAACAAACGAGCTCGCTTGTACACATGCACCATTTCCCCGGCGACACAAATAAAGCGTTCGCCAGCTGTTCTGTGTTCTCCGGCCCCCTGCACTCAGGCGGCTGGGAACATTATTCCCACAGTCTACGAGCCCATGAGCAACGTGCTCTCCTGTACACAAACACAATCTCCTTGGTAAAGCGCCACTTCCACAGCGACCCAAATAAAGCATGTGTCGCCATTCAGTGCATGCCGCCTCTCACAGTGCCACTAGCACAATGCAACCGGGCTAACAGGTCCCTGTTACTCAGTGACTCACCCTACAAATTAATTCAACCCCTGGCTTCGCAAGCCGAGGCCTGGCAGGCTATTTCCGGCATTTTGACAGGGGTGTTGAACATAATAACAAGGTTACTCGCTACAGTTCGCTCGCAGACCACCGTGCTTTTGCACTGTGGTAGAGACAGCGGTGAGAAGCGACATGAGTCACGTGCTTCAAACCGAAATATCAAAACTGTTAAATAAAGGGAGCGGTGGAAACCTTGCACTGCTCACAGAGCTAGTCAGGCTTTTACAGTCGCTACTTCCTTGAGCCAAAAGAAGGGTGGTGGTCTCAGGCCATTCTAGATCTCAGACATCTGAACAAGGCCCTTATGAAGCGCCCGTTCAAAATGTTGAAAATAAAACAAATCCTTGCGCGCATTCGCCCGGGAGATTGGTTTTTCACTGTGGATCTAGAGCATGCCTTTTTCCACATACAAATAGCCCCCCATCGCAGGCCATTCTTGAGATTCGCCTTCGAGGGGAAAGTTTACAATACAGGGTGTTACCCTTTGGTCTATCTCTGGCTCCCTGCACATTTACGAAGTGCATGGAAGCGGCGCTAACCCCGCTGAGGCTTTGGGGAATGATATTTCTCAACTATCTCGACGACTGGCTCATAATAGCTCAATCAGAGATACAGTTATTGAACCACAGATCTTGGCTTCTCAACCATCTAAAATGCTTGGGCCTCAGATTCAACGTGGCAAAGAGCTTATTGTCTCCCACACAGAACGTTTAGTTTCTGGGAACAGTGTTAGACTCACTGCAGATGAACGCGCGACTGACGTCACAGCGCGCGCTCTCTGTTCAGAACCGAGCGGTTTCCCTTAGGTCCGGTGCATACACTCCTCTCAAACACTTTCAGATGATGTTGGGTCTAATGGCCTCAGCGGCGCCAGTTCTCAGACTAGGTCTGTTACACATGCGCCCCCTACAGCGCTGGCTGAATCGCCGCGTTCCAGCTCACGCATGGCTCTCGGACCAATTACAAATCAAGGTAGACCACAGCTGTGTGTTGGCTCTGGCTCCTTGGAAAGATCACGTCTGGTATCAGACGGGCGTGAGCTTGGGCACTGTTACGAAGTGGAAAGTTATCTCGACAGATGCATCCAACCTAGGTTGGGGAGCCCTTCACGAGGGCTGGCCAGTCTCCGGTCTCTGGTCAGACTCGGAAAAGAGCCTTCACAAAAGAACGGACAGCAGGTCAGTGGTAGCCTATAGAAATCGCCAGGGCGGTCTAAGATCTATAGGTCTACACACAATGGCAGAAAAAATCCTAATATGGGCAGAGCACAACCTGAGCTCGCTGAGGGCGACTCATGTGCCAGGCATTCTGAATTTGGGTCCAGACATGCTGTCCAGGGGCAAAGTGTCCCCAGCAGAATGGTCTCTTCACCTACAAATAATTCAGACAATTTGGGGCATGTTTGGAAAGGCAAAAGTGGATCTTTTCGCATCACAAGACAATGCTCAATGCCTAATATAATTCTCCAAGCACAAGGAGAGCAAGTGCGCTGTGCTTTTGATAGCCCCGCTGTGGAGAAATCAGCCTTGGTTCTCACTGCTAAGTCGGATGTCAGATACAGCCCCGTGGCCAATACCGCTGAGGAGAGACCTCCTCATGCAGGCGAAACGGCAGATCTGGCATCCCCGTCCCGATCTATGACCGCTTCATGTCTGGCCCATCAACGGGTACATGAGAACCTCTCTGAAAATGTATTAAACACTATTTCTGAAGTTAGAGCCCCCGCAACCAGGCGGCTCTATTCAGGCAAATGATCAGTCTTTTCGGACTGGTGTAAAGCACAAAGCCTGACCCCACATAATTGTGAAGTGTCAGAAGTGCTCACTTTTTTACAAGAGCTGCTGGACGCGGGTCGTTCCCCCTCCATGCTCAAGTTTATGTGGCTGCTATAGCAGCGTATCACATTCAAGTGAATGGACTGTCACTGGGAAAGAACGATCTTATCGTGCACTTCCTCAAAGGGGCTAGAAGGCTTCACACCTCGCCCCCCTTCAGTCCCTATATGGGACCTGTCCACGGTCCTGGATGCTATGAAAGGCTCAACATTTGAGCCTCTGCATTTGGTGAGCTTAAAGCTCCTATCACTCAAGACCGCTTTTCTGCTAGCTATCGCATCAGTTAAGCGAGTGGGTGATCTGCACGTGCTCTCAGTGAGCGCCTCTTGTCTGGAATTTGGGCCAAACGACTCTAAAGTTGTCCTCAAACCAAGACAGATATGTACCTAAGTGCTTTCAACTCCGTTCAGAGCACAGGTCATTTCACTTTCAGCACTCTCATCATCGTTAGATGAGGAAGATACTAATTTTCTCTGTCGTGTCAGAGCGCTGAGAATATGCATAGAGCGTTCCGCTGCTTTCAGACAAACTGAACAGCTCTTTGTGTGCTTTGGCGGCCGCACCAGCGGGTGCGTGGTTACAAAGCAGACCTTGTCACGATGGATTGTGGATGCTATCTCGCTGGCTTATGAGTCCAAATATCTCAACTGCCCTATAGGCATCAAAGTCCATTCTACTAGAGGCATGGCCTCGTCGTGGGCTTGGTCTACTGGCATTTCTCTGAATGATATCTGTGTGGCAGCAGGCTGGGCCTCCCCGTCCACTTTTATCAGATTTTATAATTTGGATGTCCCTGCCTTACAGGCTGGGCTTCTCGCCGTATAATACATATTAACCCCTTATGGCCTATAGTCCGGTCTGGGTTAAGTATTTGTATAAGTCATAAGCACATTCCTTATAGGACTCGACTGTAGCAATTATGGCCGCAGACATATAGATGAATTAATCTTCCAAATGATTCTATCAAATTAACATCCTTTTCACAAAAGCCCAATTCAGCTCTAGACCTCAGGAAATCGACCATCGATCACGAGAGAGATGGGGGCTCGATTCTGCCCGGAGCTACTAGTTGTGACTTCCTACCAACTGACTTCCTATGGACTCATGACCAAACTCAGTTAAAGAGGACAAAGGATTCATTGTGTCACAAGACAAAGAAACAACCAGACCTCTGTCTTTGCAATCAGCAGTAAATGAACTCCACGCGACAGCTAAAACTCCAAGCAAGCTCACAGAAACTGTTAGCTTATGGAGTACATCAAATAACTGATTATTGGACTTTCATTCAAATAGCCTTCGACATAGCTTGTTAGTGTGTTTACAACTAATACACGTTAGTTAGAATATTAGGCATGTATATTACTCACAATTCATGCAATTTTGTAACTATTGAATGAGTGGATGAAAAGGCATTATGTTTGATACCATTGTGTTCGTATGGGTATAATCCAACAGATGAGCTGAATGAAATCTTTATAGAATTGATCATGTCCTTATAGTCAGAAATTAGGTCTAAATTTACTCTCTGCTAAAGAGCAGGAAACTAAATTCTATAGATAACCCAATTTTGTGGGAGGGGTGGAGACACAGTCACCCCTGAAGCCTAATTGGCCAGAAGCCTAGTTGTGACTTCCTACCAACTTCAGGGAGAACAACTAGTCTGTGAGTACTGTTTACATTTTCTTAAGTGATCTGTAGTTCAGCTGTTAGTCAGAACGTTTTCTGTGTGCTGTAGTTGGTTGTCTGTTTGCTGAAAGTTTGTTAGTCACGTGACCTCACGCGAACGCGTTTCACTGGGCGTGGCCGCTAGCCAGCGTGGTATAAGAGCTGTGTTGTTTACAATTGGAGGTAGAGAGAAGCAATCGAACTTCAGGGAGAACAACTAGTCTGTGAGTACTGTTTACATTTTCTTAAGTGATCTGTAGTTCAGCTGTTAGTCAGAACGTTTTCTGTGTGCTGTAGTTGGTTGTCTGTTTGCTGAAAGTTTGTTAGTCACGTGACCTCACGCGTACGCGTTTCACTGGGCGTGGCCGCTAGCCAGCGTGGTATAAGAGCTGTGTTGTTTACAATTGGAGGTAGAGAGAAGCAATCGAACTTCAGGGAGAACAACTAGTCTGTGAGTACTGTTTACATTTTCTTAAGTGATCTGTAGTTCAGCTGTTAGTCAGAACGTTTTCTGTGTGCTGTAGTTGGTTGTCTGTTTGCTGAAAGTTTGTTAGTCACGTGACCTCACGCGAACGCGTTTCACTGGGAGTAGCCATCTGTATTCAATAAGGACAATTAACGTGAGTATAAGTGAGCGGTTCTCCGCGGCAGCGGAAGCGGCAGCCCTCATGTGAAGCCCTCCTCGTGTGAAGACCGAGGAGTGTAAAGACCATTCGACTCTACTCTGCGCGACTCCACTCGAGCAAGGACACGACAAGGCACTTGAGTATAGCTTTCCTTCTACTTTGTCCACTTTTGTGTTTTGCTTGTTGTTATCTGTTTGGTTCTCTGACCCGTATTCACGATGTGCTTCAAAATTGCTACTATTACCTCAAACACCCGTAAGTCACGCTCATCACGTTCTAGACACCGTAATCCTAATAATCTGCGTAGTGTACCTATTTCCTCTACTACATTAATGTCCATTCCAATTGGTCTGTGGAATTGCCAGTCTGCTGTAAACAAAGCAGACTTTATTTAATCTTTTTCCACTCATTCACATCTCAGTCTCATGGCTCTAACTGAAACCTGGATCAAACCAGAAGACACTGCCACTCCTGCAGCTCTCTCAAATAATTTCACTTTTTCACACACCCCTCGCCCGATTGGGAGGGGTGGAGGTACTGGTTTGCTCATCTCAAATGATTGGAAATTTGAGCCCATTACATCTCTATCTGGCAACCGCTCTTTTGAATCACACTCAATCACTATCACTCATCCTGCTAAAATCCATGTTATAGTTATTTATCGCCCTCCAGGTCAACTGGGTAACTTCTTAGAGGAATTGGATATTTTCCTCTCTCACTTCCCTGAGGATGGCACTCCTCTGGTACTGCTTGGTGACTTCAACATCCACCTTGATAAACCCCAGGCTGCTGACTTCACCACTCTTCTGACCTCATTTGACCTCATGCGAGTATCTACTACAGCTACTCACAAATCAGGTAACCATCTGGACCTTATCTACACGCGCTATTGCTCCACAAACAACACTTTAGTTACTCCACTGCACACCTCAGATCACTTTCTCATCACTCTTAACCTCATACTGACTCCTGACACAACACACACTCCTCCACAGATCACCTTTCGGCGTAATCTACGCTCGCTCTCTCCGTCCCGTCTATCCACTATGGTTTCATCCTCACTCCCTCCACCTGCTCAGTTCTCAGCACTAGACACTAACAGTGCTACTGACACTCTTTGCTCCACTCTAACATCCTGCTTAGACAACCTCTGTCCCCTTACATCCAGGCCAGCCCGCACCACCCCTTCTGCCCCCTGGCTGTCTGATGTTCTCCGTGAACATCGCTCTGGACTCCGGGCGGCAGAGAGGAAGTGGCGCAAAACTAAAAACGCTACTGACCTAACCCTGTATCAGTCTCTTCTTGCTTCATTCTCTACTAATGTCTCCACTGCTAAAACTACATACTACCACAACAAAATCAACAACTGCTCTGACTCTCGTGCACTTTACAAAACATTCTCTTCGCTCCTTTGTCCTCCTCCTCCCCCTCCTTCATCAACTCTTACAGCTGATGACTTTGCATCATTTTTCACAAACAAAACCTCCTCCATCAGCAGTCAATTCTCCACACCACAAACTGACATGCACATCTCAACAACCATCACACACACGCTCCCCTCCTTCTCTCTGCTCTCTGAAGCAGATGTCTCCAAACTCATCCTATCCAATCATCCCACTACCTGTCCGCTTGATCCTATCCCCACCCACCTCCTTCAGGCCATCTCTTCTTCTGTTACTCCTGCACTCACTCACATTGTCAACACCTCTCTTCACACCGGGACTTTCCCCACAGCATTTAAGCAGGCTCGGGTAACCCCACTGCTTAAGAAACCCTCTCTAAACCCAGCACTTTTAGAAAACTACAGACCGGTATCCCTTCTTCCTTTCATTGCAAAGACACTTGAGCGAGTGGTGTTTAACCAGCTCTCTACGTTTCTTGAACAGAACAACCTCCTGGACATCAACCAATCCGGCTTCAAAAGCGGGCACTCAACTGAGACTGCCCTGCTCTCGGTTACGGAGGCACTCAGACAGGCAAGAGCAGCTTCCAAATCCACAGTACTTATCTTACTGGATTTGTCTGCTGCTTTTGACACAGTTAACCACCAGATCCTCCTGTCAACTCTCATGAAGATGGGCATCTCAGGAACCGCTCTCCAGTGGTTCAAGTCTTACCTCTCAGGTAGGTCCTTCAGGGTGTCATGGAGAGGTGAAGTGTCTAAGTCACATCATCTAGCTACTGGAGTTCCCCAGGACTCAGTGCTTGGACCACTTCTCTTCTCCATCTACATGTCATCACTGGGATTGGTCATTCAGAAACATGGCTTTTCCTATCACTGCTATGCCGACGACACTCAACTCTACTTCTCATTTCAACCAGATGATCCATCGGTTGGTGTTCGTATCGCTGCCTGCCTAAAAGACATTTCTGCCTGGATGAAGGAACATCACCTTCAACTTAACCTTGCAAAGACAGAACTTCTTGTTGTCTCTGCCAACCCAGCACTTCACCACAATCTCTCCATTCAGCTAGGTTCATCAACCATAACTCCGTCCAGGACAGCCAGGAACCTTGGAGTTGTGATTGATGATCAGCTAAAATTCACTGACCACATTACTGCAACAACCCGATCCTGTAGATTTGCATTATACAACATTAGGAAGATTAGACCCTTCCTATCAGAGCATGCCACACAACTACTGGTCCAAGCTCTTGTTCTCTCCAGACTGGACTACTGTAATGCTCTTCTAGCGGGCCTTCCGGCATGCACTATCAAACCCTTGCAACTGATCCAGAATGCAGCGGCGAGGTTGGTCTTTAATGAGCCGAAGAGAGCGCACGTCACGCCTCTCTTCATCAGTCTGCACTGGCTGCCAATAGCTGCTCGCATCAAATTCAAGGCACTGGTGCTCGCCTTCAAAGCAACCACTGGCTCTGCACCAATATACCTAAACTCGCTCGTTCAGACTTACACACCCTCCAGGAACTTACGTTCTGCTAGTGAACGACGCCTTGTGGTGCCATACCAGAGAGGCATGAAATCGCTCTCACGGAGCTTTTCCTGGGCTGTTCCCACCTGGTGGAATGACCTGCCTATCTCAATTCGTGCAGCCGAGTCTGTAACCATTTTCAAAAAACACCTAAAGACACATCTCTTCCAGCAGCACCTGACCAATCAAGAATAGCACTTATCATTCTATTCATTTTCTGTCTGTCTAATTTATTTAAAAAAAAAAAAAAAAAACTGTCCTGTGTGTTCTGAGCTAGATTAACTGAGACTTGCTACAGCACTTGCATACTGTTGCCCTTGACTGTTCTAGTTGCTTCTTTTGCTCTCATTTGTAAGTCGCTTTGGATAAAAGCGTCTGCTAAATGACTAAATGTAAATGTAAATGTAAGCCATCCAGGGGATGGGCAAATGTTTGAGTTTAATCTCAGAACACGAACGAAGAGTTCAGTTCAGAGTTTGCAGTTCAGAGTTCAGTTTCCAGTTCACGTCGCAACCAGTTCGGTTCGAGCGGGTTCGCGGCCTGTTCGCAGTTCAGAGATGAGCTAAGTCCTAGCAGTTTGACCAGAGTGAGTTCTGAACGGAGAGCTCCCAGGAGACGATCTGATGATCGTGACAGACCGACATCAGAGAAAATGGGTTAACAACGATTTCATTCAGGCCATCTGCTTTTCTCTCACTTTCCTTTCTTTTACTTAAAGTTTATTTTATTTCCGTTAAGTCTCGGGTTCTGTTAAGTTTCGCCGCAAAAGTCTCTCAACAACGAGTTTCTAACAGCGCGCTCCAACTTCAAACAACGCACACAAGACTTTCATCCAGCCGCCAACACGCCACGTGATTGGCTTCCCCAGACGTCGACCAGACCTTCAGTGAATCAAAGATCCGGGAAAACCCCTGTCCAGCCAGGAGAAGGGAATCCCCCTTGTCAGACGACACACGAGACACAACGCAAGTAATGCCTCTTGATTCCAAGCTGAACTGGTGCATTAGATCAAATGTAATAACCCTGCCTAAGAAACGATAGAAGGTTAAATTACTGATCAATGGTTTCTTCAGGTCATGTTTCATAAATGCATAGATTGCTTAGGATTTCATAATTTCTCTCTCTTAGAACTTATTCTTTTCCTCACCTTCTTCCTTTCTGCAACGTGTGAATGTGCGAGTGCGTGTGTTTATGTTAGATATTAGTTTGATGTGTTAGAGTAATCAATAAAGTTCCGTTTGTATTCAAAGATAACTGTTCTTGTGTTATGTGCTTATCAATTTAATGTCTTGAACTGCCGAAAGTTACCCGGCTGTTAAATAGTGTTTCACTATTGTTCGGATATTAATATCCGCTGCAGAGTTGATATTTGCCCGTTCAAATGAACGCTGGAAGAGTCATTTGCTCGGCTGTAAAATAGACTCTCAAAATTCCCTATGAATTCATTAATTCATTCATTTGAGCTAAATATACATGTTTCCCTTTAACAGAGCCCCCTTTAAGTTCTTACATATCGGCGGACGAATAATGTGTTAACATTGATTCTGAATTATTTATAAATTATAGTGTCATTCGAGTCTTTTTCATTTTAATTCAGTTCTCCGTTGAGTTATTATTTTATCTGACTCATAGTCGCTACACGACTCTGTCTGGTCTATATATATATTATATATATATACATATATCTTGTGTGATATTCTCATTGAAATAGCCCGACTCAGGTCTGGCTCATATTGGGGACTTCTATGAATATCAGATTTACGGGCCCACTTAGGTCAGCCTGGGTGTGGTTTCTACAGGCTATCAGAGGCGCTAAGCGAGCATGGCGTTTTGCATTGGTTCCCCATAGCGTTTAGCAAACGCAATACGAGAGTACTCTCGAAAGGGAACACTTCGGTTACTTACGTAACCTCGGTTCCCTGAGAAGAGGGAACGAGTATTGCGTTTGCTTGCCGTGCTTCGCTTGCTCAGGGAGTCGCTTCAGTCGATTTAACCTGACGAACCTGGCGAGACAGGGTCTTTTATACCCTTGGCTATGCAAATTCTGCTGCCCCCTGTGGCGGGAATATTAGAGGGACCTGATTGGTCCGTCCCGCCCAGCGGTCTCGCCATAGGTTCCTGCAGTAGCAGCGGCACAGCCAATCAGCACGCAGCTGCTTCCTGCTGAGAGCTGTGCAGCTGCACTGCGTTTTACATGGTATTTTTAGTATAAAAATTGCTTCAAAATCTCGAGGAAAGGAAATTCCCCATAGCGTTTAGCAAACGCAATACTCGTTCCCTCTTCTCAGGGAACCGAGTTCCCTTTCGAAAGGGAACTCGCGCTGCGCCAGCTTGACGCTACGGGGAACGCCTCCAGCGTGACAGGTGTCTGAACTACTATCGAATCACGGCAATCCTATTGACCGGCGACAGCCTATGATGTCATCAAGGTGCGACCAGGAAGTATATAAGGGCGCCTCACAAACATGACACTGCTTTTTCGTCTTCAGGGACTGTTTTGTCTGAATTGCTTCTAGTAAGGTAATCCAAATTCATTATTATATACACACGAGCTGTGTGTTTCTGCCTGGGATCAAGAGCATGCACAGTCAGCTCTTATCAAGCTGTTTGTGTGTTTGTATAATGTGAGCGTTTGTCAATCTGAGATCGCTCTGCTCTCGTCTGATTCTCTTCCTGAGGGAAGAGGGTCTGGCATCCGAGACCGATGATGCAGTCCCGCTCATGCCGAGGCTGTGCGCGGACGCACGTCACGGGTTTCCCGGATAGAGCTCGCTAAATCGTCACGGGAAGGCATTCTTCCCTTTGACGATCTGGCGGCTGACGAGACTTGTTTGCTAGTGCTCTAGGGATGGCTGTGAGAAGGAGGATTAATCTTCTCAGCCATCCCGACTGTGTATGCTGAGCCGATGAATGTTATGAAACGCGCTGCAGGCGGGCTGCAGCCGCTATGTTGCCGCGTTAGAGGAGAGATCGCTCATGTTGGATTAAACGATCGATTTCTCCCCAGCCATAATCATCGGCTCAGTTGGGCTTTCATTCCTTCCTGATCTTCCTATTTAGATCGAGGGGGCATGAAATAACCTATATTCTGCTTATATTCACTGTCATCAGCAGTGTGATATCAGCGGGATGTGTGCAATCTAACAAAGCGCATCTGGGAAGCTGAGAGCTCCAACCCTGCCACCTAAACGATGTGTCGCTTTAATGACAGGGCATACACGGCAGCAGGTCAGCCCGGTGATACTTCTTACACCATGGCAGTATTTCATGCGCACCAGGCCGGTTTGCTGAGGGATCTCGATCAGGGGAAGTTTCCCTGATGCGGTGGTTGCGCAGCAGGTGGAGACTGGGCCCGAGGGCCAGCATCGCGGAGGAATAGCGGATTTGGCAGCGTCTGAGGACCTGCATACCACTGAGATCCGGGTCCCAGGCAGGCGGGAGGCGTCACGGTCCGAGTTTTGAACATGCTGATTTGTCTGCAGTGAAGTTTTGCTGATGCATGTACTTGGCTTGTGTGTGTTAGTGATGCACGGTTCGCACTTATATCCACCGATCGTGCGGGCCAAGTAATACAAAAATAACATTCATATTAATTGCGGGTGGATGAGAGATAAATAATTGTGTTTGTTTGATAAAGACATTTGCGAGCCCTGTAAGCGGATTCCGGTTGCTGTTTCTCTCCACATTGGAAGTTTTCAAAACAATTCCCCACATGTACTGACGGGGGAGCCAAAACTTATTACCAAGCAAAACTGTTATCCAATCATAGCAGTGGGCATTTACTTCCAAGTCTTCAGTGGCGCACGACCATAAAAACCGAGCGTTCCAGGAGAGAGGCCGTTTCTACCCAAAACCAGGGTAGAAAATAGCCTATTGTGTTTTTGAATGTAAAAACCACGCAAACGTAATTTGAAACAAGTTGATCTCAGACAACAGTATAATTTTTTTTTTAAAGGGTAACTAAACCCTAAACCAACTTTTTTTAGTTAATGATCTGCAAGACTGGGGCTGTATTAAAGCGATAGTTCACCCAAAAATGAAAATTCTGTCATCATTTACTCACCCTCAAGTTGTTCCAAACCTGTACGAGTTTCTTTGTTCTGCTGAACAGAAAAGAAGATATTTAGAAGAATGTCTGTAACAAAGCAGATAGAGCAACCATTGACTATCATAGTAGGGGAAAAAATACTATGGTAGTCAATGGTTGCTCTATCTGCTTTGTTACAAACATTCTTCTAAATATCTTCTTTTGTGTTCAGCAGAACAAAGAAATTCGTATAGGTTTGGAACAGCTTGAGGGTGAGTAAATGATGACAGAATTTTCATTTTTGGGTGAACTATCCCTTTAATGCTGTTCATTGATTCGAGTAAATGTTTTGACATTTGGGTATAAAGTGGTTTAATTCTATAATATATGGTGTAAAACTGCCTAAGTGCTGCCCTCTTAAGGTTGAACAGTGGTTACTGCAGTTGAATTTTCCTATTGGCCGTTGAAGGTCATCATGCTGTATCATGGTCATCAGGCTCACTACCCACGCCCCTGGCACGAGCTCACCACGCCCTCAGAAATGTTTTCCCCAATCACATGATGAGAACGGCTTCACTCCAGTATGAACTCTCATGTTAAATGAAGTAGAAATATTATGAATGAAACTTACTTGACGCTTGCTTTAACATTGTAATGAAGAAAATAGGGTTAAATAATGCAGTTGTCAGTACACATCGGGCTTTTCTTGCGATATTATTGCCGGCCGTCATGTGTACAGAAGGTCATTTTCATACATGAGACGTACTTTCAAACCCTGACATGCAAGTGGTTGCCGTGGTAACAATACCATGACGTGCTGGCCATATATAGTCTAACTTTTATTGAGGAAATCTGTTTATAATAGGCTATTATGTTTGAACTTATTGGAACTTAACAGTATAGATTTGACTGTTCATAGATTAGGTCAGTTCTCTTGCGCTGCTGCATCGCTGCATTTAGCATTAAGCTTTGTATCAGTAGAAACCCGGTAGTATATTCAAATTATTGTACTTCCCCCCCTCATATCCCCTGAGACAGGTGGGGGAGAATGATGGCTCTGTTGCAAAGCTACTGGCGGCGTCACTCCAGTCATTCTCCACCTTTGCAACTCACGAGTCAGACAGCTGTCAATCAATCCGTCACTGCGGGATTCAGGGGCATGCCATCCGCTCAGTCCTGCCCTCGGTTCATCCCCTTTGTCTCCGCTGGGCTCTGCCCACTTTTCCAGCATTTTTCAAATATTGCCAATGGGTGGAGTTAAGCACTGAGCTGGGGTTTAGTTACCCTTTAAAAGTCAGTTCATTTACCCTTTAAGAATGTTATCTATTCATGTGTAGCCTATACAGTGGTGTAAATTATCCAAACCACTAGAGGGAGCTCTTACCAATGTCTACTCACTAGCGCATAATATAACAGTTAACGCAGAGACGAGCAGAACAATTTATATGCTTCATCTTGTAATTGGCATTATACTGGTATATATTTTATTGCAGGTAAGATCAATTATGTATGTTTCAAGTAAGGGGTCCATGAACAGTTATGTTTAGTATGTGTTAAATAGGTTTTAAGCTCAAAAACAGTAATTGCTCATGGAAATAGCGTGATCAGAAACAACTGTAGTGAAACAAATTTGTACATGAAGCAAAGACCAATATTGTGCACAGACATGAAAATACACTGTTAGCAATTGATGTAATTTTTACAGTAAATTTTACAACAACATATTGTATTCATTTTTTTATTGTAAATGCAAATGCATGATGGGAAATGTATGGACAGTCCTGTAATTTTGTTGTAACTACACTGTAAAAGCATTATTTTACAGCCACCGCATAGCATTGTGGGATTGATTGCTACTATTTGAATGTTGAAATTGCGCGGCACTGTGGCGGCCCATGCACCAGAATCAAATTTTTTTGGAATAAGCTACTTTTGAAAGAAGGAACACATCTCAGGTATGAAACATTAACATGACATCTATTTTTATGGATTTATTAAAACTGGTGATATGAGTGAGTGGTGATTGTTTCGTTTGGTATATTTCAGTGACATTAGCCCCGACTTGACACTCCCGGTAAAAAAACAACATGAACTGACTGCGGTGAAGCGGCGTCTTACTCAATCCATATACCACATCCAGGTACAAGGTACGAGATATTCACAATTTTTTGTTTGGTATATTTCCGCTACGGTGGTCTGTGGAAAGTTTTTTTATGGCGCGCTTGACTTCTTAGAAGAACGTCACGTCTGCCTCCTGTCAGTGAATTAGTTTAAAAAGGTAGCTTATGTTTGCTCTTTTCTTATTTTTCGTTTGGTATATTTCAGCAACATTAGCTAGAGTAACGTTAGATCTCTATAACGTTAGCTCAACTCGCATGATTCAACTGAAAATGACTAGTTCGTTAATTTTGCTGAAGGAGATTCAAAGATCTGAGTCTGTAAAATGATCCAAACTTTCCGCTACGGTGGTCTGTGGAAAGTTTTTTATGGCGCGCTTGACTTCTGAGAAGAACGTCACGTCTGCCTCCTGTCAGTGAATTAACTTAGTTTAAAAAGGTAGCTTATATTTGCTCTTTTCTTATTTTTCGTTTTGTATATTTCAGCAACATTAGCTAGAGTAACGTTAGATCTCTATAACGTTAGCTCAACTCGCATGATTCAACTCAAAATGATTAGTTCGTTCATTTTGCTGAAGGAGATTCAAAGATCTGAGTCTGTAAAATGATCCAAACTTTGGATCTACGGTGGTCTGTGGAAAGTTTTTTTTATTGCACGCTTGACTTCTGAGAAGAACGTCACGTCTGCCTCCTGTCAGTGAGTTAGTTTAAAAAGGTAGCTTATGTTTGCTCTTTTCTTATAATTGTTAAAGCATATATCAAGAACAGATTTTATAACATTATCGTATATATATATATATATGTTTGTTTTTTTTTTGGTCCGTTTAGCTGTTTTGCAGAGCTGGCTAGCTCCTGTTCTGTTTGTAATCTAGCTAACGTTAGATAAAGTGCCAAATCTTAAACTGAACTGCACACGTTCATCTTAGAAAAATTATTTCCAAGTGCCTATCATAAAAGGTATTTTCTCAATTTTTTGCACTTGCTGAAAGTTCGGTGTCTGTGGAAAGTTTTTTATGGCGCGTGTGGTGTATTTAATATTATTAATATGTGCATTAAGGTTGACCCGGAAGGCTTGCCATAGTTAGTTTGTGTATCTTCTGCGCATGTCAGATATAGGAAGTTGAGTCTGTAATACCCTCATGTTATGTTTCACGTGTTGGCCAGTCCTTACTGATAAAGCAGTAAAAACGCGTGCCTTGCCTCGTTATTGAAGTACACCACATAATTGGCGACGAGGAAAATCGGTTGAGTTCGTGAAATGGCGCACTTTTCCCAAAGACCAGACGAGTTCAAGCCTGAGCATGAAATGTGGTCTGCATACGTCGAGCGCATGGAGTTGCTGTTCGAAGCTCACAGTGTCGATGATGGAAAGAAAGTTCCAGTATTGTTGAGCTCGGTCGGCGCAGCAACATATGGCCTTCTACGCAACCTAGTCCAGCCTGACAAGCCAAAAGACAAAACTTTTAATCAGATTGTGACCATCCTAAAAGATTATTATGAACCTAAACCATTGGTCATCGCTGAGCGTTTCAGGTACCGTAAATGTGTCCAGAAAAGCGGCCAGACAGTGACGGAGTATGCTGCTGAGCTGCGCCAACTCGCTGTGAATTGTGATTTCGGGGACAAGCTGGATGAAGCTCTACGTGATGGATTTGTCAGCGGAGTCAGTTCTGAGGCATGTCAGCGCAAATTGCTCTCAGAGGATAGGCTGACTTTTGCGAGAGCTGTGGAGCTGGCTGTTAACATGGAGACAGCCCACCGGGATGCGCAGCAGTTGCGGAAAGGTGATGATGTCACCGCTGTTCACAAGGTAAAGGGGAGATGGCACTCACCTGCAAAACAAGAAGGGTGCTATAGATGTAAAGGAAAGAATCATAGCGCCAGTGATTGTTACTACAAAAACATAAAGTGTCATAAATGTGGCAATGTCGGGCATATTCAGAAAGCATGCAGGACGGGGGTGCGGACACGTGAGAGGCTGGAGAAAAAGGGAAAGAGAAACAGTGAGCGAAAAGAAGCAATGACAGGCTACGTACAGGCTGACGAGATAGAAGACGACATTCTGATGTTTTCTGTTTTCAGTGCAAGTGGTGCCGGCCGACGGCCATACAGGGCAATTTTTGATGTAAATGGGAAAAAAGTACCGATGGAAATTGACACAGGAGCAGGAGTCAGCATTATCTCAGAAAATGTGTATGAGCAGTCATTCTCACATGTGCCACTGGAGGGCAGCAGCGTCACGCTGAAGGGTTATTCAGGAGAAACCATTCCAGTGAAAGGACAGTTCGTTGCAAAAGTGACTTATGGAAATCAGATTGCTGATCTACCGCTCGTAGTAGTGGCGGGTGGCGGTCCTTCGCTGTGTGGGCGTGAATGGCTGGATCAAATCAAGCTGAACTGGAAAGTGATTAAAAAAGTCACAGAAAACATTGCACACCCAACAACTAAATCCAAGTCAATCCAAGATGTGTTGGATAAATATGCTGATGTTTTCAAAGACGAGTTGGGGACATTAAAGGACATTAAAGCAGCAATTTCTGTAAAGCCTGACGCAGTTCCAAGGTTTCACAAAGCCCGTGTCCTGCCCTTCGCAATGAAAGAAAGGGTAGAAAAAGAACTGGAGCGCCTGGAAAAAGATGGTGTCATCAGTCCTGTGAAGCACAGCGAATGGGCTGCTCCAGTGGTCCCTGTAACCAAACGGGACGGAGGACTCCGCTTGTGTGGCGATTATAAGGTAACTGTGAACATGGCTACAAACACTGAAACATACCCATTACCACGCATTGAAGAGGTTCTGGCAGCATTATGTGGGGGAAAGATATTTTCCAAAATTGACCTGGCAGCCGCTTACCAACAAGTCCTTCTGGATGACGAGTCAAAAAAGTATACAACGGTGAACACGCATAAAGGACTGTTTGTGTACAATCGGCTTTGCTTTGGCATTAATTCTGCTGTCAGTATTTTCCAAAGGATCATGGAGAACGTGATGAAGGACCTCAACGTCGTGGTCTATTTGGATGACCTGCTGGTGATGGGCAGGGACGAAATGGAGCATCTGATGAACCTGGACAGAGTTCTACAGCGGCTGCAAGAAAATGGCCTGAGAGTAAAAAAAGCAAAGTGTGACTTCGGGAAAACACAGATCGAGTACCTAGGTCACATGTTGGATGGAAAAGGAGTTTACCCTTCTAAAGACAAGGTCAGAGCCGTGCATGATGCTCCAACACCCACAAACATCAAAGAGCTCAGAGCTTTCCTGGGGTTAGTGAACTATTATGGTCGTTTTTTGCCTCAGCAAAGTACTGTTTTGGCCCCACTTTACAGACTGCTGAAGGACCAAACAAAATGGGGGTGGAGTAAAGTGGAGCAGAGCGCTTTTGATAGGTGCAAGGAAATGTTAGCCAGTGACCCGGTGTTAGTTCACTATGATCCGAGCCTGCCGCTTTCTTTTGCATGTGATGCTTCAGCATACGGAATTGGAGCTGTTATTCAGCACACAACACCTGATGGACAAGAACATCCAATAGCCTATGCTTCTCGTACGCTCTCACAGGCGGAGAAGAATTATTCACAAATTGAAAAAGAAGCATTGAGCCTGGTGTATGGAGTAAAGAAATTCCACCAGTATTTGTGGGGGCGGAAGTTTAACTTGATCACCGATCATAAACCTCTGCTCACGCTGTTTGGAGAACATAAAGGACTTCCAACAATGGCAGCAGCGCGTGTACAGAGGTGGGCTATTATACTGTCTGCTTATGATTATCACATAATCTACCGCCAGTCAGAAGATCACGGCAACGCAGATGGTCTGTCTCGTGTACCACTGCCAGAAACTACGGACGCAGGAACAGAGACAGTGACAGCATACCTACATGCACTAATCTGCGAACACCTGGAAGATGTACCGCTGAGTGCAAAACAAATTTCCAAGGCAACACGCACGGATACAGAGCTATCTAGGCTGCACAGGTATATCATGGAAGGGTGGCCAAAAGAAGTATCAGAAGAGCTAAAAGTGTTCTACAAAAAAAAAGAGGAGCTATCTGTTGAACAGGGTTGTGTTCTATGGGGGACAAGAGTGGTGGTGCCTACAAAGCTGAGAACAGCAGTGCTTAAGGAAATCCACAGCGGACACCCTGGCATTGTAAAGATGAAGACCATTGCAAGGCAATATGTCTGGTGGCCACATGTAGACATGGACGTTGAAAAGACCTGTAAGCAGTGTGACAGGTGCCAGTTGGAGCAGCGTATGCCGCGCCTAGTTCCTCTGCACCCCTGGGAGTTTCCTGGAGAGGTTTGGAAGAGGCTCCACATTGACTTTGCAGGTCCGTTCATGGGTCACATGTTTATGATCGTTGTAGACGCATACTCTAAGTGGCTGGAGGTTTTCAAGATGGCGAAAATAACGTCCTCCGCAACCATTTCAAGGCTTCGGAGACTTTTTGCGTCATATGGATTACCGGAGCAAATTGTCACAGACAACGCCACGACCTTCATGTCAGATGAGTTTCAGCTGTTTATGAAAAGGAACGGTATCCTTCACACAACTGGGGCACCGAGGCATCCAGCTACCAATGGCCTCGCTGAGAGGTATGTTGCCACATTCAAGGCAGGCATGAAGAAGTTGGATGGAGAGGATTTGAGTGTTGAGGACAAAGTCTCACATTTCCTACTGCGATATCGCATAACTCCCAATAGTGTGACTGGAGAGTCACCCTCAGATTTGCACCTGAAGAGACATGTGCGTTCGCGGCTGGACTTCCTAAAGCCAAACATCGCCATGAGGGTGAGAAGGAGGCAGTATCAGCAGAAGGAGGAACATGACAGTCGGGCTGCCGAGAGACAGTTTGATGTGGATGATCCTGTGTATCTGCGCAATACCGCAGGGGATAAACCCAAATGGATTCCAGGAGTAGTTACACAACAAACAGGTCCGGTGTCGTACCGGGTGCAGGGAAAGTTAACTGACCAAGTGTACAGGCGTCACGGAGACCAGTTGCGACCTCGATACCCCCAGGGCATTTCAGACCCAGAGCCTCTAGGAGCAACTCAGTCAGCTGAGCAGGAGAGTGACTTTGCTGAGCCAGTCTCCGCAGCACCTGCCATACCGTCTTGTACGTTGGACCAGCCAAAGTTGTCTGATCCAGAGACAGTGACTTTGAGGCGCTCGGAGCGCATAACTAAGCGACCGTCACGTTACAGAGATTAAATATAGTGTAATATTGGACTTGTTCAGTTACTAAAGAGGGTTGAGTTATTTGCAAGGTTAAACATGTTTAATTTAATTAACAGGAGTGAAATTGCTATTCTGTGTAAGAGGTGTAGTTAAGGTTGGTGATATGTTTATGCACCACGTGGAGATTACCTTTAATTTTAAAGGGGAGGTAATGTGGTGTATTTAATATTATTAATATGTGCATTAAGGTTGACCCAGAAGGCTTGCCATAGTTAGTTTGTGTATCTTCTGCGCATGTCAGATATAGGAAGTTGAGTCTGTAATACCCTCATGTTATGTTTCACGTGTTGGCCAGTCCTTACTGATAAAGCAGTAAAAACGCGTGCCTTGCCTCGTTATTGAAGTACACCACAGCGCGCTTGACTTCTTAGAAGAACGTCACGTCTGCCTCCGGTCAGTGAGTTAGTTTAAAAAGGTAGTTTTTTGTTTGCTCTTTTCTTATAATTAATAAAGCATATATCAAGAACAGATTTTATAACATTATCGTATATATATATATTGTGACGAGTCCACCCAGAGGAATCAGCGTCGCCCTGGCAACAACGCACCTGCACGTCATCACCATGGGCTGATCGGTCACAGCTGCACCCCATCAGCCCAGAGGCATAAAAACAGCTACAGCTGAGCAGACAGACAGACTCTGGTCTCGAGCTGAATGCACTGCTGGACTAACCTCTGTTTGTTGTTCTCCCCCAGAAAGCAGCGAGTGACCGACAGCCCACTTCACTGGAGCACGTTTGGACACCCACTTTCCCACGGATTGAGCACCACCGAGCACGAGGATCACCAGCCACCACGCACCGGCTCACTTACTATTTTCACCTTTTGCACGAGCACTGTAATAAAACCCACCCTCCGGGGCCTTTTCACTCAACCTGCCTTGTCGTGTGATTCCTCACCCCGTGACAATAAATATATATATATATATATATATATATATATATATATATATTTATTTTTTGGTCCGTTTAGCTGTTTTGCAAAACATAGCTGTTATTATAAATGTTATTTTGTTATTTGTGATTTTGATGAACTTGATGTATCTAGTTGTAGTTGTTGTATCTAATGGAGACAGAGCGCATTTTGGCCACGCCCACACCGGGGGTTGGGGGGAACAATCCAACCCTCTCCATTGACTTTGTATTACGTGAAGCTGCCTTCTTGTCATTTCTTGCATGTAATTTTCTTGCAATACCTAAAAGCTGCTGTGTGACAGGGTTTACAGCAAACATCTATAACACATGCTTTCAGGGAAAATACTCTGCATGGTGTAGCATCCTTTTGCACTGGGTGAAGAAGAATCTCACAGGTCCACTTTTTACTGTTTTTTTTTTCAGTCACTTTGGCACATTTTTCAAAACAGTCTTAACATTCTTTAAACTGTAAGTGCAATTGTCACAACTGTTTGCTGGAACATCAGAACTCTTTTGCATGTCTGCAAGATGTAGTTACTCACCCAAAACATTTAATTCATGCTTCAAAACCTAGTTATTGTGTCAGTAAATTGGCTAATGCCTCCAAAATAAAAAGGGTTTTTGTCATTATGTTAGCCACACTGGTCAAAATGTTTTTTTCACCATGAAAATATTTGTTATAATCATATTTCATGTTTATTTTTTTTTATTTTTTTACTTTCTATTCTATACAAAAATGTCAGTTTTGTCTTGCTGAATGCTCTTGTGGATCACACTCAGCTTTTTACTGTAAATACTGTAACAGTACTGATTCAATCAGCCATCTGGCAGGATGGCCAAAGCCTGAACTCCTCACAGCTCTCGTGACTTTTCTAATCAAATCATACTTAAACAAAAGGGCCTGTGTGTTGATGTGACTATCTACGCTGATTAGATTCGAGGCACCATCGTGTCTCCGCAAGAGGTTGGAACGTTGAACTCTTTGGGCGTCGGCCATCCCATCTATAAGAACGGGAACAGACCATTACCTCTTTGCATTTCGCCACCACGAGAGAAGGACCCCTTGGCATTTCGCCATGGAGAGGAAGACCACCCCTGGTCTTCGCCACACTGAGAGAAGGCATCCCCCGCCACGGAGAGAAAGACCGACAGCTTCCTCTAACGACTTTTCCTAAGCTTCAGAGAAATTCTCCTGGGACCCGAAGATCCGTTCCAAAATCCCCTGACGATTCGAACTCAGACACTTACACACGAGAAGCCATAGTAATGCAAGTATTTTATTTCACAATCAAACGGCGTGTAAAAGGTTGTCTGAATTATTCCTGTTCACGGGACTGTTAATTTCTTGAGGTCTCTTGTGAAAGGGCTGTGAAGCTGTCTCTCTCTCTCTCTCTCTCTCTCTCTCTCTCTCTCCCTCGTTAATTCTCTCCCCCGTGTGAGTCGTAGCATTGTATACTGTAGTTGTGTTATTAAAACCCAATAATTGCATTGAATTGAATCCGTATTGTTTTGCTCACAAATATCGAAGTCAATGAGGCGTAAGATTTTAGCTACCCATTTAAGCTTGATTTTTTTGTATTATTACTTCAGTAATACAAATTGTACAAACATAAGAAATATTATTTGTCCTGATCAAGCAGATTAATGTTTCTTAAAGTTTGTAAGATTGATAATTGATGAAGAAATCAATTTGGATAAAGGTTACTTTTACATGATTAAAGGTTCCGTTATAAGTTAATATTGTCTGTACAACAAGCAAATCATATTCATAGACTCATGAATATTTACACCATTTGAATTAATTATTCCCCGAAACTCATTGTTGTTACAATACATATTACAGTTTTTCTTGATTGCTTTGATGCAGCCGTCAACTCAAACTCCACATTTTCAAAACAGTTAACACACAGGCCTAAACAGTGGCACTCTTGGTCAACATTACACATTTTGTTTGCAAAAGGTTGTAACCATGCCAAAACATTTAAAATATGCAACAACCCAGATAGCAATGAGTCGGCGGACCACCGGCGGTGATCCGGCGGCTGTAGAAGCGTCAGAATTGCGTAATCGCAAACACGTTTGACGGCGCACCGCCGGCGGCAGCCGCTTTTTAAAAGCGGCAGCCGGCTTCCTACCGCCTTCGTTCCGCCGCCGGCCCGCAGGCAAACCGCCGTTCCGCCGCCTTTATACCAAAAGGCGGCCCGTCGGAGGCAAACGCTATTTTCGAGCGATCTGCCTCCGCTTATTGTGTAATAAATAATATATATATTTATTTATTATTCATATATTTGTTACATGCAGTTTATGATGGATAATAATTGAACAAACCAGATAAATTCCCATTTGGCATTTTTATTCCACATTTCAAAGTACATTAACTGTCAATGATACAAGATAATATAAATGAAATATAACAGACAATAAATAAGCTTAAATAGGCCTATAAATAACAAAAAACATTTTTACTAAAGAACCTGCATGTTTCCAATTAAATTTTGGTTTAAAAAAAAAAAAAAAAAACAGCCTTACAAGCAAATTATAACACTTACAATATTTGTTAATAACAAAGAGGTCAGCTCTGGGATGAAAAGAATTACCATTAAATATTATATCAAATAATGAGGATATTTGGTACCAAAGAATGTGCAGGATACCAAATATATCGAGGTATAACATCACAAGCCATTTCTAACAATATGATAAATGGTAATAATTTAGAGTAAAGCTCTGGAGAAGAATAGAACAGTAGTAGAACAGAACATTATAACAAGCCTGACTATGGGTTCTCCGGTTTTCCCCGACCTCCAGAATGAGGCAGCGCAAATTGGCTTATCTTCAGTGATTTCTTGTGCGCCTATATAAAGGACAAACAACCTCGCCATCCCATATCTATCCAAGGAGCTGCCTTCAAGGCAGGGTCACAGGGAATAAAAAAAAAGTAATTTCCACAGTGAACAGTGTGGATTGGGTGAGTGTAGCCTGAAACTTCTGGCTTCTTTAGGGGTCTTGATGTTACTGACTGCAGGATAAAGAAAGGGTTCCAGGTGTCAGTAGTCAGCCTAGGTGTAAGAGGTCGGCTGTGGGTCCCTCTCAGCTGTGCGCGTCTTTTTCCACCTTCACGATCAGATGCTCCTTTCAGGTAACGCATAACGTTAACCTGGACCGCCTCATCAGTGGCATCCTGGGTTGCCGGGTTCTTCCGGATGGCTCCTGTAGAAAATACAGATCTGTCATTCCATTTGAATGGCATAAGGCCACACACATCTACTTAAATATATAACAAATTTATATATTTATATATATTACTTTGAACAATGGTCTTCAGGAACATGTCTCTAAAACATGCTTTATCCCCTACACCCGTCCAGGTTGTATTAATGGAAAGGTGATTAGAGAAGATACTCTGAAGTATTCGCCACACGGTTGTCTTTAGGTCCCTCCCACATTTGATTGCCAAAAACCGAAGCTGAAAATACAAAAAAGTGTTACAAATTACATATCTCTGAAGCTTCTCATACATAAATATAAAAATGTGACAGGCTGTGGATTCAGACTGTAGAATATGCAGTGTACAATCTTAAATTTTACTCTTTAGATTACCCTACAGCATTATAAACAAAATCAGCACACTTACAAATCGTTCCTGGAGCTCTTTATCCTGCCTCAAACTGTTGTCAAGCAACGCCAAATGGGTTGTCTAGGGGGAGTAACAGACCCCCTGGCAGGGATAACTCTCCAAAAGACACATTGGCACTGAAATGTTGCAGCATAGTGTCCATTTTGTTGTCCATGCTACGCACAACATCGCCAAACTCTCCAAGACGTCGCAGCATTAGTGTCTGATCTGCACCTACAGGGGTTCACAGAATAAAAGAATAAAGCAGTCAGTCCTGGTCCCTCAACTACTAAACTATGACATTTACAACTAGGTCTACTACATGTACAGGTGGCCCCAGTGGGAATTAAACCAACAACCACAGGTGTTGTTTGCAAGTTGTACCTGATTGCCCAGTACGAGCAAACGTCGTCAACATTGTCCCAACTTGCTTCACCTGCTCTTGAAGTGAGCCGCTGTCATCCGAAGCTACAAAATGAAAGGCATTTGGTAGTTTTGGACCTACATCACAGTCAAAAAAGTATAATTTAAGAAAGAGTGCATGTTCTCACCTGCTCGTGCATTGCTTTCCCTCAGGGCTTGGTTCTCATTCTGGAAATCTACATAAAAAATATTTTATTTTAATTATATATATATATATATATATATATATATATATATATATATATATATATATATATATATATATATATATATATATATATATATATATATATATACACACATACATACATAAAACAACAACTACAGGCACAATTTTCCATACTGTTAAAGTTTCCAACAGCTGCAATTTCCTGTTTGTCCATCTCAACTCCTTTCAATATTCTTCTCCTTATAGCCCAGTAACTAGACATTGTGACTAACAATTTATTTACCTTGAAAGCCGAAACGATTGTCCAACAGTAGGTCTCTTGGATGAAGATAACCGATTGTGCTCTGGTCAAGGTATCTGCAAGAAAATGTGAACAAAACCGCATTGTTAACGTTATATACAGAATATACAGTAGCTATGTTGTGGGGGGGGAAACTGGTCAGCCAAATGTGGAACAGTAAAATGTATTCATTCAGTGTAGTGATTCAAGTAAACTGCATTGTCCTCAAACATAAAAAGTACAGCAGTTCAGAGAAATAACTCATAAATGACCTTAAATGCTAGAAGAACAGTAGCAACACAGCACATGTTAGCTAACACTTGCTAAAACTGACCTAGCAGCATGCTTGTTCGAACTAACAAAATAATTTAAATAACCTATATACATTCTGTTTTGTTAGAAAACACCAAAAGTTAAACTTAAGTCTTTCTAGATGTAAAGCTTTGGCTAACTTACCTACAGTAGCTAGATACATTTTAACATGTAGAACATGCTTGAACTCAGTGTGTAAAAAAGGCGAAACAGCACGTGTTGGCTAACACTGTGCATTGTGCACTATATCAGCGTGCGTGTCGGAACAAACTAATTAAAACAACCTACCGGTATATACATCAAAAATGAACATAATATTGTGTTACACAAAAAGGAAACATGTACTTACTTAAACGCTCGTAGTCGAGGATATTTTCTGATCTCCTCTCTTCAAATACTAAAACCGTGTGATGAGTTGCCGGCCGCTGTTGGTAAATCTGTTTCATTTGTTTTACCGGTTTGTCTTCCGTCTTTTTTAGGTATACTGCCCCTCTCGGCCGGTGGAGGTACTTCTGTTTTTTTTTATTTTTTATTTAAATTAGTACATGTATAGACAAGTACAATACAAAAAGTACAATGAGAGAAAAATAAAAATAATAAAGCATTGTGGTACAGTTCCGAATATGAAGAACAAAGAATAACAACAAATGTAACACTGTATATAAAATTAATAATAAAAATAAGAATTCTGAGATAGAAAATACTTTATAATATTAAGGCAGTCACATGAAATTGAAAAGCTTTCAGGTTTCTGTTTTTGTAAGCTTTTTGTTTTGCGACCTCATGTTTGAGAGGGTTTCAAAGTATATTGTAAAAATCAGCTTTATAAGAGGTAATATTAGAGGGCTTCTTTTGAGTTATTCTTGTCTTATGAATGTAGAATTTTTCCTAAATAATTAATAATATATTTTTGTTTTTCAGAAAAATATGGGTTTTGAAAACAAAGTAAAATGTCATGAAGTTAGTTCTAATTTTTTGTCATGTCTATTTTAAAGTCAGTCCAAAAAGAAATAGAAAAAGGGCAATACAAAAATAAGTGTTATCCTAAAATGAACTTTCAAACTTTCTTAACCCTCCTATTATGCTAAAAAAAAAAAAGTATTACATCCATTATGGGTCAAATTGACCAACACTGTTTAAACACACTCGACATGCAAATAATCAAGTGAAAATTTAAATGTAATTTCCTAAACCTAACCTTTTCATGGAATCAAGAGTCAAGAATCTGTTATAAACCCTAATGGCTTTGGAGCAAAAAAAACTAATATTTGATAGGCTATAATTCACATATAGGCTATTATGATTTTATAATCGCTTCAAATGTGAGAACTAGTTAAAATGCTGTCAGTTCCACTCTATTTCCCAACAAGCCAAACATAGCCAACGTGGCTGGTCGAATTTGAGAGTAGAAATCCTTGTATTTCAAAGCGGCTTGCCGCCAGCCGGCCGCGGTCCATTAGGCGGAGGCAACCGCCAGAGAAAATGAAGCCGGCGGCCCGCCGGCTAGTCGGCCGCGGCATCTCGCAAGAAATGGGAGTGACGTATTCGGCGGCAAACGTTTCATCACCGCCAGCGGGACGCACCTATAGCCGACAGCTTAGGGCCGGCGGCAAAAAGAAGCCGTGCCGATATTTTTTGCTATCTGGGAAAAGCACATTTTGCCTTCAAACAACACAACTTGAAAACAAGTATATGAGCTCTTTCAGTCAATCATTACACAATAGACAACAAAATACAGAACTCAGTGCGAATCAGTGCACCATTTCTTGTCATTGTAGCCTATTGCCAGTGCCATTTGTTGTCTTTCTATATAGGCTGTGTCAAATTTGCCTTTTTAAAAAGAATTGTATCCAGAAAAAGAAATGCTTTGATGCAATTTTTTATTGATTCCATGACATTCACAGCAACGTACACCTTGAGTGTGGATGGGGTAAGACCCATAGAAAAATGATCTTGGAGGAACTCCAGCATTGAAGCCACTGGGCAGTTAACTGGGTCCACCTTACGCTCTCTACACCAAGTGCAGAAAACATTCCATTTAAGGCTGTACAGTCTCCTTGTAGATGGAGCCCTGGAGCTGAGCAAGGTCACAATCACATCTGCCGGCAGGCCGGCCTCTAGGTATCTGGCCTCCTCCGAGGAACCTGCCACTGGGGACCCGCCAGCAGAGCTATGATATCCAAAAATCAAACTTGGGTCGGCCAACGAGGTGCCACCAAGAGTAGGCTGACCTCTTCTTAAATGACCCGCTCCAGAACTCCCGGGAGCAGAGCAATCGGGGGAAAAGCGTACAGATGCAGCCTCGGCCACGTCTGCACCATGGCATCCAACCCCAACGGAGCTGGATGCGTGAGAGAGAACCACAGTGGACAGTGGGACGGCTCTCGAGACGCGAACAGATCCCCTTCCACAGGGCCGAACCTCTCGCACATGGCCTCCACCACCTCGGGGTGGAGACGCCACTCCCCGGGCCTCAGCCCCTGCCTCGACAGGACGTCTGCTCCCTGGTTCTGGTCCCCGGAGGGCGCGACCTCAGATCCCCCTGACGATTTAGGTACGAAACGACTGACATGTTGTCTGTTCATACCAGGACATTGTGACCGAGGAGGTCCGGGAAAAAACTCCTCAGAGCTTTGTAGACCGCCATTATCTCCAGGTAATTTATGTGCCAGGAGGAATGACTCCCAACCAGTGAGAGAGGCGTCTGTTGAAACGGTTTTCCGGCAACAGGATACTCTCAACACTGGCCCCTGGGACAGAAACCAAGGTTTCTTCCATATGACTAGGGAACGAAGGCATATGCACGTTACCCTGATCATATGGAATGGATTCCCCCTCGGAGAAAACCCCTTGGTTTTCAGCCACCACTGTAGGGGTCTCATGTGCAGCAGGCCAAAATGTATTACATTGGATGCTGCCGCCATGAGCCCCAGCAGCCTCTGAAACGGCTTCACAGTGATTCTGTAGCCTAGCTTTATTCTGGAGACCATTGCCAGTATGGACTCGATACGCGCGGGATACATTTGTGCCCGCATCGTTGTCGAGTCCCATATAATCCCCAGGAACGTCGTTCTCCGGGAGGGCGTCAACACACTCTTCTTCGTGTTGAGTCTCAGCCCCAAGCGCCGAATGTGGGCAACATCTCTATTTATTTATTTATTTATTTGTTTATTGATTGATTGATTGATTGATTGATTGATTGATTGATTGATTGATTGATTGATTGATTGATTGATTTATTTGGAGCCCCATTAGCTTCCACGAGTGGTCGCTAATCTTTCTGGGGTCCATTTTACAATATCAAAACATATTATACACAATCACATTACACTTTTTACAAAATGTTATCAAAAGAATAAATACAATTCAATTTGAGTCATTACACTTAATTTTCATTACAGATCATACATTTTTATCATCTTTTTAAAATAAGATCTGTTGCTTATTTGTATTATACACATTGACAGTTGATTCCAAGCTACTGAGGATCTAAATAGTACAGTTCTTCTCATACAACTTGACTGTGCAAAAGGAACAACTAAATCACCAGAGCTGACCTGCCGAGTAATATATTGGTGACAATACCCACTGTACACCAATTTATACACAAAAAATCTGGGGTTGTTTTTATAGATGGCATTATGCATGTAGCACAGAAGACTTATCTTTAATTTATCCTGTACCTTCAACCAAACTAATATAGAGTGCATCTCATTCACACTGGTCCTGTACGAACAGCCAAGAGCAACTCTGGCAGCTCTATTCTGTGCAAGTTGAAGTTTTTTCAAGTGCTCCTGTGTAGCACTGGACCAAATAACTGGGCAGTACTCCAGGTGTGACAAGACCAAAGGCTGGACTACTCCTCTCATGACTGAAGGCCAATTTATACTTCTGCGTCGAGTGCACGCAGAGGGTACGGCGTACCCTACGCATAGACGCGTTGGATACGCCGTACCCTACGCCATACCCTGACGCGCACCTCTCCAAAAATGTAACAACGCGTCAATTCTCAGTGGACCGCAAGCGCTGTGATTGGTCTGCCAGAACCCTTCCCTCAGGTCAATAAATAAATAAAAAATCTGCGATAGGAGTGTGTGTGTGTGTGTCCAGAAATTGGATGATAGTTCCTTACGTCTGCTTTAACACAATATTTTGCAGTCCAGAAATTCTTTATGGTAGTAAATAAATACATAGATCCGCTGAGTATAGTTTATTTATTTTCTCATTAAAACCAAAGATTTTAATCAGTAATTGTATATCAAGAACAGGGACACATTAGGGTATATTTCGTGAATGAAGTCTCCGCAACAGCAATCGATTGCTCGAGCCACCGCTGCTGAAAACAGCGGCCACGAGTTCCGCATGATTTCACAAACACATTCCAGTGCCAGATCGCCTTATTTAACTTTACTAATCAACTAGAGATGCTTAATTTGTATTAGATACAACAACTCAAGCTGCAAGAAAAGCCGCTCTCTCACTGCTGCTGATATTCGGACATGAATGTACAGATTCTACACAACAAGCTGCTTCTTCTTCGGCTGTTGTCTTGATTACACCATCATGCCCGAGGACACTGCCTACTAGCGTCTGCATGTGTAATTGCACATTGACGCAGACAACAGCGCAGAAGTATAAATGCTCATGACGGCGTCGGCTACACGCGTAGCCTATGGCGTACACTACGGCGTACACTCGACGCAGAAGTATAAATTGGCCTTGAGGGTGGACAAACACTGAGGGTTCACACACTTCCTAGCTAAAGCAATGCCTCTGCCCATCCTAGAAACAATATTATTTATCTGATCAGTCCATGAGCGCTGATTATCCAGCTTGACACCCAAGAGTTTAGTTTTAGTAACCTGCTCAACCAAAGTTGTATCAATAGTCAAATTTAGGTTACAAGGTTTCTTTAACAGATTTTTAGTACCAAAAACAATACATTTGGTTTTGGAAATATTTAGAACTAATTTGTTCAAATTAACTCAGTTGATAATCAAATTTAATTGGTTTTGAAGGTTCATACTTAGATTGGTTATTGAAGGAGATGCACAAAATAAACTTGCATCATCTGCATACAGTACAACTTCTAACAACATGGGGCAAATCATTCACAAAAATTGAAAATAAGAGTGGACCCAGACAGCTGCCCTGTGGAATACCGAATTATATACATTTAGTATCAGAAAAACTACCATTAAAAAATACTTGCTGAGTTCTGCCATAGAGATAACTCCTTATCAGTGAAACAGACAATTGTGAGAATCCATAATACTTGAGCTTTGACAACAGAATATCATGGTCAATTACATCAAACGCAGCTGTAAAATCTAAAAGTACTGCTCCAACAAGTCTTTTATCCTCCATATATGTAAGCCACTGATCAACCATATGCACTAATGCAGTGTTAGTTGAATGGCCTGGTCTAGGCATGCTGTGAACTAGTTAGCAATTAATTTAATGTAAAGTACTCTAGCATTTGATTAAAAAGTAACCTTTCAAATATTTTGCTTAATACAGGAAGAATATGAATTGGTCTGCAATTAGAAGGAGTAAACCCTGCCTTGTCATCTTTAAGTAAAGGCACAATTTTAGACTGTTTCCATAGCTTAGGAAACACTCCGCTGAGAAGTGAACTATTAAAGATGTGACATATTGGTTTGCACAAAATATTTGCAATAATTTTAAAAATTTTGCCATCAAGATGATCAGTACCAGGCGTTTTCTCATCAGATAAGGAGAGACGCAACTTCTTAACGTTGTCCTCACTAAAAGTATTAAATGACAGGGAGCAAGTTTTCCCTCTCATAATAAAACTAACATTGTCACAAGGAGATTCAATATCTTGCATTGTCATACAAGATCTTAATTGTTCTACTTTGCATATAAAAAAATCATTCAAATGATTGGCAATATCACATGGTTTACTAATAATGTTACCATCTCTAGTCTCCATGTACATATTCAAATTATTTGACTTTTTACACATCAATTCATGTAATACTTTCCACAGTTGTTTGCTATCATTCCTAGAATTGGAGATTTTTTTGTCCATAATATGCTTACTTTTTTATGTTATTTAATTTTGTAGCTTTGTTTCTCAACTTGGGATAATGTGCTCTGTCTACATCGCATTTTGATTTGAAGGCCATATCTTTGACATTATCCCTTTGCCTCATGAGGGACATTAGCTCTTCATCTAACCATGGAGCACTGTTGATTTTTATAGATCTTTTCCAGAGAGGTGCATGTTTATCAACTATTTTACTAAAAGTGTCCATAAAAATGTTAATAGAAGCATTTACATCCTCCTCCTGAAGAACTGCAGACCAATTTGAGTTATTGACCTCATCGATAAACAATCTGGGATTAAAGTTTTTATACGATCTACGATACATGATCCTTCCACCAGATTTAGGAATTTTCATCATTATTGAAATTGCTATCAGGTTATGATCACTGCATCCTACCCCCACAGAAACAGCTTGTGAACTTAAATCAGTAACATTAGTAAAAATATGATTGATGCATGTTGATTTAGACATATTATCCATAGCAATTCTTGTCAATGCCGAACTGCCATCTCGTACGACTGGGCCAGTATAAGCCAGTCGTCAATATAATTTAGTACATGGATTCCCTGGAGTCTTAGTGGAGCCAGCGCTGCATCCATGCACTTCGTGAAGGTGCGAGGAGAAAGAGCTAGGCCAAAGGGAAGAACCCGATATTGGTACGCTTCGCCCTCGAAAGCAAACCTCAGGAACTTCCTGTGACATGAAAGGATGGATACATGAAAATACGCATCCTTCAGATCTAACCTCTGTTGCCCCTCCGCAGACTTCTTCCCAGCAGCCTTCTTTGCCTAAAGGACGTTCCTCAGATCGTCCTTCGGCACTAAAGACTGCTGGTGAGAGTGCCGCCTCTGTTGCCAGGCTCACGGAGGAGGGGCTCTAGAGGCGACCCTCTCTTTTTGCACCTGCCGGTGCGAGGAGCGGGCGGACGGCTGAGGTTGCCTGCTGGAGGCAGCTGTCCCAGATTTAGAGTGGCGAGGGAGATATTGTCTAAAGGCTGCTGACTGTTTTTTGTGGGAATCGGGGAATCAAGGAGGAAGGATTTATCTTTTTCTTACAACCCCGAAAAATGTAGCCAGAGATGTCTCTCCACAGTCACCATAGAAGCCATGGAGCAGCCGATAGCGCGGGCCGTCTCCTTGGTGATGCAGAGAGACAAGTCAGCAGCCTTACGCAGTTCTAAAATATCCTCCGGAGAGGGACCCTCGCCCTCATCAAGCTCTTTTAGGAGGTCAGCCTGGTAGGCCTGCAGAATGGATAAAGTGTGCAGGGTACTACCAGCCCACCCAGCCGCAACATAAGCTTTGTCCACCAAAGATGAGGTGTCCCGACAGGGTTTGGTGGGCAGTACCGGGGCTTTGAGGGACGATGCAGCGTCGGGAGAAAGATACCTTGCGAGAACATTGTCCCATAGCCAGCCTCGCGTGCCCCCAGAACATTGGCATGATCCAACACTGGGGGATTGGAGACACGTGCGGAATAAGGCTTATGCCAAGACAGGTAAAAATGGCAAGCCCCGGCGAGGTGGCTGAACCCGGCGTCTGAGAAAGCGTTCATCCAGCCTACTGGGCGGCTGGATTTCATGCCTCTCCTGTGGCCAATCGTTTTTAATTTGGCCACCGCGTGGGTCAACACCTCAACCAGCTCCTCTTGAGCGGGTGAATGAAGCGGCGACACACTTTGAGCTTCATTTCCACCTGCCTCTAAGTCAAACTCATCCAATTTTTACACACTATTGTCTTTCTCTTGCACATACATCTTCTTGACGTAGATCAAGAAGATGTATGACAAAAAAATCAGTTTACATGCAACAAATTTCTACAAAAATAAATGTACTGTATAAATACAAATCAGTTAGTACAAATGAGTACTGACGTAGCTGCTGCTGTTCATGGTTGTGATATATGTATAGTATGTGTGTGTTGCAATTTAACAAACATTTCACATCATAAATATTTATGGAATATAAAGCCGCGTTTCCACCGCAGGAACTTTCCTCCGGAACTAGGAACTTTGGGGTGGTACTCGGTGTGTTTCGACCACAGGAACCAGGGTCTAAATGAAGTTCCTGGTAAATATTCCCCCCTCCGAACGGCCCTGCTCCCGAGGTAGTACTTTTTCAAAGTTCGAGAACTTTCGGGGGTGGGACTTGTGCGCTGAACATGCTGATTGGTTTAGCTCTTGCAGCATTTTATTTCAACCGGCATTTTTAAATGTATTTTGCGAGGTTCGTTCTGCGTTCAGCAAATAATCAGTCTTGCTCTTTTTGTCCGATGTCGTGCGTTCGTCTCAGCCATCTCACGGTCAATGTCCGTAATAGCTGACAATAACATATGTTGTCTTATTTTAAATCTAGCTTTACGAGCTTTCAGAATACGCTTTAGTATCAGTGCTTGTCTCTTTTCCGCCGTTTTGTTAATTACCTCTTTAGTAAACCAATACATAACTAGCAAAAGCAGCGCTGCTTGCATCTCCTCCATACTTGTTATTGTTGCAGACAGTGTTGCACAGAAATGATTACTGTCCGTCTGTGACTGGGAGGAGCAGTCGCGCCGCGCACAGTCCTACATCACCGGACTAATTTGCCTTATCTTCTCGGTACTTTAGACCGCAGTGGAAATGCAGACAGCAGCAAGTCTGGGGGAAAAAAAGTTCCTGTAAAAAAAGTTCCTGGTACAAATTGTTCCGGGTAATTTCTGTGGAAACGCGGCTTAACATGAATCTGAATCACTGCATCTTTTTTGCATTAGATGGCTCACACGATGAAAGAATTTTTCACACAAAGAAAGTTTGTGAAGAGTTTAACAGTTCCCCTTCGAGGGAACTCGAACTGCGTCGTCGAGTGACAACACTCTGGGGAACGCCCACAGCGTTACGCATCTGAAGTATGAATGAAATCAAGCCAATCTGATTGGTGGTGCGTCGTGACGTAGTAGATGACGGCATACCCGGAAGATACAAAAAGGAAGCTGATGCAAACACACATTAGCTTTTTTGCTCTTCAGCGAAGCGCTATATGTAAAAATTGTCTGTCTATTTGGTGTTGTTTTGTCACAATATATCCTATACAAGATGGCTAGTGAGCAACAGTTCACAAGGTGTGTGCACCCGTGTCCGCGATTCCTTTCGGGCACGGACACACACCTTTTGTGTGTACAATGCCTGTGCGTGCAGCACGCTAAGGCGGCTCTCGAGGGAGCCGCCTGTAGCGAGTGTGAGAAGCTGCCGCTCAGGGTGTTGCGCTCACGGCTGGCTGTGTTCGGCGAGACCGGCCAAGCCCGCAAGCCCCAGGGTTCTGGGCCCGCTGTTGCTGAGGCACGCCGGCGCCGTAGATCATGGGGCTCGCAGCGGGACCTCGTGACGGGATATGGGACTGCTGAGGCACCTGCTGAGGATTCCGATGTTCTCCCGCCCCGTGCGGAAGCCCGCGATGCGGCTTCTTCCCGCGGGGCGGAGAACCCGATGCTTCAGCTATCTGGCTCTGAGGAGTCGGATGTGCTGAGCGTCGAGGCGGGTACAGTGGAGCCTGAGCCATCGCTTCACGCACCCGCTCCAGAGGAGCTAGTGGAGGTTTTGACCCGCGCCGTGGCCAAGTTAAACATCCATTGGCCACAGGAAGAACCGGAAATCCAGCCGCCCAGTAAGCTGGATGAACGGTTCTTCAGGCGCAAGCCTCAACCTCCACGCCGGGGTCTGCCTTTTTTCCCGGACCTACACAATGAGTTGTGTAGGTCTTGGGATAAACCCTATTCGGCCAGATAACCAGCCCTCCAGTACTCGACTTCGGTAATGTGCTGGGGGCGGCCGAACAGGGTTATGGGACACTACCTAGGGTAGAGGAGGCTCTCGCGAGCTACCTTTCTCCCGAGGCCGCTTCGTCCCTGAAGACCCCGGTATTGCACGCCAAACCAGCGCGCGATACATCAGCGCTGGTTGGGAGGGCATATATGGCGGCTGGGCGGGCTGGTAGTTGCCTGCACACTATGGCGGTGTTGCAGGCCTACCAGGCCGACCTCCTCAAGGAGCTCGACGAGGGCGGGGGCCCATCTCCGGACGATGTCCTCGAACTCAGGAAGGCCACCGATTTGTCTCTCCGCATCACCAAGGAGACGGCCCGTTCCATCGGCCGCTCCATGGCAGGTATGGTGTGTGTGGAGAGGCATCTTTGGTTAAACCTGTCGGGGATGAAGGAGAGAGAGAAACACTTTCTCCTAGATTCCCCGGTCTCGCCTTCTGGGCTTTTCGGCGGTGCGGTTAACACCGTCGTCGAGAGGTTCCAGGAGGTGAGAAAACAGGCGGCGGCCTTCCAGCAGTATCTCCCTCGTCGATTCAGCTCTTCGGGGAAGGCTGTCTCAAAGGGACAGCCTCGGACGTCTGCTAGCTCCTCGCACCGGCAGGTGCAGAAGGAGAGCGTTGCTTCTCGCGCCCCTCCTGAGGGAGCCTGGCAAAAGAGGCGGCGCTCTCGTGGCAAGCCTTCAGAGCCTAAGGTCGATCTGAGGACCGTCCTTCAGGCGAAGAAGGCTGCCACTAAGCGGTCCTAGCTGCGGCTGGATCGCTCAGAGCTGCCCCCCCCGGGTTGGAACGACCGAGGTCGTCTTCCCCCCGGACCTCTCGGGAGATCAGTGCTGTGTTCCCGCCGTCACAGACGCTTCGGGCCTCACTGATCTCCCGCACACGCGTGTTGTCTTCGCTGCCTCCAACAGGACTTGCGGCTGGACAGCAAACGTGTGCACCCACCGAAAATCGTTCCCGACTTCTCCCTGCCGGTCAGCCGCTTCAGGGGATCGGGAACGAGGCTCGTTTGACACCCGTGGCCAGCCTCGAGAGGCTGGTTCCCTTAGTAGATTATCTTGGCGCATGGACATGCCTTCCGAGTGTATCTACATGGGTCCTGCAGACTGTGGAGCTGGGTTACAGACTGCAGTTCGGTTCTCCTCCCCCGAAGTTCAACGGGGTGGTCCGGACTATGGTCGGCCCAGAGCAGGTTCGGGTTATGGAACAAGAAGTACAGGCCCTGTTAGCCAAGGAAGCCATAGAGCGGGTTTCGTTGGCGAACAGGGACTCCGGGTTCTACAGCCGGTACTTTATAGTTCCCAAGAAGGATGGTGGGTTGCGTCCGATAATAGATCTCAGGCTCCTGAATCGGTCTCTGAGGAGATTCAGGTTCAGGATGCTCACAATTCCAGCCATCGTGAGTCAGATCCAGTCCGAGGACTGGTTCGTCACGATAGATCTAAAGGACGCATACTTCCATATTTCCATCCTTCCAACCCACAGGAGGTTCCTGAGGTTCGCTTTCGGGGGCGAAGCATACCAATATCGGGTTCTTCCCTTCGGCCTGGCACTCTCCCCTCGCACCTTCACCAAGTGTATGGATGCAGCACTGGCTCCGCTGAGACTCCAGGGCATCCGTATACTAAATTACATCGACGACTGGCTCATATTGGCCAGATCGCGCGAGATGGCGGTTCGGCATCGAGATGTCGTTCTGGCCCACATAAGGTGCTTGGGGCTGAGACTCAACACGAAGAAAAGCGTGTTGACGCCCTCCCAGAGGACCACGTTCCTGGGAGTCGTATGGGATTCCACGTCGATGCGGGCACGTATGTCTCCCGCACGTGTGGAATCCATACTGGCGAACGTCTCCAGAGTGAAGCCAGGCCGCAGCCTCACTGTGAAGCAGTTCCAGAGACTGCTGGGGCTCATGGCAGCAGCGTCCAACGTGATACCTTTTGGCCTGCTGCATATGAGACCCCTACAGTGGTGGCTGAGGGCCAAGGGGTTTTCCCCGAGGGGAAATCCGTTTCGTATGATCAGGGTAACGCGCAGATGCCTTCGTTCCCTCGTCATATGGCGGAAACCTTGGTTCCTGTCCCAGGGGCCAGTGCTGGGAGCATCATGTTGCCGGAAAGCCGTTTCAACAGATGCCTCCCTCACTGGTTGGGGCGCGGTCATGGAAGGCCGATTTGCGAGAGGTCTGTGGGAGACCCGGCATTCTTCATGGCACATCAACTGCCTGGAGATGCTGGCGGTCTACAAAGCTCTGAGGAGCTTTTACCCGGACCTCCGCGGCCACCATGTCCTGATACGCTCAGACAACACTTCGGTTGTCGTGTATCTCAATCACCAGGGGGGTTTGAGGTCGCGCCCTCTATGCAGACTGGCGCATCAAATCCTCCTGTGGTCCCAGGGGAAGTTATCGTCCCTCAGGGCGATATACATTCCCGGGGACCAAAACCAGGGAGCAGACATCCTGTCGAGGCAGGGGCTGAGGCCCGGGGAGTGGCGACTCCACCCAGAGGTGGTGGAGGCCATGTGCGAGAGATTCGGCCCAGTGGAAGTGGACTTGTTCGCGTCTCGAGAGACGTCCCACTGTCCACTGTGGTTCTCTCTCAGGCATCCAGCCCCGTTGGGACTGGACGCCATGATGCAGACGTGGCCGAGGCTGCGTCTGTACGCATTTCCCCCGATCGCTCTGCTCCCGGGAGTTCTGGAGCGGGTCCGCCGGGAGGGCATCAGCCTGCTCTTAGTAGCACCCCGGTGGCCCACTCGAGTATGGTTCTCGGACATCATAACTCTGCTAGACGGCTCTCCGTGGCAGGTTCCTCTGAGGAGGGATCTGCTCTCTCAGGCAGGGGGCACAATATTTCACCCCCGGCCGGAGTTGTGGAGCCTCTGGGTCTGGCCCCTGAGGGGGCTCGGTACCTAGAGGCGGGCCTGTCAGCAGAGGTAGTCGAGACCTTAGTCAGCTCCAGGGCTCCTTCTACCAGGAGACTGTACAGCCTCAAGTGGAATGTATTTTCCACTTGGTGTAGAGAGCGTGAGGTGGATCCAGTTAACTGCCCAGTGGCTTCAGTGCTGGAGTTCCTCCAAGATCGCTTCTCCGCTGGTCTTACCCCGTCCACCCTGAAGGTGTACGTGGCTGCCCTTGGGGCTTTCCACGCGCCTCTAGGTGATGGACCTTTGGGGAAGCACCACCTGGTTGTACAGTTCCTCCGTGGGGCTCGGAAGATGAGGCCGGTAGCTCGCTCCAGAGTCCCAACCTGGGATCTGGCGGTGGTTCTGGAAGGGCTGGCTGAGGCCCCCTTCGAGCCACTGGAGCTGGCTGAGCCTAAGAACCTGACCTTGAAGGTGGCCTTTCTACTCGCCATTACCTCTCTGAGGAGAGTGGGAGATCTCCAGGCTTTGGCGGTCACGCCAACCTGCCTGGAGTTTGCCCCCGGCAGAGTAAGGGCCATTCTTCACCCTAGACCGGGTTACATTCCCAAGGTTCCATCTCAGGGAGCCCGGTCTCTGGTTCTTCAGGCTTTCCATCCCCCTCCCCACCTGACGGCGGAAGAGGGGAGACTTCATCTGCTCTGCCCAGTCAGAGCTCTGGGTATTTATCTAGAGAAGTCTTCCCATTGGAGGAGGTCAGACCAGTTGTTGGTGTGCTTTGGCTCACCCAAGAAGGGGCTGTCTGCGTCAACTCAGACGATCAGTAACTGGATCGTCCAGGCTATAGCCACGGCTTATGGGGTGCGCAATTTGCCTTCCCCCATGGCCGTGAGGGCCCATTCCACCAGGAGCATGGCTTCCTCAGTGGCCCTCCTTTCTGGCGTCTCGCTTCAAGAGGTATGCGAGGCGGCCGGCCCGCACACCTTCATACGTTTTTACAGTCTGCACCTCCCGGTGACGCCTGGTGCTCGAGTTCTTGCGTCCTGAGTGTGCCTGGGTCTCCAGCTTCACACTGGGACGTGGGGTGATTTCGGTGTGGCCTAGTGGGTATTAACGTTCCCCAGAGTGTTATCACTCGACGACGCAGTTCGAGTTCCCTCGAAGGGGAACGTCTCGGGTTATGACTATAACCCTTGTTCCCCGAGAAGGGAATGAGACACTGCGTCTCGTCGCCACACCTATCACGGTTAGAGCGCTTGCTTCATCGCAAAAGAGCTAATGTGTGTTTGCATCAGCTTCCTTTTTGTATCTTCCGGGTATGCCGTCATCTACTACGTCACGAAGCACCACCAATCAGATTGGCTTGATTTCATTCATACTTCAGATGCGTAACACTGTGGGCGTTCCCCAGAGTGTTGTCACTCGACGACGCAGTGTCTCGTTCCCTTCTCGGGGAACAAGGGTTATAATCATAACCAGAGACGTTTCATTGAGAATCAACTCATCAGTTTTGATCAACAATCCATGTGCATTTAGTCATTGTGCAAATTGTAGACAACATTGTACTCTTTAAACTATTTTGTACATTTGTGCCAAAACAAATGCAATTTACTTAAATCAATAAGAAACTCTAATCTGATGTGAACTCTGAACACTGATTTTGTGGTCTATAACTCCTTGAACTTCCCTCTGCCCCGTTTCTTGCTCTCTCATTGGCTGTAGGTCATCACCGGTGTCATTTTCAGTCAAAACACATTTCACACAGCAGGATTTTGAATCGCTGATAGGTCCAGATATTTAGCATGCCAAATATCTCATGGGCTTTGGCGACTTGTCTGTTATTCTCTCAGATCGTGTCTTATGCCGAGTTTACACTGCCCGATTTTGACTCGGCGACAGGTTTTGCGAAATCGCAGACAAATGCCAGAGATCATAGGCAAATCGGTGCTCGTGCACGCGGGTGACAATCACGCAGTGTGAATGATCAAAGACGCGATCAGAGAGAATCACAGATGAGTCGCCTACGCCTGTGAGATATTTGGCATGCTAAATATCTGGACCTGTTGGGGATTCAAACTCCTGATGTGTGAAATGTGTTCTGACTGAAAAATACATCTGCGATGACCTACAGCCAATGAGAGAGCAAGATACAGGGCAGTGGGAGAAGTAATAGACCAGAATATCATTATTTTAATAGATATAATTACAATTATATCAAACAGAAACAAAGCACAAACATTTGCTTGTCCAGGCCGCAACAGTAGCACATTGAGAAATTATTTATTTGCCTCAAACTCTCTTTGCAGAACAAAATCCTTGCTCCCAATGGCCTCAACCATTTCCTCCACCATAATCTTTTTTTCTTTTCCTCCTTTTCGCTGCAAACCAGCGCACAGACAATTTGGATCGCAAACTTTCTGCAGTTTATCATTTATAATAACAATTCCAGTCTCACACGAGAACTCCGGTCTGATGCACGTGTGATCTCGCATTGTTTACTTGTCACATCGCATGTGTGTTTGGTTGGGAAATGTAGTTTGCGCACCAGAGAGAGTTGTCAGTGACTCAACCTATTGTAAAGTCATGCAGTGTGAAACCTCCTGTCTCCGATCCATCGGTCAGTGTGAACACAGCAGTGACTGAATGATACCCCAGATAGTCATGCAGTGTGAAAAGAGTAGTGATCCGACAAGTTTGAAAATAGTGCAGTCTGAACTCGGCATTAGGTAATTCACACTGCGTGATTGTCACTTGCATGCACAAGCACCGATTTGCCTATGATTTCTGGCATTTGTCAGGGATTTCGCGAAACCTGTCTGCGATTCAAAATCGTACTGTGTGAACTTGGCATAAGCCGTGTTTTTGTCTTATCCTCACTGTAAAATCCAACAGTTGTTCTTACTAAGACTTTTTTAGTAAACTTTACTTAATGTCCAATAATTTGTTGAACTTACTTAAAACAATTAAGTAATCTGAACTATTTGCATGCTATGCCTTCGTTACTTAGAAAACTCAAGTAAACATTACTTGACTGGTTTGAGTACCATTTTGCCAAAGCAATAAAACAAGCAGGCGGACGGGGGGGCGGGCAAAGTGTTTTTGAGGTGGTGCAATTTTGTTTAGACTTATCGCTCATTTCCTCCACTTCCTCTCACCATAATTGTGATTAGTGTTCCCTTTGGTTGGACACTTGGAACTTCATTCATAATATAGTAATTAACTTCCTATTAAAGCAGCAATGCAACAAGAAATCATAGTTGCATGATTTCAAAAGAAGGGAAGTAATATATATAAATATATATAAATATATATATATATATATATATATATATATATATATATATATATATATATATATATATATATATATATATATATATATAAAATAAATATTTGTCAATTAATGATGTATAACATAACTATATTTAATGTCAAATAATGATCTTTTAACATTATTTTTGCTAATATTTATGGCATAATTTTTTAATTGAGTTGATATATTCCCTCTATATTTGTCACAATATCATTTGACCATGCTTGAGTGTGTCACACACAGACTTCAACATTCAGCATGCAAAACACAACAATGGTAACAAGGATTTTTTTTTATTTTTTATTTTATTTATTTTTTATTATACAACCTTTACTATTTTACTTGCTGTCATTATTCGGGTTATACTGACAAAAGACAAATAGTAAAATAAAGCTAAAAATAGTAAAACGAAGCAATTAATTTATTCATGCCACAATGCACTCTGGGAGTACACTTCCTCAGATCCCAGATAGAATTAAGTTGACAAAACTTAAACGGTTTAAGTAAGAACAGCTTAATGCAATTAAGCTTACTTAATTGAGTGTTAAGTGCATTCATGCTAGTTGAACTACTAAAAATATGTTCACTTTACTTGAAGAAAGTGTGGAAACCGATTGCACATATTTTTTTAAGTCTACGTAGCTTAAAATGGCAGATTAAAACCATGTTGAGAATAATAGTATTTAATATGTTTTCAGAATACATTTTAATGCTGTTAAATGGAATTATTTAAGTAATCTTACTATTAAATCTTCAGTAAGATTAGTAAATATTATAGAGTATATTAACTAAAATTGACATTAAACTAACTTGATATTTATTACTTAATTTACTTGGGAAGAGCTTGCTTTCTTTACTTTTAGCTGATTATTATCTTAACTTCAGTTTTCCCTTTAAGTTTGCTTTGCAAAAATAAGGCAATCGGTTTCCAAACTTTTTTTAAGTAACTGAACTTTTTAGAATTTACAGTGCTGGATCACTACGGTACACCTATAATAAGTGTTCAAAACTAAACCTTTTCGTTTAATTTAGTTTCGCAAGTTCACACTTACAAATTCACGAGTTCACGCTTATATCAAGTATCCCCCCTGGTCCTATCGGCCAACGGCATGGTAAAGGAAATTTGAAACACCCGGCCAGAAAAGCACTTGCGCCGTCCGATGGGAGATCAAAACTTACAGTATCGGCTGGTTAAGCCTCGCCGGCAGACTGGTGGAAAGTAAAGCATGGATGAATGCATATTTTTTCTGCACCGTGGGATTTTTTCTACTTTTTGTAAAATAAATTTAGCATTGAACAGATTGCTGCTTGTCCCGGTCATCTCATTGCCTCTAACCATAAGGTTCATCCACAACAGAACCAAAAGTGTGTAACAGGTTTGTTATAGGTGTCTATGAAAAGGGGTTCAGAAGGAGATTTAGAGATTTCCTGAGATTTCCTAAATTGGAGGTACGCAAGAACAGTTTGGTATGGTTGGATTGTAGACAGGAGGTTGAAAATATAGATAAACTTGTCTTTTTTTGATTGATCTTTCGTGCTTCGTTTGATTAAGTATGAGATTGTTTCGCCATCAAGTACTGATAGGTCTGAGATGGTGGGGTGGACTTTTGGGGCAAATTTGGAGGTGATCGCGATTTCCGAACATCTATAAGAAAACCAAAAAAGGATAAAATAAACATGCCATCAAGTGTGCTGAATAATTGTGGTACTGGAGTTGGGAATTGGTCCGCCTCTGGGGCCAACGTCTTGAATTTCTGAAACAGAAAACGAGACAGAGTCAGTTATTTTATTTTCTGACCCAGAGACATGTTTTGCAATGATGATAAATTGATCACAAGCTGAGATCCAGATGAGACGTCTTAGAAGGGGCATCAGAGCAGGGAAATGAGAGCAGATTTTATTAATGCACTGAACTGTTGCCTTGTTGTTACAATGCACTAAGATGCTAGCAGTCCAAGTGTGAATGAACATCACTGCTGTGGCAGTGGAGAAAATGTTCCTAGAGAAACTGGGCTCCTGTGGGAGCGTGAAGGAACATCACTGCTGCAGCAGTGGATAAATTTGTTAGAGAAGACTGAGCTCCTGTGGGAGCAGAGGGAACTGCTGCGGCAGTGGAGAACATTTTCCAAGAGAAATGAGTTCCTGCGGGTGCAGATGGAACGTCACTGCTGTGGAGAACATTTTCCAAAGAAACTTGAGCTCCTCTGGGCGTGTGAGGGAACTTCACTGCTGTGGCAGTGGAAAACATTTTCCAAAGAAACTGAGCTCCTGTTGGAGCGTGAGGGCGCATAACTGCTGAGGCTGTGCCAGCAGATTGGATGGAGAAACGACGCTTCTGTGGGAGCTGAGTTAGTATTGCTGTTGCAGCATTTGAATAAGGAAGTTTGGTTCCTGCGAGAGCTCGTGGGTGGATGTTGCTGCAGCAGCTAGAATGGACATTTTTTCCACTATTTAGTGGATTGATGGTGTTAAACTGGATACGGTGAGCCTGTAGGTTTGGGTGTATGGGAACAAGTTGGTGCTAAAGAATTCAGCTGATGAGGGTTTGTTGAGCTTCTTTAATGTGGGAGCGATTTGATCAAATGTAATTCCTGAAAGTGTCACATGTCTGTCTTGTCCTGTGTAAGCACATATGGTGTTTTTGTCATTTCTGGCCATGTGCTTGTGTTTTCATGTTTGGTCTGATGGCATGTCTCCGGTCTATTGTCAACCCCACCCATCTTGTTATCTGATTACTGGTTAATTTGCCCCACCTTTTCTTCCTCATTACCTGCCTTGTTTGTTCCCTTTATAATCTCCTTGTGTCTGCAGTTCTGTGCTGGATCGTTGTCCGATGTCGTCTGTTCCCTGTCCTGCTACATGTTCCTGCTCCTTGTGTTTAGTTTATTTCAAGTTTGGTTTTCCCCCTCGTGGGTGTTTAGTAGTTGTGGCGAGATGAAGCTTCATGAAGCTTTGAAGCTTTCCAGCCAGATGTGTTTAAAAGTGGTTCATTTCATGAGGCTTCGAATGCACACTAGAGACACCTGCTGGTCAATGCAAAAATGGTGCTTAAAAATTGTCAGGACTGTGACAGTGCCAATATGTGTTCACAAAGGCTTAATATATTCACACACACACACACACACACGCCTATATATATATATATATATATATTAATCATTCAAGAATTTATGCTCAGTGTTTCGTAATTTTGTATGAACAGAGGGAAATGTAGTTCTTTAGATTGGATAAAACAAAGTGAAAGTGATTAATGCGGACTTAAGAGAGGGCGGTGGAAGTGCTTGTGTACTTTGACACGTCATTTAGTCGAAGCATCCCGCCAAAAGTGAACCTCGCTGCACTCAAACGAGGCTTCGAATGTCATCGGTGACGTCACTTCACTGAAACGATGCAAGCCTCAAAACGGAGCTCTGATGGGAGGTGCCTGACGTTCTCGACACACGCTTCGAAGCCTCGGTATCAGGCATAACATCACTAGTGTTTAGTTAGTGTTTGTTTTATTTTGTTATTTAATAAAAAACAACCTCATTCCAGCAATTGAGACCTCGCGTCATTTCTCCCTCTTGACCCTGACAGAAAGCCCCTGGTTGCTGCACCTACGTACATACGAAAGGAATGGCTGGAAAAGTGATCTGCTGGGATGCTGGATTGGAGCAAAATGGACTTAAGGGGCCCTATCTTGCACCCAGCGCAATTGACTTTGTACACCGACGCATGTGTCATTCCTATTTTGCACCCGCGCAAAGCGCGCTTTTCCCTCCACAGAAGCACGTCGCTAAACTAGTGAATGAACTTGCGCTCCCTGGGCGGTTCAGCGCAAAAAAGGAGGCGTGTTCCGGCGCAAACAATCCCTGGTGCTATTTTGCTGTTCCATTAAACAATTGCGCCACTGACCAGAAAAAACCTAGTCTAAAGTCAGTGGCGCGTTGCGCGTTGTTCATTATGCTATTTTAAGGGCGCATGCTTGACCATAATGTATAGCGTGCACAACGCGCATACACTTTGCTCATGTAATCTACACAGATGCAACAGTTATTTTTGCAAATCATAAATTGTTACACTAAAAAAATATTAACACATGAGATGACGGAAATCATTGTGGTGTGCCACGAAGATGTGAAAAAATAGGCATAAATCTAGCTTACAAATGATTCAGGCTAATTGTAATAATTAAGGATAAGACCTGTTTGCCCAATAGTGGCAAGACATATATGTATGGACATCTGACAAATTGGTTTGTCCGTCAAGAACCAGGAAAAAAAATCGACTGAAAAACTGAAAAAACTGAAAGACTGAAAAAAGAAAAGACTGTGAAATCACCTTTACCATAATGTACAACATTACAACTTCACTTCTCTGTCTTTCACTGCTCTTACAAGAACATCAGTCTCCTCGGCTGTGAACTGGCGTGCGCCTGGTAAATACGCCATAATAATAGCAATCCATAATGGAACTTGCGCACCTGCTTTTAAAGGGAATGTTGGATGACGCTCGGATTGGTTTATTCACGTTACGCCCAAACCACACCTATGAATAATGAAGCTACTTCAGACCAACCCATTTTAGATTTGCGCCGGGCGCAAGAGCCATTTATCCCGCCGGGAACAGCGCCGAGACCCGCCCACAAAGTTACTTGCGCTTTGCGCTTTGACACTTGCGTTTCAGATCGTTAAAATAGGGCCCAAGGTGTCTTTGGAACCAGAAACGTGTGACGGGGCGATTGGAGTTATCTGCGAAGAGTGGCTTGGATGGGAGTTTAGCCTGCGAGCTTCCGAAATGAAGCTAGGCTAAGAGGGATTGGTATGGTTGAATTGGTGATGGGAGATTAAAAATGTAGATGAAACTTTTGTCAGAAATTCCCAGGCAACACAGTCTCACACCAATTTGTCATATATTGACGCTTGGTCAGTTCCCTTCTATCCTTTAGTGTCATTTTTTGACGCGCAGGGTACTCCATTGATTTCAGTTGTTTACCCAATGCGTTAGATCAAGACACATTTAATTTTTTGCATTTGTAAAAGTAGACAGGATTTTATAAATATTTATATGCTACTTTTATTTTTTGGAGCAACAAACCCCACTCCTACCCTAAACCTACCCACTTCTCAACAATATAAAACACGTAACATGCAAAAACTGACCAAAAACAGTATAAAAGTATTACTCATGTTGCATTCCAAGTCTTCTGAAGTCATACGATATCTTCATGTGAAGAACAGAGTTGATCTTAATGTTTTAATCGCTGAAATGATCCCCCGCTCCGCAAATGCAAGCACACACGCAATCAAATCTCATTCAAAAGATACACCGACTCATTAGCATGACGCAATTGGTCACGAGACATTCGACATCCAATGCAATTTCACTATCAAAGCTGACATAACGTTTCGTTTCGGTGAAGTGCTGTAACCCGTGAGTGAGATGAACCTCCGTAGACAAGGCAGAGCAGTCCTCTTGATGACAGGCAGACTAGAATCCACACCAAAACAAAGACAGTCAGGCAGAACGAACTTGAATAATCCTCCGTGAACAAGGCAGAGCAATCCTCCGTGAACAAGGTAGAGCAATCCTCCGTGAACAAGGCAGAGCAATCCTCCGTGAACAAGGCAGACACAACTCAGGAACCTGCAGGAGACTGACAACAAACACACTGAACAAACCCAACAATCTGACAAACACAAGATGCACCACAATGGGTATAAGTAGACCCATGAAACAAGTGGCAGCTGGAGCTGGTAATCAGCTGAGTAGTGTTGGATTACAAATTTAATGAAGTACATTGTATTTACAAATTTAAGATAGATAATAATTCTGGGGTTTTTCCAGCAGGAGATTTCCTGCTAGGCCTGTTTTACAGTGAGCATTTGAGGTATAAAGGAAAATTGTTGAGTTTCCAGCAGGAGATTTCTGCCGGACCTGTTTTCAGACTCTCACCGTCGTTGCCTCTATGCGTTTGAATAGTTATGCTGATTAGGAGTAGGTGATACTCTGTCTGGGCGGGTTTTCCCAAAACCTGTATATTTAATGCTTTGTTCAACCTCAATGTAAATCCCTCCCCCTTTGGAATGTATATAATGTCAGGTATATCAGGTATACTGTTAAATCAGACTGTTTTCGGACGACCTGCAGCACAGAGAGTTCTCAATAAAAGAATCACTTCTGTTTGATCCCGACGTCTCCTGGTCTCTACTTCAAGAAACAACAGAAGTTCACAACAGATGGTGCCTTGTGACCCGGATAGTTTCCAGCTTCCTCACCTGAAATCCAGATTTAAACTTCAAGCTCAAAGATAAAGATCTGCCTACGTTCCAGACTGGAATCCAGAGCGAAACTTCCAGCTGAACAAAGATTTTCCAGACTGAATCTTTCAACCAAGGGTTATGGTGAGTGCTGATCTATCCAAAAGAACCTTAAAGACCAGTACAAATTTGTTTATCCTCTGCACTGCCAGGGAAGAGTTAACGGACGGCTGTAGGGTTTGGTTAACCAAGTTATCCTCTAAAAAGTTTGTTTAGAGTTGAAAGTTATCCTCTGTTTTCAGGCAGAAGAGATTAGTCTCACAAGCTAATAATTGTTCTGTTTGAAATAGGGAAGATTAACATTTAGTTAATATTTGTGTAACCCTCTAAAAAAGTTTGTTTTTAGAGATGAGTCATCCTCTGTTTCAAGCAGGGAAGTTGTTTGCCTCACAAGCTAATAATTGTTCTGTTTTAAATAGGGAATATACACATTTAGTTAATATTTGTGTTACCCTCTAAAAAAAAGTTTGTTTTTAGAGAGGAGTCATCCTCTGTTTCAAGCAGGGAACTTGTTTGCCTCACAAGCTAACAATTGTTCTGTTTTAAATAGGGAAGATTAACATTTAGTTAATATTTGTTTTGTCCTCTGTTTTGCAAAAGAAAGTTAACAATAGTTGAGCTCTGTTAACAAGTTTGTTGATCAGAGAAGTTAATGTTTGTGAGTGTGTGTTAACAAGTTTGTTGATCAGAGAAGTCAGTGTTTGTGAGTGTGTGGTAACAAAGAAATTCAAAAAAGGTTTAGAAAGAATGCTAGACTGACCCCCACAACTGAAAAAGGTGGTCTCTCAGCTCCTTTGTGGACAGACAGTGATTTCAAATCAGAGTTAGGAGTGCAGATGAATTTAATTGTCACAGAGAAAGTTAGACAAATACTAACTCAGAAATATGAGATCCATCCAGACAACACTTGGTCGATTGATGAATGTAAAAATGTTTTAGGAGCATGTATTCGCAAGAACAATGTGAAAGGCATTATTTGTTGTCACAGAGAATTTGGTTAGCGCTAGCTAGACAACAGTCTCAGCATATCTCAGAGCTAGAGAAACAGAACAAAGAACTCTGTGCTAGAGTAGCATCTTTGACTAAGAAATTGAACCTCAACAAAGCTGTAGAGAAAACTGATGTGAATGAAGTTAGTCAGACAGATAACGTTTATCCTGACTTGCAAGCTTTCTTAGAAACAGATGTAGCCAATCAATCAGTATCTGATGTGCCTGTTGATTCAGTGAAATTTAGCGTCACAGCCCCGAACATTGTTTTGTGCACCAGTCACGAACCCATCCTCATGTACGTCTGCAATGACTGAAGTTTTGTTAGAGGATGAAATGACTCATGATTGTGTTACGCTTACATACACAACTACGAATGAAATAGCAGAAACTCCCATTGAGAATGCAGAATTGGAGTTGTTTTTTGATGGTTCAGCTCAAGTGATTGAAGGGATAGGATAGGACACGGAACAGTGAGAGCCCAGGAAAGAACCGAATGCAAAAGGCATTCGGGGGCCAACCCTGCGGTGAAGACTTCCTTATAGGCCTTTCCCCATCCACTAGTCCATCCTTACCTCACTGTTTCTTTAGGTGTCACAGGAATTAAGAAATAGGAAAAGAAGAAACAACAATTAGCTTTTGTTTTCGTTCTTAATCTGTGCAGATACCACTTGAAGGACAACTAAACCCATACGCACCGATCCTCACCTGGGTATGAAGCCACAACCTCTGAAGGACAACTAGGCCCATTACTGAGTCAACTGTCAAGAAGAAGAAAAGAAAAAAAAAACAACACAGAGAATAATCTACGGGAACTTCAGTCTTCCATCAACATGATCAAGATTGCCTTGCTACTACTCATCATGGACGTCGCACAAAGTGTAGACTCCAGAAACAACATATTCTTAGAGCTGATGAATATGTCAAGAAACACCTTGTTTGCTGGAAAGAACGTTTGCATGCCACACCTGCCTTCAGTAGGAGCAGGAATCATGATGGGAGGAATGTCTGTATATAACATCCTGCTCAGCCAATTCAATGGCAGGTGCACCCTGGTTGCTCTCCTACCACCAACAAAGAAGATGGCTGCATTCAAGGACTCACTTATGCACAAACATGGTGGTCAAGGACTCTTGAACAAAATCCAACAAGACATTATTGATCTTTCAGCAAAATTACATCAGATGACTGAAGACAATTCTTCATGGTTCAGAAACCTGTAAGGTCAACAAAGGACTCACAAGGACTGTTCCAACCACAAAAGACTATTACCTGAAAAGAACTACACGGACCCTAGTGGCATGTGTGTTTCTGTGGCAGCATGTCATTCGTCACTACAGACAATCAACACAGAGAAAGTGATATGTGCCTGTAACTTTTTCCAAGTTACATGACTAGAAGATGGGGCTTATGCTAAAAAAACATAAGCTATAGAATAGACTGATGAAGGTTTAAATTTGTATTATGTGAGTTATTAGAACTCCCAAAGGGGGGATTGTTGGATTACAAATTTAAGAAAGTACATTGTATTTACAAATTTAAGATAGATAATAATTCTGGGGTTTTTCCAGCAGGAGATTTCCTGCTAGGCCTGTTTTACAGTGAGCATTTGAGGTATAAAGGAAAATTGTTGAGTTTCCAGCAGGAGATTTCTGCCGGACCTGTTTTCAGACTCTCACCGTCGTTGCCTCTATCGTTTGAATAGTTATGCTGATTAGGAGTAGGTGATACTCTGTCTGGGCGGGTTTTCCCAAAACCTGTATATTTAATGCTTTGTTCAACCTCAATGTAAATCCCTCCCCCTTTGGAATGTATATAATCTATCAGGTATACTGTTAAATCAGACTGTTTTCGGACGACCTGCAGCACAGAGAGTTCTCATTAAAAGAATCACTTCTGTTTGATCCCGACGTCTCCTGGTCTCTACTTCAAGAAACAACAGAAGTTCACAACAGTAGTTCAGTCAGGACCACTTTGAGAATGAAATTTATTGACAATCTTTGATTTGGCGAAAGGCTTAGGCTCAAAGATGCTCGAGCTGCCATACTAAACTGCTTGAGATACATCCTTGAAACATAATCCCCCAGCCTTCTTAATAACCAAAAGTTTCTTAGCACATATTACAGAAAGAGATACAATGATAACAATAGAGTTCTCCACAGAATCTGATACTTGATAATGAAGATACTAGGAGGTGAAGGGGTGGAGGTGGGTGTAAATGTCTGTGCGACAGACTGAGGAACATGAGTTTGAATGAGCTTAAATACTATAGTTGATTAGAGTAGGTGGAGTAACAAATCAGCTGAGCGTCAGCTGATATCATTTAGCGATCAGTGGTCTGCCTGAACTACGCTTGAATTCCATTCGATCACTCAAGCTCCATTTCAGTCAGGACCACTTTGAGAATGAAATTTATTGACAATCTTTGATTTGGCGAAAGGCTTAGGCTCAAAGATGCTCGAGCTGCCATACTAAACAGCTTGAGATACATCCTTGAAACATAATCCCCCAACACAATAACGTTGTTGAATTCTATACGTCAGAACGTAACTACTAAAGACAGCGTGTCTAAGAGGAGCGTGGCTCCTCAATATCACCGGAGGTAGCGTACCTCAAATAGGGTATGGAACGCGGTTCCTTGAGCTAATTTCGGAATCCGATCATGCGTGATCGGAGGAATACAAGCAAGACTAACTTGATACTTAGGATAACTCTGAATTTATCAAACCCCCAACAAACTAATATTAATGCATGATGATTATCGGTACTGATCATAACAGTTTAAGTCTATAGGTTGTAATGACTCATGGATTTCTGTGCTTGCAAAATGTCATTAGTTCCTGAGCAAATGTAGCACTGGAAACCAGAAGATGTCCATCGTCCCATTCTTTGGAACATAGGAGCAGGGATGGTAGAAGCAGTTTGTTGTGGCCGCTCCAATGCGAAATGAGTGCGCTGTGTAGAGGTCAGGGGCGAGACGACAATGTTGGCAAAGAAGACGTAGGTGATGTGTGAACCAGCATCTTGTCATGATGATGTTCTCATCCTCAGTGGAAACAGAGGCTCGTTGGAATGTGAATGAGCACGGTAGTTCAGATACCGGACCATGAAAGATAGGGGACAAAATTCAGAATTAGTACGAGAAATTGCTACAAACAACTTTTACCAGTTTTTTTTTTTTTTTCTTCTTCTTCTTCCGAGAGTTAGATTTCAGAGAGATATTTTCTAATGAGAGGTCTTTGGAAGGATAAAAATGTTTTGAATGTGCAATAAATTTTATACGCATCGGTTATATCAGCTTTACGTAACCAAGCACCTCTGCCAGCAGTTTTAATTAAAGGTGAACTATGTAGGATTTTTGCAGTAAAATATCCAGAAACCAGTAGGCCAGTGTTATATATTTTGTTCAGTTGAGTACTTAGAATATCCCAAATGTTTCCAACTATTTGTAAATCGTGAGAAATTGCTATTTTAACCAAGGAACTGGGACGTGTGAGCTATGCATGTGAGGGAGTCGCCTGTCGATTGCGTCATATCTGCGTCACCCTCGATTTCCGGTTTTATTCAGTGAAACACTTTACTCTCACTGCAGTGTGAACAAGTGTCATAGCAACCGCCGAGCGAACGTCATAACTTCCTTTTCAACACACTCAGATATATCTAATACGATAAACAGAGTTGCGTTACATCATACTCATGACTGGAAAAGAGGAAGTGGTGCCGGCAACCGTGTCATAATAAAAGTCCCGCCGGCGACTATGCCATAATAACAGTCCCGCTCTTCAATCACTCCTGCGGCCTTGCTCAGCTGCACAACACTCGGTCCTGCTCTGCTTCAGACTACAGTAATGTTAATAATCGCATCCATGAACATGATTTCTGCCCGAGTCCTATCCTGACTCTTTTCCACCGGCTGTGAGGTGAAGACCACATGTCCCAAGAGTCTGCGCTCAAACGTGGTGTCATCAAACTACGCCTTTGTTTTGAACAGGCGACCTCTAGTGGACGGAAAAGTGACATAATGTAGCTTTAATTTAATGGCATGATCGATGGATGCATAAAAAGAGAAAAGGGTTCGGATGGAAACAAGCTATTGATCCTTTTAACTCCATAATTATAGGAGAAGATCTATCAATAACCGCGTTTTTTACCAGTATTTTCGCATTGCGATGCCGATAGGGATTATACGAAACACGTTAAAAGGAGGTTCAGAAAAGGGGCTCATCATATAACCTTTATCTACTTCCTTTGCTAATAAACTATCTACTAGGGGTGTGACGAGATCTCGCGAGACTAACTGTGACGAGATTACTCGTCGAGGTGAAGCTGTCTCGTGTCATATTGTAATGACGAGTGTGAGGGTGAAGTTGAATAGAATATGCCAACACTACGTTTACATTACGCCTCCACTGTAGTTTGGCTTTTAATAGAAATAAAACAAAATTGAATTCATGTGGATAACCGTCACTACAATTCCATCAGCATCAGGTTCCTTCTTTGAGCCGTACATAGTGCACAGCACTGATTGCGTGTCGAGAAGATGAGCGCTCGCATTGAGCGCGTTACATGTTAATGGACTCCGTGGTGGAGGATTCGTTGCACAGCAGAAGCGTCAGACTTATATTTGAAAATGCGTGTCAGCACCACCAGTACTATTCCCTTGGAATACTATTCCCAGTGTACACGTGATCGTGAAATTCAAAGTGAAAGTAAACGCGGGCGGGCATTCAAACGCGATTTCAATACGTTACCGCTGTTAGAAAGCGCTCCCTGAGGCACGTGACTATCTCTTAGCTCTGTATCATGCTTGAAGAAATGTGGTCTATATTTGAACTTTGAATATTGAACACTTTGATTATGGTATTATGGTTATTGTTTGCACTTAATATCTATGATCAATTCGTGGGAATGAGTTCAGTTAGGTCAGCAGAAGCTCATGCAGTTCTAAGGTCAGAAGAGAGTCATACAGGAGAGAAGCCAGTTAGTTGAGTTATTGGCAAAACCTTTACAGTTCTTGAGTATTGTTGTCTTTAACTGCATGAATTCATACTCAGAAAGTAGAACTGAAATGACATTCATTACAAGATGATGAGTTAAACATTTCAATTGCACCTGCAAACAATTTTTTCTAGTCATGCATTTCATCATTGAAGTGCTTAAAAAATACTATGTAAAATCTTGTCTCGTTCTCGTGAACCCAATCTTGTATCTCGTCTCATCTCGTGAGATAAATGTCTCGTCAAACCCCTACTATCTACTATATTGGCTCTTTGATGGCAGATTGAATATTACTACATGTGTCCGAGAAGGCAGGAAGAACACGAAACCGTCAAAAAAAAAAAAAACCTTCAGCAAACAATTAACAGATAGATTTTATAAAGCTACTTGAGTTCACTTGTGTTGATAAGAGTAGATGGAACAGCTTTATTGTTTCTTGAAACGACTGTTTCTTCGAGGACAAACTATCTTTGGGTGACTGTTGCCACAATAGCTGAGAACTTTCCCCGCCAGCCGAGATAAATTACTTTAGAACACAAGAAAAACATGTGAGAAAATTAACCACATTGCGAACATGAGAGACCAGTGACCAGTGAAGTGTCTGCTGATTAAAGCTAAGTCAAGTACTGATCAGTCCAGTCTCTGGTTGAACACTGAATATACATGGCTGCTTTGGCAGAGAAAGACGTGATATTCGTAAAACAGCGAGCTGCTGTAAGACATAGCTAGATCTGAAATAATTGCAAGTTGTCCAGCTCTTGCCTTCTTTCAGGTTGAATTTCACAAATAACGTCTCAAAACACTCCAAATTCAATGTTAATTTGCCATTGTGAGGCTCTAAAGAGAGTCTGGGGTCACTTTTCTTTTAGTATCACAGATACGTCACCACAGTCAACGATTCGTTTATCGCTAGATTCAGAGCATAATATCTTTACTGAATTAATATCGTTACCTGCCAGAATTTGAGTCTTCAATTGAGGAGTGATTGCTGCGGCTGGTTGGAAGAATGGCACTCCAGGTGAAGCTGTTGGAACGGCAAAGCTGAGTGTTCTTCTTAGCAGGAAATCGAGGCTTTTGCGAGACGTAACATCACCAGCGAGCGTCGCCTGTGGGTGATTTCCTAAAGCGTTGTGAATCGGAGAAAAGGTGGTGTGGGGCTGATTCTTAAGCGCTTGTAGCCTTATGTAAATGTCTGTGCGACAGACTGAGGAACATGAGTTTGAATGAGCTTAAATACTATAGTTGATTAGAGTAGGTGGAGTAACAAATCAGCTGAGCGTCAGCTGATATCATTTAGCGATCAGTGGTCTGCCTGAACTACGCTTGAATTTCATTCGATCACTCAAGCTCCATTAATCAGCGGCCACACCGACAACCACACAGACACCTACACTCAAGCACAAGACGAGTCAGTGAATTCATGATCCGTGACAGTTGGGTTACGTGTTCAAATGTGTCTGAATAGCATAAATAAAAAAAGCATAATAACATTATGTTTGCTGATTAACCCAAAAAATCATAACCCAATATATAGTTTCATCATGACGATAACCATGCCCAAATTCTACTCCAATGAGCAAAACACCTCCACAGATTTGCACAACATTACACACAATGTCTGCCCATACGGAAATGTAATATATGACATATATGTCCCTATATCGCAAATGACACCGTCATATATGCTAAATATAAGACAATATATTGCTATCACATATATACATATCTCTACATATATGTTGATATAAGTTTATAACATGTATACATTTTCCATATTAAATTAGTATATTGACATAATATTAATACGATATATATGACTATTGTTTATATAATATTGTATGTTATGACCATATATGTCACCGATATGTTTAATTTATATATGCCCATTTATTTAAACAACATACAAACATTTTATATGCCTATGGTTTCCTTATTAATTCATTCCTTCTTTTCCTTATTTGAACAGCTTGAACTTTTAACAAGTCTACACAATCCACATTTCATTAAAAAAAAAATGTATATACATATATACAACCCCAAATCAGAAAAAGTTGGGACAGTATGGAAAACGCAAAAAAAAAAAAAAAAGAAGTGATTTCTAAATTTACTTTGACTTGTATTTCATTGCAGACAATATGAACACAAAATATTTCATGTTTTGTCTGGTCAACTTCATGTCATTCAGACCTGCAACACATTTAAAAAAAAGTTGGGACAGGAGCAATTTAGGGCTAGTAATGAGGTAAAATGGTTAAATAATGATGTGATTTTAAACAGGTTATGTCAACAGGTGATTGTAATTATGATTTGGTACAAAAGCAGCATCCAAGAAAGGTCTAATCCTTTAGGAGCAAAGATGGACCGAGGATCGCCAGTTTGCCAACAAATACGTGAGAAAATTATTGAAATGTTTAAAAACAATGTTCCTCAAAGAAAGATAGGAAGAGATTTGGATATTTCACATTCAACAGTGCATAACATAATTCAAAGATTCAAGGAATCTGGAGGAATTTCAGTGCGTAAAGGACAAGGGCGCAAGCCTAAGCTGAACAACCGTGATCGGTGATCCAGAAATTTCCTGGAACCACCAGGGGCCAACTAGGGGTAGCTATAAATCAAAAGATCACTGAGCTGAGGACATCCAAAAAAAAAAATTACAGGCTGTATCATATACCTGTTGGTGGATTTTCATGTTCTGTGCTGTTTTATTTGTTACTTGTTTTGTTGTAATATTGTATTTATATATAATAAAGTTGTGTGTTCAGTAGTTTTCTAATTTTGGGCAGCTTAATTTTTCTTTTAATATTAAAACTGTTTTAATAAAGTTAAAATGTTTTACTGTATTACTTATTTTTTGCTAACTGCACCGTTTAACATTTAAGGCTTAGGCATGTCATATGTATTGCATTGCAAGTGTGTAAGTACACATCCATAACCTATATTTAAAAAATATGTACGAAATTAATGAAAGCATATTTTTTTTTACATTTGTTTAGTTTACACCATTAATTCAAAATATTTAGCAATTGATTTACATAATATAAGAACATAACATATATATTTAAAATATATGTGCACACTGTTTATATATATATGTCATTTATATATTCCATATACATTTATCAAAAATATATTTTATATATATATTTCATTTTAAATGTAAAATATATAATAAGACTATATAAAAACATATATTATGGACATATATATAACATGTATGCAAGCAATATGCTATGCATATATGTGTAGTTTGTATATTGAACATATATACAAAGAAATATGTCATGTATATTGATAATTATATTTGTGACATATATATATAAAATACTGTATTATACATACATAAAATATATGGGCTAGTTTTATATGTCAATATATTAAATTGTTCCATTTTCTAATAGGTTTTATATATGGGCAGATATATATGTACATATATGTTTTCACTTTCTATGCGGATATATTTCATATATGTACATATATTACATTTCCGAATGGGTGCTTCACCCTTTTTGCAAAACATTACACACAGTGATTTGTAAAACTCTACACACAATTTCACACCTTAGACACGGATAATAATTGTGAGGTTACTTCCTTGTCATTACAAAGCACCGGATTGCCAATGACCACACTAATGAACAAATTGGATTATCAGATCCACCCAGTGTGGAAGCACACATGTGCTAATTTGAAAATGCAGCACTCAGGTGTGCTATAAAAGGCAGCAGGTGAGGTCACCTGTTTTCAACAAAAATGGAAGGAACTAAAAGAAGAAGAAGAAGAAGAAGAAGAAGAGTGAGAGAGAATGAGAGAGAATGAGAGGGGGAGCTCAAAGAGGAGATGAAAGGAGGTAGAGGAGGAGGCCCAGGTAGAGGAGGAGGCGGAGGCCCAGGTAGAGGAGGAGGCCCAGGTAGAGGAAGAGGAGAAGGAGATAGAGGAAAAGGAGAAGAAGGAGATAGAGGAAGAGGCCTAGGTAGAAGAAGAGGAGAAGGAGATAGAGGAAAAGGAGAAGAAGGAGATAGAGGAAGAGGCCTAGGGAGAAGAAGAGGAGAAGGAGGTAGAGGTAGAGGAAGAGGTAGAGAAGGACTTGAAGAGTTGATAGAACCTGAACAAAGACTAGGACCAAATTTGACTCAAGAAATTTGTGCAACAATTATTGACCATGTTATCAACCATGGACTGACACTGATGGAAGCTGGACAAAGAGTTCAACCAAACCTCAGCAGAAATACTGTTGCGTCAGTAATTCTGACAAAAACAAAACAGGTAAGCTAACCACACAGTACATTGAAACTGAAGCTTGCTGTACTTATCATTAATATTGCTCACTGTGACATTTGACAGTAGGCTGCATGTGTATTTTTATATTATATACATTTTATATTATATAATATAATTTATATATTATATTATATAAATTATATTATATAAATTATATTATATAAATTATATTATATATATTATATAAATTATATTATATAAATTATATTATATATATATTTTTTTTACATAGGATTGAGGGTCGAGGACACCAAGGTGGAAGGGGCCCTATGTTCACTCGTGCACAAGAGGCCACCATTGTGAACATGGTTTTGACCAATAATTGTATCAGGCTGTGAGAAATATCAGGCTGCGAATCCAATATCATCAATGATGACCATATATTTTAAATAAAAGAGTCTCTCTGTCAACATTGGGTCAAATCCTCAAGAAAAAGCAGTGTATCTTCTATACAGAGCCATTTTGAGCATTTAAGATGGGTCTTACATCACGCAAACATGAGAAATATAGGGAGCATGCATATACTTAAGAAATCATCATATATGTAATTTCTGGGATAGTTTAATTAAAGGCTAAATAAAGAGGAATGTTTGTGTATGTGTGTGTTAAGGTCATCCCCCGGCCATTCTCGGCTGAAGGGTGAGGTAGGGGTCCTGGCTGATTAGAATCTGATTGAAGCTCTCAAAGGGCCATCATAGTATCTTCTAGTCACACTCTAGCTGATCATTAACCAGTCAGTGGTGCAATCTGACTCAGACTTGTTGGAGCCATTGGAGCAGGGATTTAATTTATATGCAGAGCTGTGGAAGAGAAAAGCATCTCCGATGTTCCTCAAAACGACCCATCACTTTGATCCCATGAGAGAGAAACTCCAGATGCTACAGCAGCTTCTGTGCAGGGGTGGATTCGTCACAGGAGGCAATTCTTCCTATGATGCCTTGCCAATGAAGACATAGCCTGTGATGTGGATGAAATCTTATGGCCTGATCCAGCCAGATGGAGAGATGATGGATAGTTACATTATTCTTGTTGCTTTTAAAGTAGTTTTTCTTCAGAGTCAAAGTGTATGTACTTCATGCAGTAATTTTTATTTGTCTACAGATTTTGTTTCATTGATTTCATTGTTGGTAGATTACTGTAACTGATTATGCTAAGGAAAACTGTAAGTATTGAAATAAATACTTGAAATATTCAGTCTGCAGCATCAGTGTTGTGTAGTGCTTGGTAAGTTTATAGTAGGCCTATTTGTGTACATTCTCCCTATATCTCTAATCATCACTAATCATGAAGAATGTTGTGAGTTTGTCACTTTTTTTTTTTTTTTTTTTTTTCTCATCTAAATTATCCCTTACATAACAATGTCTGGGCAAAAATCTAGCACATGCTATTTCCTAAAATTAGTCTTTTTTACAAATGTGTTTTTCATTAATCACAGCAGTGTGAAACTGGCTGCAATAGTGGCTGATCATTGAGGACTGTGTTGGTTAAATGAAAACTAATAGCATTTTCACAAATGTGTATGTTTTGACTATACTAAAGTGTAATTTTGCAAACAATTTAGGAATTATGCAAATTGAGTGTGGTGTTTGGATAATAGTGATATTTTGAAAAAAAGAACCTGGTTTTCAAAATTGCGTGTAAACAATTGAGAAACTGTAAAGATCAAATATTGTTAAACAATTAAAATCTTATTTAAAGATTATTTCTTCGGGAGTAAGCTACAATGTAGGCTAGCAGTGTGACCCCAGCTAAAGTCATCTGACTACAGCCAACACAAACTGTTGTGAAGACCATGTGATTAAATGGTGTTTGTGTGTGTCCTGATATTCCTTACTTGGTGTGGAGAAATGTCTCCACACAGATAATATTATTAGTAGTAAATGATTTGTAAAAACAAATGATAACACCTTTGAGCCTGTCAATATTATGCAAACATGAAATCTCAAACACACAGTAGTACTTGCTACTATAGTTCCTGTTCCACCTGCGTCTCTCGTCGTGTATGAAACTGCGTTCTAAAAGCAGTGTCTTAAGTTAAAAGAAGTTCAACGTGTGTCTCATTATTACCTTGTGTCAGTTCCCATTTCACTGCCACGAACGCATTCCTTGTGAACAGCCGTTGAACAGGACTAGCGATGTGTTCACTGAACGCGTCGTGTCACAGGACAGCGGTAAATCGCCTCGGCTCACTTCACACGCAGTAGCACCGAATACAGACACTCCCTCGACCGCTACAGGTAAGATTTTCCGCCACAGTAAAGAGAACTTATTAATTACGAAAACGAATATTTATTTTTGCGAATTATTTTATTTCAGTTAGTTTTGTTTAGTTTTAGTTTTTAATTTATGATTTTTTTATTTCAGTTTACGAAAATGTTTTTTTGACCAATAGTTTTAGTCTTAGTTTCAGTTTTCGTTTACGAAAATAACCTTGGTCTAAAGTATGTATTTAATATTTGTGATATAGCTATCTGACTCGAAAAGGCTGGGGGGTATTCCAGAAAGTAAGGTTAACTTACCGTCACATATACCTTGAACTCTTGGTTGATTAACCCAAACCTTGCTTACTCTAGGTATGCTGGTTCCAAAAACGAGTCCGGGAGTAAATTCAGCCAACTCAGAGAATGTTAACCATGAACAGACAAGACATTCTCAACAGAGCAACGAATTGATGATTCACCATGGAAACAGACGCTAAGAAAAAGCGTGCCATTCTACTTCCCCTTTTTCTTTTGTTTGATGGTGATTTACATAACCTACTTAATGCACATCGCCATCTATTTGGTGGTTGTGCAATCATCTTTTCATTTAATAAGTAATCTTAAAAAAAGATTTGTTTGATGCTAATTAATTGAATGCAGTTCCATATGTGAGATGACAATAAAATAAATAATACATATATTTTAATTGAATTAACATTTAAACTTATTTTTTATTTATTTTTTATTCTAATTCTTTAGAATTAATATATACTATTGTATATTACATAACTGAAACAAATTTGGTTATATTAATAACTATATTAATTATATAAAACACATGAATACCTCTTAAGCAAACTAACCCTGGAACATAATCTGCTCCGGAGCAGGTTATGCTCAGAGAAGGAGTTGCCATGGTTATTTACATACCCTGAAAGTAACCTTTTTGGATCCGTTTTTGGAACCGAAAGTTGAGGTTATCTGCTAACTTTTAAACATACCCAGGTATGTCATATAACCTGCTTTCTGGAATACCCCCCTGGTCTCTTCAGTCTGGTTTGCCTTTTCTCAGTGATAGACATGAGGAGGTTTGAGCTTTTCACTTATCATCAAGAGAGAAAGACACACACACACACACACACACACACACACACACACACACACACACACACACACACACACACACACACACACACACACGCACAAAGCTTATGGGTTGTCATGTAGTCAACTAACTAACTACATACATATAACTATATAAATGTGTGAGTGGACATTGTAAGGCATGGGGTTTAGCTGCCTGATAATTTATTTCAAAAAGACAATGGACTTGAAATATTAACGGCTAAAAACTTGTATTATTTAGGGTAGCAATGCTACGTGCCCACACACTCTCTTCTAATTTTTTATAGCACTCCAGCTTCACATCACGTAATTCTCTCTCTCCGAGGGCAATTTGTTTTTTTAAACAAAAGTATGCAGAAATAGAATACAATGAATATTAAACAAAAAACTGCACATTAGTTACCCTGACAAGAAACGTCCATTTGTTCAATGTACAGAGAGTAACAAAGTCATTAATAAACAAGACCAAGCAATGTGCAGATCATGTGCAGCTCTTTACATATGTAGTTGCTCTAGTAGACAAACAAGGACTTCAGCAAAAGTCATGAAGCATTGATTTTTTTGTTTTACTTCACAACAGTCTTTGAACCTTGCAAGCAATTTGACAGGCCTTCTACTTAGCGATCTATAGTCCAGAACAACATGTAGAGCTGTAGCAGGACGGTCCACTTTTGAGTTTACAGTGTCCATGTCATCAGGCTGGAAAGAAGAAGTGACATTCAAGCTGTCCAGGGAGGTTTGAGTTAAGTTCAGCGGGGACTGTCCCAAAAGCAAAGACCTAGCTGGTCTCTGATCGGGGACTCCTCCAGTTAAGACAACAGAAAACAAGTTCTATTGGACAGCAAGTTTATAGCATTTTTCAACAGGCTGTGCAATCGGAGATGATGCATCCGATACCTTTTTTTAGCCTATGTGTTTATTTACTCATTTATTTAATAATTTACTTGTTTTTATTATCATGGGAAATGATGTGCATGAAATGTGAATCATTGTCCATAATTTTGAGAGCAATTGTTGATAAAGAAAAATGTAATCGCAATATTGGAAATATTTCCATTTTAAACCATGAAGTCAAGACAGTGGATATCATCACTAGCCTGGATGCCAGCCGAACTTAGCCCCGCCCTCAAGTTCGGTCTGGACATGATCCGTTGTGGAGCAACTATGCTCGAACCAGAGCTGTTCGGACCAATGAAATTGTCATGGGGGCTTTAGACGATGATGGACAGATGATCAACAATGACGCAATCATGCATGTCACCAAAGAGCGCTTGGGTTGAATTCGTTCTAATCCTAAATGGAGAACTTGTTCATATATGCATTCACCTTTACTATTTCTTATGATGATCGTGTTGGTAAGTACTTTGTGTACTTAAATTCCCTTAAATTCTTTTTTACAACACCGGCAAAGATAGTTTACACCCATCTTCTTCTACTTCTTCTAGCGTTCATGCAGTTGAGTTCTGTTGACAACTGTGCGTCACTCCATTGCTCTGATTGGTTGTAGGTCTATCCAATTGAGTGCAGAGGCATTTTCTTTCCTGGTTCGGTTGAAACGCCTCATAATCACAGCCCAATGACTGATACAAGATGGCAGCCTCGGAATGGAGCTCTTCAGCTATTGTGTTGTTTTTGTTCGTTTGTTCTGCGTTTAGTCATTCTTTTCCAATCAGTTTCACCAAAGACGAACTACTGGACAATAGGAAACACACACCAGAAAACATTTCTGCAGTTTTTGATTATTCGGACATTTTGTTTGATTTTCTCGTTGGAGCCGCAGCTGTGTGTTTAAAACGCGCGGCCAGACGCAAGCGGGGGAAGCGAGCAGGGCGTGTTCTTGTTTTGTTTGTATTGTATGTGCACTGGAAGCTTCAGCACCAAGAAAAATTCCTTGTGTGTGCAAGCACACTTGGCAATAAAGCTCTTTCTGATTCTGATTCTGATTCTGATTCTGACTAGAATCTACCTGAGTAGGCTATATCATCACACAAGCAATGTGCAAATTTTGCACTAGAGTTAGGCCGGTGAAGAAGTCTCAAACCCCAGTCAATTATTCACTACTGAAAGTGAAAGAAAAACGGACCAAGCTATTGACACCTGACGCTGCATTAACTCTTTCACTGCCAGCGTTTTTTTTTTGTTTTTTTTAAAGTTGCCAGCCACCGCCAAGGTTTTCGTTCATTTTCATAAAAATGTACTGGCCCATAGAATATTTTGTTGTATGAATATCTGAACATGCATTATTCTAGCTTCATCCATTCCTTTTTTATCAACACTTATGGGTGAAATATGGGTAAGTTTCATAAAAAAAGTAACATTTTGAACAAAAAGCTGAGAAAATCAAATTTTTGTCAAAGACTAAATCCAGATCAGATTCAGAACGATGATCAAACAAAAATGGAGTAGATCGAGTTCACCAATACCCCTAATGCTTCACAGTCCTATAGCTCGTCCTGGGTCAACATTTCATTCAGTAACATTCATAAGTTTTGATTTATATGATGTTTAATGTTGATGATCACGTTATTTTACATTTGCATCTGCTTACATTCGATCACTTGTTTTATTGCGTCTTCCTTTCCTGTGTTTTGATCAGGAGATTCTGTACTCATTCAGAATACGCGTAATAGCGCCCTCTAGCGTATAACAGTGAAAACACAGAAAATTCCGTGTTTGGCAGGGAAGCGTTTTCTCACAAATAACGGAAAATTCTGTTTGGTGGGGATAGAGTTAACGGCAAATGTTCTGTGCTGATAATGATATAACTGTATTAATTTATTTTCTTAATATTTCTCTTGTGGCACATATGTCGAGAAAAAAAATGAGTAGAGAAGTATTTTGTGTTAAACAAGTTTTTTTTTTAATTAGTAAGATAAACTAGCATCTTTCATTATCCCTGCAGCAGGGCAAATTAATTGTATTAATTTAACAATGAAAGTAGCACAATATATAATAATTGAATACATTAATTAGAAATGCTATTTGTTATTGCGGGCCCCCCAACATAAAGGGCCCTCCCACAGTTATATTACTGTCTCCCACAATGTATTTGGCCTTTTTCTCATACTGATTTTTTTTTGCGGTTCTTGAGCATGTTCCTGGTGCTCCTGACGGAACTTGTTTTCTGTAGACAGATGTAGCATACTCTGCTGGGTTGTCAGGAGAGGACTTGAAGCTTCAGCAGGGCAAGGGAAGAGTGAATGAACAGGCAATCTGTCTTCATGTCCATAAATGACGAAGGAAAGGGGTGTATCTAGTATAGGATAGCGCTACAACCAACCAGAGCAACGAAGAAGGTGAAGTGGAGCCAGTTGATAGATTAAACATTCGCCGTATCCGGTCGGCAAAACTCCGAACACATCTTCCTTTCTTAAGAATGAATTCAGTGCCGTTCTTTGTTCTTTTCTCAAAGAAAAGCTTAACTCCAAGTCTTCCAGAGTCGCGGCCAAAGCCGATTGGAAAGACAGCTGTTTGCCAGCTTCTTTGTTTACAAGTAGCACGCGGAACCGCTGTAACTCTGCCGTCATTTTGTTAAGCCCGCCCACCGACTCTATACACGATGTGATTGGCCCGACCAGAGTTTAGTTTTTCCAGCTCGCAAGCCAACGGAGAGTTGCTAGACGACCCTGGCTGCAAATTAGATTTGCTGCCGCAAGGGTGCGTCTAGATTTCTAGGCTAGTACAAATTCATATACTTTTTTTTTAGAACGAGGACATATTTATGGCCTGATGGTGTCACAGGAAGTTTGGTAATGTCAGCTGCCATCTTTTTAAAAGAGTGATTGGCATGAATAGTCTGTAGGGGAGTTACTTGATGTGGGACTGACATAGATCTTGACTGGCATGAAACACACTGTTGGTATTAGTTCTCTGTGTCTTAATTTATTTTATTAATATTTCTCTTGTGGCACCTGTAGAGAAAAAAATTAGAAAATAAGTATTTTGTGTTAAACAAGTAATTTTTTAATTGAGTAAGATAAACTAACATATTTTATTATCCTCGCAGCATGTCGATTATGCTGTGATGTGCTGTGAAATTATTGTGGGGCAAATGAATTGTAATATTAATTTAATAATGAAAATAGCATAATGATAACAATTTACTTGGAAATGCCAAATACTCTAGATATGGCCAATAGCTGATGCTTTTGATGATCTCTGGCTATCGCCGTTATGCATTATCATCATCTATTGGTCCAACTCAGCTTGGGGGGTTATCACAGAGGCTGGGGTGTCAGGAGAGAACATGAAGCTTCAGTAGGGCAAGGAAAGAGTAAATTAACAGGCAATCTGGCTTCATGACCATCTGCCTAAAACCGATGGCCATGTTCTTTTTGAAGGCATTCAGGAACACCATGCTCTGTGACATACTGTTCCGTTACAGCTCTCTGATATTTCATAGGGTACAAATTCATATACTTGGTGAAATAGTCTTAGAGAACGAGGAGATATTTATGGCCTGAAGGTGTCAAAGGAAGTTCAGTAATGTCAGCTGCCATCTTTTCAAAAGGGTGATTGGCATGAATAGTCTGTAGGGGAGCTACTTGATATAGGACTGGCATAGATCTTGACTGGCATGAAACACACTGTTGGTATTAGTTACCATGTGTCTCTAGCCATGTATGGCCAATGAAACTGCTCCCTGGATTGCAAGTTTTTTATGATCAAGGTGATTTACAATGGAATGTACATATACAACCTGTAACACATGGGGGACATCTTTGCTGGGAAGAGTGGGTGACTATTTTGTTTGTTACAGGCAAAATGGTATATTTTCCCCTCCTGCAAATGTAGTTCATCAAACTATCCCCAGTATTTGAGCTCTGAACCTTTCATTAGAAACAAAGCTGGAGGTCTCTTTCCTTCCTTCAATAAGTCACTCACTGTCCTCAATGCAACATCATATTTTTGAGTCTGAGAAAGGTGTACAACAGTATGAGCGGTAATAGGGTATGTGACTATATAGTGTTTCCGTTTGTCTGACGTTGAGTGATCAGAAGTAACCTGAGAAATTAAATCACTTTGATTTGGACACCTAGCTTTGAGTCTATTCCTGTGTTTTATGACAGTTGTACACATCAATCCCAATGTTTTCTATGTCCTGTCAGATCTCGATAAATCTGCATTTTCTTTCAACTTAACAATGACCGATGATCTGTAACAATTACAAAGTAGTGTGAGAAAAGTCTAATGGACCAAACAATATTTTGTCAAGGTGGACAAGTTTCTTTCTGTTGTTACTAGCACATGATTGGCATACCCTTTCAACTCCCTGTTGCTGTTGTGCAAAAAAAAAAAAAGAAGAGCCAACTGAATGGTGAGATGCATCCGTATAGAGGATAAAACCCTTCCAGAAATCAGAGTAGGTGTGGAGGATAGAGTATGGCGAAATACTGAAAGTGTCCTCATTTTGTTCACTCCATGTGATTTTGGCACATTTCCTTATAAGAATGTGCAAAGAGACTATTTTTATCTTTGATAAAACTGTGATAGTATGAACAGAGATATATGAAAGCTCTAACCTCTGTAGGTGTAGTTGGACAAGGCCAATTCAACACTTTCTCAGTCACTTTAAAACAAGGCAAAAACTGGGGGTGCTACAGGGGTGTAAACACATAGCCACTGGTGCTTATTAGAAACATTTTGTTGAAACAACAAAAATTCCAAGGGACTCACTTTGTTTAGTTTTTTTTATTTTTTATTTTTTATTGAAAGTTACTAGTGTTTTGTGTGGGAGTTGGTTACATACTCCAACTGGCTAAATTGCTGTTCTCTTTCATCATCTCGTGTTCGAGATCCACCTATGGGAAGGGCATCCGTACCTGTAAGAGTGGACTCCTGTAGATGGTTCAATCTACAGGGTTGCCAGAACACTAAAGAAACGTTATCAGAAAGATGGAAGAAAACTGTACATTTCTTGTCTATTTCCACCCACTTCAACTCATACCAACGACGGAGATTAGCGCAGTTACAATAGCAAAATATGTGGGAGAGCGTTGCTATAATATGACTATATTGTATTGCAATAGGGAGCACTTCAAAGTCAATACTAAATCAAAACTAGTTAGCACAGTATTCGTAATAGAAAGGATTTAATGACAAAATCTGGTTATGGTTACACTTAAAATAGTTTCAAAATAGATGCATGAGATGATAAATTTATACCATTAATCGTACACAGCATGAATACAATGTTACCTGAGAGAGAGAGAGTGTGGGAGAGAGAGAGGAAGAGAGCAAAGAAGAGAAGCCCTGATGACTTCAAGAGCCAGAGGAAAAGAGAGAGAGCCACAGTTCCAATCCTCTTTTATCTATTCCTTGACCATGTGACTGAAACCAAACGTATTCTTTTAAACTGACCAATCAGACCAAACTCACACATAACATTCAAACTGACCAATCAGACCAAACTTCCCCTACTGTAAAAGTGGGACACCCCATGTGGCCTACAGGCCTGTCTTTTGTCTTCCAGGTCCTTCTGATAAGCAAATGTGTTGACAACAGTAAAGAAAATTTCTTTGTTGGATTTCAAATATCAAATATCTTTGATTATTTTCAATCCCTTCATACCTGGGGTCTCATTTATAACCGTTGCGTACACACAAAACAGGCCCTGAAAGAGGCGTACACCACTTTCGACGCACAATTTGTGATTTATAAAAACAAACTTGACGGGAAAATTTGCGCACCTGTACGCAAACTCTGACCCATGTGTACGAACTCTTTTACTAGAGTGAGAAAAGTAATGAAGTAAGAACAATTTAAGACTCTGTTTTCATTTTGATATACACATTTACATTAATGTTCCAGTTTCATTAATGGCGATATGCACTGAAATTACATAAAGTCATTACTCAGAATTCAAACAAAAATGATATGAATTTAGATAGACATGTGCGAGTTTTGATCACTTTTCCTGTGACACGCTGTTTTAATGACAGCAAGGATTAAATATATCAATATATATTACAGACACTGCAGGATTCGGTGGTCGAACGGTCCATTATCCGGTTTGAATATGTCCAATGATAATCTTACTGTACAACCACAGCTGCACGGACACAGAGAGTAAAGACATCTTCACAAAATTATGAAAATTAGATTAGATTAGATTAGATTCAACTTTATTGTCATTACACAAGTACAAGTACAAGGCAACGAAATGCAGTTTAGGTCTAACCAGAAGTGCAATAGCAGTGTTAAGAACTGCTCCGAGACTCGAAGGTGGATCCAATTGCAGCTTTATTAGAGGGCAATCCAGAGGCGTAATCCAATGTACAGGCATAGGGTCATACACAGAAAGGCAGTCAAAACAAAGAAACAAACAAACAAACAAAACAGGCAGGGACCAGAGGCAAGAGAGTAATCCAGGGAACCGGGCAAGAAATCCAAAACAAGAAAACCAGGAGACAAGAAAACCAGGGGAATGCTCGGAATTGCAGTGTAACACTAAACAAGACTTCGCGGTGAGTGAATGAATGACCATGGTATAAATAGACAGAGACTGCATGATGAGACACAGGTGAATGCAATCAGTGAATGAGGTACAGGTGAATGTGATCAGTGATAAGTGATGATGAGTCCGGGCAGTGAGTTAAGGGAAATGTAGTTTGTGAGTGATCATAGTCTTATGTGTGTGGAATGCCCTCTCGTGGCTATCAAGGGCACTCCAGCTGGAGACCGTGACATAGCCCCCCCTTTAAGGAGCGGATTCCAGACGCTCCTAAAACTGCTAAGGAGGGAGGAGGAGCGGAGGCGGACCCGGGGGCGGGATGGAGGGCCAGGCCCGTGGAGCGGATAACGACCTGGAGACTGCGGCCAGATGGGAGGCCAGGGCGGATCAGGCTGTGCAGGCGACCAGGGCGGATCAGGCTGGGCAGGCGACCAGGGCGGATCAGGCTGTGCAGGCGACCAGGGAGGAGACGACCCTTCAGGTGGCCAGGGAGGAAGTGACCATGGCTCGGGAACAGACCCCGGCTCGGGAACAGACACCGGCTCGGGAACAGACACCGACACCGGCTCAGGGAGAGGAACAGACACTGGCTCGGGGGCGGCCATCTTGTCCTGAGACACTGGTTCGGCGGAGACCATCTTGTCCTGAGACACTGGTTCGGCGGAGACCATCTTGTCCTGAGACACTGGTTCGGCGGCGGCCATCTTGTACGAAGACACTGGCTCGGCGGTGGCCATCTTGTACGGAGACACTGGCTCGGCGGCGGCCATCTTGTACGGAGACACTGGCTCGGCGGCGGCCATCTTGTCCTGGGACACTGGTTCGGCGGAGACCATCTTGTCCTGAGACACTGGTTCGGCGGCGGCCATCTTGTACGAAGACACTGGCTCGGCGGCGGCCATCTTGTACGGAGACACTGGCTCGGCGGCGGCCATCTTGTACGGAGACACTGGCTCGGCGGCGGCCATCTTGTACGGAGACACTGGCTCGGCGGCGGCCATCTTGTACGGAGACACTGGCTCAGAAAGAGGAATAGGAACAGATTCAGGCTCGGCGGAACGAGACTCTTGACGGGCTGACGTGACGTGAAGCTCAGTCTCTGGATCGGCAGAAGTGACGTGAAGCTCAGTCTCTGGATCGGCAGAAGTGACGTGAAGCTCAGTCTCTGGATCGGCAGAAGTGACGTGAAGCTCAGTCTCTGGATCGGCAGAAGTGACGTGAAGCTCAGTCTCTGGATCGGCAGAAGTGACGTGAAGCTCAGTCTCTGGATCGGCAGAAGTGACGTGAAGCTCTGTCTCTGGATCAGCAGAAGTGACGTGAAGCTCAGTCTCTGGATCGGCAGAAGTGACGTGAAGCTCAGTCTCTGGATCGGCAGAAGTGACGTGAAGCTCAGTCTCTGGACGCTGGTCAGTGGCGGGAGCCATCTCTGGACGCTGGTCAGTGGCGGGAGCCATCTCCGGACGCTGGTCAGTGGCGGGAGCCATCTCCGGACCCTGGTCAGTAGCTGGAGCCATCTCTAGACGCTGGTCAGTGGCTGGAGCCATCTCTGGACGCTGGTCAGTGGCTGGAGCCATCTCTGGACGCTGGTCAGTGGCTGGAACCGTCTCTGGACGCTGGTCTGTGGCTGGAGCCGTCTCTGGACGCTGGTCTGTGGCTGGATGAGATTCTGAACTGGTGGGTACTGCGGGAGTGTAGTGTTCCTCTTCTGCGACTCCCACAGTGAATGCAGAACCACTCAACTGTAGGGCATAGTCCAGAAACTCGATCAGTGACCCTCGAGGACCATCACGGATGAGTTTTGATTTGTAATAATCATTGAGTCCATAACAAAAAAAGTCAATAAGAGCACAATCTGGAAAGTCTATAAAGTATGCTAATTCCAGAAAATCTCTGGTGTGGTCCTCGAGTGGTCGGTTACCTTGACGAAGTCGAATGAGCCTTACTGCTGGATCCATGAGGGGCTAAGTCTTCTGTTAAGAACTGCTCCGAGACTCGAAGGTGGATCCAATTGCAGCTTTATTAGAGGGCAATCCAGAGGCGTAATCCAATGTACAGGCAAAGGGTCATACACAGAAAGGCAGTCAAAACAAAGAAACAAACAAACAAACAAAACAGGCAGGGACCAGAGGCAAGAGAGTAATCCAGGGAACCGGGCAAGAAATCCAAAACAAGAAAACCAGGAGACAAGAAAACCAGGGGAATGCTCGGAATTGCAGTGTAACACTAAACAAGACTTCGCGGTGAGTGAATGAATGACCATGGTATAAATAGACAGAGACTGCATGATGAGACACAGGTGAATGCAATCAGTGAATGAGGTACAGGTGAATGTGATCAGTGATAAGTGATGATGAGTCCGGGCAGTGAGTTAAGGGAAATGTAGTTTGTGAGTGATCATAGTCTTATGTGTGTGGAATGCCCTCTCGTGGCTATCAAGGGCACTCCAGCTGGAGACCGTGACAAGCAGCAAGTGCAGGATATACAATGGATGCGTAAGTGCAGGACATGGATATGTACTGAATATATATAAATATGTATAAATAGAGAGTTGTCTTACTATAAACAGAACTGAATTTACAGGTGAATATGTACAGTGAATAAATATACAGATGGCTATTACTATAAACAGAATTTACAGGGGAATATGTACTATGAATATAATATACAGATGGCTATTACTATAAACAGAATTTTACAGATAGAGGTATACAATAATATGTTAGGCTAATATGAGGAATATAGCAGTGGATTAGGGTAGTGCAATAAATTATGGACAGAGCTATCCGGAAAAAAAAAAGTGTAAAGTGCAGTGGAAAGTGGTTGTATATTACAGTTAGAAGTACGGTGCAAAATGCAAATGTAAACATTGGTACTATAAATACAGTCGGCAGTGCAAATGAGCATAATCCAGTTAAGATATGGCAGTGCAAGATGCATATGTAAACAGTTGTTACTGTGATAAACAGTCGGTAGTGCAAATAACAAAGTGAAGGCAGATGTGAGGTAGGAGAGTTAGCAGTTTATGAGGGAAGTGGATCAACGGGGGTTTGAGTTCAATAAAGAGACAGCTCTGGGGAAAAAACTGTTCTTAAGTCTGCTGGTCCTGGTCCGGAGGATCCTGAAACGCCTGCCGGAGGGCAGGAGAGAAAACAGTCTGTGGGCTGGGTGAGAGGAGTCCTTGAGGATGCTGCGAGCTCGATGCAGGCAGCGTTTCCTCTGGATGTGCTCGATGGCAGGCAGTGGAGTCCCTGTGATGCGCTGGGCAGTTTTCACCACCCGCTGCAGTGCCTTGCGCTCCGCAACAGAGCAGCTCCCATACCATACTGCGACACAGTTGGTCAGGATGCTTTCTATTGCGCAGCGATAGAAGTTCACCAGGATAGCCGAGGAGAGCTGATTCTTCCTCAGTGTCCTCAGGAAGAAGAGGCGCTGGTGAGCCTTCTTGACCAGGCTGGAGGTGTTGGTCGTCCACGACATGTCCGCCGAGATGTGGGTCCCCAGGAACTTGAAACTGGAGACACGCTCAACAGCCATTCCATTGATGTGGATGGTGTCGTGTGTGCCTCTTGACTCTTTCCTGAAGTCCACGATGAGCTCCTTCGTTTTGGTGGTGTTGAGGAGCAGGTTATTATCAGCGCACCATGTGGCCAGGTGCTGGATCTCTTCCCTGTAGGCAGTCTCATCGTTGTTGCTGATGAGCCCAATCACCGTAGTGTCGTCCGCAAACTTGACGATGGAATTAGATCCATACACAGGCTTGCAGTCGGAGGTGAAGAGGGAGTAGAGAAACGGACTTAGCACACAGCCCTGTGGTACGCCAGTGTTGAGTGTGATGGACGTGGAGCAGGTGGATCCTGATCGAACATTCTGGATCGAAATACCACTGTATTTGAAGGATACAACTTGAAGAAAAAAATTAAGATTTGCACGTTTCTTTTTTAAAAATACTTAGTCAGTGACGCTCTGAGTCAGACGATTGTATTTATGCTGCAATAAATAAGAAGGCCTATCATTTTAAATTAAAATAGCCGAAACATCCTATGTTCACATTATCAGCAAAACTGCATGAATTTGAGTTGAAGGGTTTAAAATTAACAACATATTTTAAATTAAAATAACATTTGGCCCGTGGAAATTAATGAAAAAATTTTATTAAAAAAAAAGTTTATACAATTTGGTTTTTATGGATATTTTGATATATTTATTCTAAAACATAAAAAAGATATTGGATGATTGTCAACAATGTACTGTGTAAGGCACAAATGGCATTTATAGTCCGTATCTAATATTTTTCTATGTCTTGTACCTTTGACAGTGTTAAACATGGTGTCACATGGATGGTAATATGCATGCAAATGATATGCAAATTAGGTTATGCATAGTAAAACTAGGCGTTGAAAGCTCCATATATGGTGATTGGATGCAAGAGACGGGGTGGAGATGCACATACGCACAATCTTCTGCTGGCTGTGATTTATTAAGGGATTTTTGCGCAGGTTCTGACGTACACATGGTTTTATAAATCAGATTTTTTTTTGTGCATACGCAAAATCTAGCTTTTGTGCGTACGTACACTTTTAGTAAGGTTTATACGCAAAGTTTTATAAATGAGACCCCTGACCTCTGCAGAAGCATCCAATTGCACCAAGTCTGACAAGACAGGCAGGAGCATGCAGCCAATGCCCGGGAAGGCCCCATCCCTTACCTGCGGGCATATATAGCCTGTATGCGCTACTGTACATCAGTTGACATTCGCTTCTCGCAATCTCTGCACTGACACAGCTCGGTCGAATTTGCGCTGCTCACTTATTGTCTGCAGAAGGAAATAGGAAATATCTTCGGATCAGCCTCCACCAGGCATGACAGTTTTCTATTCTGCCAGTTTCTCTGTGTCTGCTCTCAGAGCCGCCCGCACTCTCACTCGTCTTTCCTGTTCCACGACTGCCGCCACAGATTTTTCTGAGTTTTTCGCCGGTATGTCACTCTCAATTCCTGCTTCTTCCAGCGCTAGCTTATCACGGGCCTGCCCGGCCGTGTGTGGTGCTCTTATCGCCTCTGCACCTGTGCTGCAGCTCTGCACCACTGGAAGAGCGTGGACTTTTACACACAGGGCGCCCCTCTGGGGACGGTTGTGTTGCGCAAAGTTGTGATGACGGATGCGTCCTTAACAGGATGGGGTGCCACCCAAGAGGGCAGAACTGTGAATGGTTTGTGGCCGAGCAAACTACGTTAAGAGCAAATAAATTATTTAGAGCTTCTGAATATTTGGAAGGCTCTGAATCATTTTCTGCCTCGTCTGCAGGGACATCATGTGCTTGTACGCTGCAACATTACCACGGCAGTGGCTTATATAAACCGTCAAGGTGGCTTGCGCTCGTCGAAACTTCATGCTCTAGCTTACAAGCTTTTGGTATGGAGCAGGCGATTTTTCCTGTCGTTACGCGCGACTCATGTTCCAGGGATTCTGAACAGAGGCGTGGATCTTCTATCGAGGGGGAACCTGCTCTTCGGAGATTGGCTCCTCCACCCTCAGATAGTGGGCATGATATGGATGAGATTCGGACAGGCGTCCGTAGATCTGTTCGCCTCGCGCGAAAACAGCCATTGTCCCATGTTCTTTTCGCTAAAGGACTTTGACGCACCCCTCGGGGTAGATGCACTGGCCCACCCGTGGCCCAGAGTGCTGCTGTATGCCTTTCCTCCCCTGTGCCTGATAATTCCCACTCTGGCCAGGGTGAGAGAGGGGGGTCTTTTTCTCATTCTGATAGCACCCAGGTGGCCCAAAGCACCATGGCTGGCGGAGATAATCCCTCTGTTGCATGCCCAGCCGTGGCGTCTTCCCCTCCGCACAGACTTATTGTCTCAAGCGAACGGGGAGATTTATCACCCACACCTGGACAGGGTAGCTCTCTGGGCCTGGCCCGTGAAAGGACAAACCTAAGTGCGTTAGGGCTTCCCCTGCACGTGGTGGCTACTATACAGTATGCCATGCAGGGCCGTTTCTACACGGCCCTCATATGGCTGTAAGTGGCAAGTGTTCAGTGAGTGGTGTGATGGGCGGGGTCTCACTTCATATCAGTGCTCAGTTTCTGATATTTTGTGTTTCCTCCAATACATTATGGATAAGGGCAGGTCCTTTTCCACTATTAAGGTCTATCTGGCAGCTATTTATGCTTGTCATGTGGACTTTGAGGGCTCAACGGTTGGGCAGTATCCTCTATTCCACGGATTTATGAAGGATGCCTGTCGCCAGTCATTAGGAGAACGATCCCTGAATGGGACCTCTCCATGGTCTTAATTCCCTTTTGAGACTCTGGGGAATATTTCCCTCAAGTTGCTGTTCTTCAAGACAGCCTTGCACTTGGCCTTGGCATCAGCCAAACGTGTCAGTGAGTTACATGCACTCTCGGTTCTCCCCTCGTGCATTATATTCTCTCTTGGTGGAGATAAGGTTTTTTCTTAAGCCTAATCCGGCTTTCAAGCCGAAATGTTTCCCTGCGTTCACATCGGAGGTGCTGGAGCTGTCTGCTTTTCACCCTCCTCCCCTTTTCCTCCACGGAGGATCAAGGGTTAAATACCCTGTGTCCGGTCCGTGCGTTACAATCATATTTGGCTAGGACCAGTGCGTTCCGGAAGAGTGACCAACTCTTTGTTTCATGGGCTCCTCCCCTGGGGATCCCCTGTCTAAGCAACGCTTTTCACATTGGCTTGTGGACGCTATAATTTTTGGCTTACGAACCAAAGGGAGTGCAACTCTCAGGGGACATCAGAGCTCATTCCACGAGAGGCTTAGCCGCCTCTTGGGCTCTGTTCATGGGAGTATCGCTGCAGGCTATCTGCTCTGCTGCCAGTTGGGCTTTTCCCCATACGTTTGTGCGTTACTACAGGTTGGATGTCACCAGAACCTCGGTAGCACATTCGGTTTTGGGGGTGGGGTCTTCCTAACCCTGCCTTCTGTTGTGTGTGCCACACACGTTTCATGTCCTGCTTGCACACCGTAGTTACTTGTGTGCGTCCGTGTGGCGGGTTCATGATTATGAGATGTGTCAAGCACCGCCCCTTGGGGTGACAGTCTTTTTCTGGCTAAACAGGACCTCACTGTGAGTGTACTGAGCAATCGGGGAGCTGTCCATGTCTCTCCCATAGGTGGATCTCGAACACGAGATGATGAAAGAGAACAATAGGTTACTTTCGTAACCCCGGTTCTCTGAAACATCGAGTGGAGAGATCCTACAGCTTTGCCCCGCTTGCCGCACGAGAAGCAAATATACTTATATTTATACAAATATACTTATATTATACAAATATACAAATATACTGATGTACAGTAGCGCATGCAGGCTATATATGCCCGCAGGTAAGGGGTGGGGCCTCCTGCCTGTCTTGTCAAACTTGGTGCAATTGGATGCTTCTGCTGAGGTCAGATTTGGATGCCCTTCCCATAGGTGGATCTCTCCACTCGATGTTTCAGAGAACCGGGGTTACGATAGTAACCTATTGTTTTGTTTATCCATTGATTCAGGCCCGGTTCCAGAATGAAATCACAGAGGGTGCTCTAGTAAAGTGCATTTTTTAGGCTAAGCAACAGCTACACCATAGCAGTGTACAGTGAGACATTTAAGATTATTTACAAGTCATCACTTTTACCAATAATTGGAATACAATGTCTAAAATATTTTGATACAAATATTTTTCTAATAATCTATTAGTATTTTATATTGCTTTATTGAGTTACTATTTTAACATGTCATATTTCTGAACTGTGCAGAGTGAATCCAGAATTTATATGTAGATGTCACCTCTGAAACTTTGCAGCATGCAACTGGCCATTGGACCCTCTTAGCAGCATTAAAAACAATAGTTGTATTCAGTGGTTTGTATAGGCTGTAGTGCACTCGAAAGTGACATTTAATGAAGTGATGGATATTTAATGGATACAGTACAGTCATGCCACTTATTACACAGCATTTCACCACATAAATAATTATGGGCCTAATTGGTTGATTTTGGACTGTTTTAAAATCGACCTGTTTGCTATCTTATAATACATTACAGTATACAAAACAATCATTGCAAAATGGTAGCAGCTGCGTTTGTATAAATCAAGAGCGAGTCCACGATACCCGGATGACATAATGAAATAATTGTACACAAAACATTTATTTGAAAAAATATTTATTAGAAAAAAAACAGCTGGGCTTAGTTGATGGGGAAAACGAGTACCAGCTGTGTAACGAGCGGAGAGTGAGACGCGAGAGAGATATGTATTCGGGAGGGGGATTATAAAAGGAGGTTTGTGTGGAGAGAGGCGAGGGCAGACAGAGTGGGGAGAGACCGCATCTTAGGTAGAAGGAGCCTTAAATCAGCGGTTTGATGGATCTGGATCCATAAAGGGAGATAATACTAACTGAGGAAGAGAGGCAGTGGATCTACGTTACTTCGTCAAGCAGTTAAGTGTCATCTGGAATCCTTATTAGGAACCCTAATGCCTTCAGTACCCGCTGTACACAACAGTTTGGTGAAACTGTCCCGGAGTTTATTGAAATCTGGTTTGAAGCCTCTAATGCCAGTTGTGTGTTCATAGTACACTTCCCACACAGTTTTGGATGTACAGTTTCGTCCATTGAGAGGAGGGAGTCGGCTGGGACCGCGAGTGGAGACCTTATTCACTGTGAGTTGTTGTGAGTTACAGTGCTTAGTGTGTATTAAACACGTGTGACCATTTTAAGTTATTGATGCATGCACAGTTGTGGACATTATAATTTTGTGTCTGCCCGTTTCCCCAGTTGGCATACTCGTTGGTCTCGAGTGCCGAATTGAAACTAACTAACTGCTGTGTGTTGAGTGTATGCTGTACAGGAGTGCAGCTCCATCCTGTCTGATTTGAAGAGGATTTGTTGAATATGCATGCATTGCTATTTGACTACCTGACCCGAAGAGGAAGCATTATCTGTCTATTGAGCTGTTCACACTGAAGGAGATCCCTGGCGTGATTATTGTCTGACTTGAAGAGGATTTGTTGCACACTCATGCACTGTTGTTTGATTTCCTGGCAAGATTTGCTACCAGGCTATTGAGCTGTTCCATTACTCACCTCTGGCTGTCCGAAGAGGAATCGCTGTGTGAACCCCCTACTAGTGTCGGCTCCATTGTTCACCTCTGGCTGTGTGAATCCCTGTCTAGTGTCTGCTCCATTACTTCCCTCAGGCTGTCCGAAGGGGAATCGCTGTGCATCCCTTACCAGTGTTTGCTCCATTACTGACCTCAGGCTGTCCGAAGAGGAATTGCTGTGTGAATCCCTTTCCAGTGTCTGCTCCGTTACTCACCTCTTTCGCTCATCAAGAGCTCCGCTAGGATAGTAATTGCGAGTTGTAGGCTCTCTGTGAGCCTTCTTGCAAGATGTCCTGAGCGTGGTGCATTGTTAGGCCACCTCTCTTTATTTAAGAGATGTCATGTTAAAGGGTTAGTTCCAGAGATGGGACCAAGTCACACATGTGTAAGTCTCAAGTCTGAACCTTCAAGTCTCAAGTAAGTCCCAAGTATTTTTTTTCTTGGGCAAGTCAAGTCAAGTCAAGTCAAGTCACAGGCTATGTCAAGTCAAGTCAAGTACTGTAGTAGGTCAAGTCGAGTCCAAGTCAAGTCACCTTATTATTGTAATTTTACCTGCAGAATCTGATCTTAATAAAGTGAAAAGACAAGATATAAGTAACTGTTAGTAAATTACAATAATTTGGATTTGCATTGTAAATACTCATGTTCAGTAAAATACATCATGGAATCAAACTAAATTGTAACTTCATAAAAATATTTATTTTTCACTTCTGCCAACAGTGTTTTAAATTTAAATGTAAAATGTTTTAAATTTTCAACATTGAGTCCATAAAACAAATAACAGCAAGGGTCTCCAACCTTTTTTCATTTGAGAGCTGAAAGTCACCGAGAGCTACTCATGTTATATAATACTTAAAACTCTTAAATAATGCATCATAATTCTCATATTAACAACTATCCAAACTGTTTTACACCTGAAAGAGTGTAGTAGTAGTTCCAGTAGTCTGTACCAATACCATAAAAACTTTACGGTACTCTGTACCAATTTTTGTACCACAGCAAATTATTTGATTTAACAATTTTTTAAAAATCAATGTTTATTATTTATGATGATAATCATAAGTAAATAATACATAAACATGTAAAGGCTGTATGCTGTTTAAAAGTAAACATTGTTTATAAATGAAAGATCAAGTGAAAAATAAGCAACCATTAATAATTATATAATTAATATTATTTATTTCATAATTATTATTACTAGTAGAGATGTATTATTATTATTACATAGAGACGTAGCTAAATTTACTGTAGGCTACAATCTGTAGTCAATTTCTTCACGTTAAACCAAACTTTTATTTTGACAGGTTGCCGTGAATTGAATACCTTTGAGTGTCTGTGTTCATGATATGACAGTGGGTGCGCGTCTCAATCAGCTCCCTAGTTCAGTCCCATTGACTTGAGTCCTGATCAGTGCCCTTACTACTGAACCAGGAGCTGAATGAGACGCACCCAGTTTTCTCAAATGAAACGGTAAATTCTTATGAAGTGACGGTTTATGCGTTCGTGTCGGCAGAGACTACACACAGCAGAGACTACAAGAGCGAGTGCACGCGCGGCGCCCGTCATCCACACAGATGCAGAACATGCAGGAGTATTTTGCAGTTTAATATTTACAGACACTAGTATATACTCTGCTTCAGTCAGGAGCCCTGCGTTTAAATAAACACGGAAGCGACTGAACGCAGCTGCTACAGTGATTTTTAGAACAGACCCGCGGTCAACTCATGTGGTCCTTGCGAGCGACCTGTTGCCAGCGGGCACCATGTTGGTGACCCCTGGGCTAGTGGCTACTTTAGCTATTATTACATTAGCTATTATTACATTAGCTAACTACCAACTAACCAGATAACATTAACAAATTGACAAGCACTTACTGGGCAGAATGGCTCTTCAAATGATGGACGAAATTGGAGGTTGTCGTCTGGATGTCTGTGATTTTAATGTTGCATGTCTTGCAACGCTGTTCGTCTTTTGCCATCTTGCGAATAATTGTTGAAGCCGAAAGCGATGACCCTCGGTACCCCTCCGGCTGACATGTTGATGTGTTATCTGGTCTAAGTGGGCGTGGTGAGCGTACGAGAGGGCATGACTGATGATAGTGTCGTGATCCAGTCATGACAACGCTATTTTCAACCTGTGCTCCAGCTGGGTCAACTTTATTTTTAAAAATAATTTATATATTTTATATTCAAACTGAAAACATGATGTGATTAACAGTCAAGTCATTCAAGTCATCGTGTCTCAAGTCATGTCAAGTCCCGAGTCTTTAACTTCCAAGTCCGAGTCAAGTCTCAAGTATTTTATTTTTTGTCAAGTCAAGTCACAAGTCATAAAAATAGCGACTCGATTCGACTCGAGTCCAAGTCACCAAGTCACAAGTCCCCATGTCTGGTTAGTTCACCCAAAAATGTTTTTTTTTTTTTTGAAGACCTGCAGAATCGATACGCTGATTCATAACGCTCCGAAGCTTCATAATGCAGTGTTTTGAAATCGGTCATCACTAAGTCGTTATTTAGTTTTTTTTGCGTACAAAAACTATTCTCGTCGCTTCATAAAATTATTGTAGAACCACTGTAGTGAGATGGACTTTGTAACGACGTCTTTAGTACCTTTTATGGGTCTGCTCTTCTGAGTGCAAATTACATTACTGCCAATGGAGGCCTTTCTGAGCCATCGGATTTTAACAAAAATATCTTCACTTGTGTTCCGAAAATGAACAAAGGTCTTGTGGGTGTCGAACAACATGAGGGAAAGTAATTAATGACCGCATTTTCATTTTTGGGTGAACTAACCCTTTAATAATCAGTACTGAACGTCCATAGGATGAACTGATTGTAATGTTAATGTAGCTACATCAAGTTAATCTATTTAAGTGATTCATATATTCATAATTAATCATAATGAATAATCATAATGAGTTATGAATAATTATTAATATTTCCCCTAAGAGCTAATTCGCTACAGAGCCTTGGGGTTTATGTGGGTTAGCTTGTAGCGTTGCCTAGCCCGTAGGTCGGCTCTCTTTCCCCACTTTTGCCTCCTTTCCCTCCACCGTCTGTGCTGCCAACTCCAATGAGCTGCTCGGAACATAAAATCTCCGGCAGGATGTGTTCATAATTTTCAAAAGCGTAATCTTAATAATTCTTTAATGCTGAGAAGTATAGTCCGTTTATAGACCATGTGTGCACTGATTATTTGAAATAACAAATAGTGACACAATAAAACAATAAAATACTGCTGGTCTGAGAGTGCCTAGCCACTGCGTCAACACGCGCCGCCAGTGATAAGACAGACAAGACTGTAAGGGCAGGACCCTGACAACCGATTGCTGCTGTGGTTCTGATTGGTATGCTTTATTAGTTTTTTTCCACAACAGCTACAGCTACCTTATATTTTTGTTAAAGTAGATCGTACATAATATTTAATTGAATAACCATTTGAAGGGTATTGTATGTTTTAGGTACAGTGAAAATGTCTGCAAGCTGAAATGGAATGCAAGATTTTCATCTTCAGTTTCTATTTCATCTAGCAAGACATTTAACAAGCTGACTATCTACACAGTGCGGTGAATGTTGGTTGTCAATGAATGGGACGCTAAATATCATTTTGGCTTTAATAAGTATCAATAAATAGTCAAGAATAAACATTGTGTCCTCCATGATTCCGTTTTTTTCCCGACAACAAAGCACTTGAATGTGACAAGCTTGTAATTACGACTTCAGATAGTATGTGAAGGCAGTATAATGTCAGTTGTGTTTGATCAAACTACTTTACTCTTGAGACTTGAGTCATAATATTTTTCAGTGCTTCTACTTGTACTCAAGTGAATTATTCATTAAGTAGCTATACTTTTACTTGAGTACAACTTGGTTCAATGGTTCAGGCTGGTGATGCTGGTGTGGGGGATATTTTTTATTGGCACATTTTGGGCCCCTTGGTACCATTTGAGCTTATCCAAGTAGTTGCTGACCATGTCCATCCCTTTATGATCACTGTGTATACTCTTCTGATGGCTAGTTCCAGCAGGATAACGCACCATGTCACAAAGCTCAAATCATCTCAAACTGCTTTCTTGAACATGATAATGAGTTCACTAAACTCAAATGGCCTCCACAGTCACCATATTTCAATCCAATAGAGCATCTATGGGATGTGGTGGAACGGGAGATTTGCATCATGGATGAGCAGCCAACAAATTTGCTGCAACTGCCAGATGCTATTGTCATAGGTGTCATAGGTGTCATAGGTGTCATAGGTGACGAATTTCGAAATGGGAGGAATTTAAAATGGAGCCCGAGCTTCCGCGGGGGACCAAGGAGGCTGCCGGTTCCGGGTGTATGGGCAAATGACGGGACTGATGACGGGAACTACAATCAGGTGCGGGAGCAAGAAGAACAGAGCGTCGATTGGGGCACGCACTGCAGTAGGGGAGTATAAAACGGCATTGTGATTGAATTCAGCAGGCACGGCGGGGGAGTTATTCGGGTGGAAGAGGAAGAGAGATGTGGACCCGGGCAAGGAAAAGGACAGGCTGGAGGAGAGAGTGAGAAACTGACGCAAGGCCAACACCTGGGGTGAGACAAGTGTCGAATTCAAGTCGGATTATGGAACAATGGACGTCCCTGTGAAGTGTATGGAATCGTATGATGATTGAAACTTTTCTTGGAGGACTTGTAACTTCATTGAGTGATTTGTGCTTCACATCTGCTTTCCATCTAATTTAATATCAGCGAGTGGTGGACGAGACCCCATGCCTGCGCCTTTTCTGCGAGTTGTGAGATTTGCAGTGCTTTATATGTATATATATATAAAGTTTGAAGCCAGTTGCAGGACAAGCTAAAAGCTGTGAAAGCCCATTGATGTGGTTGAAAACACTCACCTCTCTCTCTGTTTGAACCCAGTTGCAGGAAACGCTAAAAGCTGTGAAAGCCCGTTGATGTGGTTGAAAACACACATCTCTCTCTCTGGTCGTATCCAGTTGCTGAGAACGCTAAAAGCTGTGAAAGCCCGTTGATGTGGTTGAAAACACTCACCTCTCTCTCTGTTTGAACCCAGTTGCAGGAAATGCTAAAAGCTGTGGAAGCCCGTTGATGTGGTTGAAAACACTCACCTCTCTCTCTGTTTGAACCCAGTTGCTGAGAACGCTAAAAGCTGTGAAGTATACGTACCCTCTCTGTCTGAGTCCAGTAAAGCTATGAAGTATACGTACCCTCTCTGTCTGAGTCCAGTGAAGAGCCTGCTAAAGTGGTGAAGTACACGTACCCTCCTCTCCGTCTGAGTCCAGTGAAAAGCCTGTTAAAGCTGTGAAGTATACATACCCTCTCTGTCTGAGTCCAGTAAAGCTGTGAAGTATACGTACCATCCTCTCTGTTTGCATCCAGTAAAGCTGTGAAGTATACGTATCCTCCTCTCTGTCTGAGTCCATTGAAGAGCCTGCTATAGCGGTGAAGTATATGTACCCTCCTCTCCGTTTGCGTCCAGTAAAGCTGTGAAGTATACATACCCTCCTCTCTGTCTGAGTCCATTGAAGAGCCTGCTAAAGCTGTGAAGTATACGTACCCTCCTCTCCGTCTGAGTCCAGTAAAGCTGTGAAGTATACGTGCCATCTCTGTCTGGGTCCAGTGAAGAGCCTGCTAAAGCGGTGAAGTACACGTACCCTCCCCTTCCCTCTGAGTCCAGTGAAGAGAATGTTGAAGCACTACAGTAATTGTTTTAAAGAGATGTTTTAAAGTAAATAAAGAGATTTTTATACTTGCCTTTTGTTGTCCCGTCTGCTGTGTCCTGTCACTGGTGCAGCTCCTCACGGTGGTGTGCAAGTCAGGGGTGACGGCCGGTTGATTTAAGTTCCCACCCCGACCTGTGACACTATCATGTCAACATGGACCAAAATCTCTGAGGAATGTTTCCAGAAACTTGTTGAATCTATGTCATGAAGAATTAAGGCAGTTCCCTTTCGAGGGAACTCGCACTACATCGAGACGACACTTTGGGGATGCTCCCTCCCTTACAAAAAAATACTGCAGTTTTTTTGAAGTAATACTGCAGTTTTTATTCATGTAGAAAAATGCAGTTTTTTGGACACGAAAAAACTGCAATATTGCAGTATTACTGCAATATAACTGCAGTACTGCTGAAGTAATACTGCAGTAATACTACAATAATACTGCAATATAACTGCAGTACTGCTGAAGTAATACTGCAGTAATACTACAATAATACTGCAATATAACTGCTGTACTGCTGAAGTAATACTGCAGTAATACTACAATAATACTGCAATATAACTGCAGTACTGCTGAAGTAATACTGCAGTAATGCTACAATAATACTGCAATATAACTGCAGTACTGCTGAAGTAATACTGCAGTAATACTACAATAATACTGCAATATAACTGCAGTACTGCTGAAGTAATACTGCAGTAATACTACAATAATACTGCAATATAACTGCAGTACTGCTGAAGTAATACTACAATAATACTGCAATATAACTGCAGTACTGCTGCAGTAATACTACAATAATACTGCAATATAACTGCAGTACTGCTGAAGTAATACTGCAGTAATACTACAATAATACTGCAATATAACTGCGGTAGTACTGCTGAAGTAATACTACAATAATACTGCAATATAACTGCGGTAGTACTGCACTACATAATACAACTAAAGCACAATTACAATACTACCAAAGTGCAATACAAATAAAATGCTGTACAATACCATTAAAATACAACCAGAATATCCAGAATAAGTTTTATCTGCAATAGAACAAATTACGGTACAAAACAACAGTGAACTTCTAAAACAGCCATGCGACAATAAATGTGATTTTTACTTTTTTTTATTTTAAAACTTCAAATAACAGACTTAGAGTTAGACATTGTATTTAAAGTGTTTATTTACAAATCATACAATCATGCATATATCTTGTCATATTATTCAGGTAGGGTGCTTTTTTAAGAGCTTATCTTCATCATTATCCCACGTGGTTCTTATAACTGCCCGTATCTCAGCTGTGGAAACACTATTTAGGATGTAGTCTGGAAAAACAAAGAAACAAAAATAAATAGATAAACTCTCAAGTTTCAGTTACACTTCACTACAGGCATATAGTGTGTTTAATATTAATCTTGAATTGTGGAAAGTATTCATAATATTTCCAATGAATTTCTCACGCTATATTGGTGAGCATTATCAAATCACAAATATGCTTTGAACACTCCAGGTAAAAGAAGTTTAAGGGTTAGTTCAGCCAAAAAATAGAATTCAGTCATCAATTCCTCACCCTCGTGTCGTTCCAAACCCGTAAGACTTTCGTTCATCTTCGGAACATAAATGAAGATCTTTTTGATGAAATCTGAGAGCTTTCTGTCACTCCACTGACAGTCTGTGTAATTTGCACAATGACAAGCATTTCTGGAAAAATAAAAAGCAGAGAGACACAATCATGTTTAAATACTGTACAGTGCCCTCTCACACAAAAATTTTCTTTTTTTATACTCTCGGACTTTTAATTCACAAATCTAACCTTAAATAAAAATGTAATATTATTGGAATAAAGTATATGGAATACATGTTCCACAGTTATTGTCCCCCTTCATTTATTACTTTGTGTAACTTATAACCTTTCACATAAGTAAGGACAAATCCATGGCTAGGCATTACATTTGAATGAACAAGATGGAGGTAAAGAACCACCCGACATGAAGCGGGTTGCTTCTGTGAAGTGCACTAAAATTGTGCAATAGACACCCAGCTGTTAAAGATAGGTAGAAAAGTTAAATTAAAGTGGTCCTTAATGTTTGTGGAGCACAATTTGACTGGAAGGGTAAAACTAACAGTTCATTTCCTTTTTTTGGCTATGGGCCATTAGATCTAGCATTCTGCACACTTTAAATCAGGCACAGAGATAAATTAGCATCATGGTTGGATTACATTTATTTGAATAAATAAACGAGGGAGAAAGAGATAGCGCATATGTGAATAATCTGAGTCTGTGCAGCAGCACTCAGAATTTACAGTTTAATTAGTTCAGAAACAGCAAAAAAGGAATAGTTCACCCAAAAATGAAAATTACCCCATGATTTACTCTTCCTCAACTCATCCTAGGTATATATGACATTCTTCTTTCAGATGAATAATCAGTTATATTAAAAAATGTCCTGGCTCTTCCAAGCTTTATAATGGCATTGACTTGATTCGTTTTAGAATTCCATAGAAGTGCATCTATCCATCATAAAAGTGCATCTATCCATCATAAAAGTGCATCTATCCATCATAAAACTGATCCACATGGCTCAGGGGGTTAATAAAGGCCTTTTGAAGCAAAATGGCATGTTTTTTGTAAGAAAAAAATCTCCATATTTAAAACTTTATAGACTAAAATAACTCACTTCCAACAGTCAGCGGTACGTAAGTGGACTTACGCTAAAAGAGTGAGCCCTGACGCGATTTACAGAATCACCGCAAGCTATTACCTCTCTCACGGATAGTACTGGGCAACAAACTTAAAATCCCTCTTCTCTTATATCGAAATCCTCCACCATTTCCCTTTAAAAGTTCTCGTTTTAGACTAATGCCGCATTCACGTGCTATTGGAAATTTGATAATTCCCACTTCTTAAGTCGTGATTACGAGCTCATCGCATTTAAATTTTGAAATGGGAGGGCGTTCATGTGCAATTTTTACCAAGGAAACGATACGATAATTCCAAGAGCACGTGAAGGCAGCATAATTCATGACCTGTGTTTTGTTTTGCTCTATCCTTTGCGTGTGTTCGTCATTACGCATGCGTCAAGGATTACTCTTTCGCTGTAAGTTGACTTGCATACCGCTAACCGCCGGAAACTAGTTATTTTAGTCTATAAAGTTTTAAATATGGATATTTTTCTTACACAAACCACTTCACTTCAGAAGGCCTTTATTAACCCCCGGAGCCGTGTGGAGCAGTTACATGATAGATAGATGCACTTTTATGCCAATGCCATTATAAAGCTTGGAAGAGCCAAGACTTTTTTTATATATAACTGATTGTATTCGTCTGAAAGAAGAATGTCATACACACCTAGGATGAGCTGAGGAAATCATGGGCTAATTACATTTTTTGGGTGAACTAACCCTTTAAGACTTTGTTGCTTAGAAATATGTTTCTGTGTGAGAGTGACTGTGTTTGTGTTTGTGTGTGTGTGTTACAGGAAAGGCAGCACATTTATTTAGAATGGAGATTTAACTGACTGTAACTATCTGTGCATTCATTGTTTTAATGCACACCTTTCAGTCAATCAGAATCCAGTATACAAACAGACTCTGGTATAATATACCCATGAAGAAGAGAGTCCACAAGCAAACTGTTGAGAACTGATGTCAAGTACTGAGAATAATTGTTGTGGTATAACTAGATTTCATTACCTTTCCAGCAGCGCTAATATCGTAAATCTTCTTTTAGGTCTTTGATTTCCTTTTTTAAATCCTCGATCTCTTCTAACATGGCTTAGGAGACAGAAGACTTGGTATACTTGATTCATCCAGCATTCCCACAGGTCTTGGTTCCTGAAGTACAATATTAGTTATTATGCATTCTAAACTATAAAGATAATAGTTTATAAAAGATAAAATATATAAAGTTGCCTACTGCTCTCACCATTATTTGAGTTGCTTTGTTTCACTCCAGCCATGATCTTCTGTTGAATTACATTTTTGGTCTTCTTTTTGTTGTTGTTGTTGTTGTTGTTGTTGTTGTTGTTGTTACCAGTGCATTTTTCTGAAAATAGCAATCACACAATAAATAGTATTCCTGTAAACCATCCTTTTCTGCAAATTAATGTCAAACTATTGAACATAAATGCTTGTGTACAGTGCTGCGAAAAAAAAATCCTGATTTAGTCTATTTTTGTGTATATACAATATTATCAGATATTCCAAAGATATTTAACATAAAACAAAGGCAAACCTTACGAAAATGAACTAAATAAAACCAACACACAAAAAAGCATGGTTATTACAGTTAACCGTGGCTTTACAACTCTAACCATAGAATTTGTGGTAAAACTGTGGTTATATAAATGGTAATCAATTAGGCCAAAAACCATGGTTACTACACTTTTACTATAATAAAAACATGGTTAATTTTTCCGTGTTTAAGTGCTATAATCAGGCCCCCGGTGAATCTACCAACCCAGAAAATTTTAAAGGACAACTCAGGCCAGTAACTTTGTTTTGGTAAGTCTTTCTCTGCAAGCACAGTGAAAAATTAGCCTCTCTCCCCTTCTGACTTAGGAAGAGGATCTTATATTACCGCCCCTCTGCACAGTTTTTCAGAAAACAAGAACCTTGCGTGTATTTGACAGTTTAAACACAGTAAAAAAAAATGTAAAAGAGAAGTTACTCACGAGACTTGTTATCTGACAGCCAGTTCTTGTGTGCGCTCAGAAAACGTGGTCCATTATCCATGAGTGTGATCGCGATACTGATGATAATCATAAGCAGGTGGGGGCCGCGTGCATGCAGCAGTTAATTTGCATTTAAAGGCACATGCACGAAAACAGCCTGTTCTTGACTGTAGTCTGAAATGAGTATTTATAACATGGATTTATAAATGATCTGTGAGGTCTTTTAAGCTGAAACTTCACAGACACCTGTAACTTAAATTACATCTTGTAAAAATAAGCAAAATAGGTCCCTTTTAAGTCAAGTCACTATTATTTATAGCACTTTAAACAATACATATTGTTGCTGTACAGTGATACAAATGAGAATAATAATGTCAACAGAATTTTTGTGAAGCAGCTCCAACTTGCCAGATGAACGTTTCTTCCAGAAAAGGTTTCTCCGTCCTGCTTGTGAATCAGGGTTGGCAGGTTACAAAACTCGTCCAATTGCTACTCAAAACTAGCCCAATTGTGTTTTGCGTTCCGGGAGATAAATCTGTATTTTTTGGTGGGTAAGAACGTGAGGGCTATTTATCTATGTGGTTGAAATGTTCCATAGGTGACAAAAGTGGCTACATGTTGCACAATATAGCATAACTGCAGTACAGTGTAGTATGAGTGGAAGACCTATGAAGACTTCAGATGCAAAAACCGTAAACATTTTTATAAGACTCCTATAGGTTAACATTTTTTAATGTAATGGCAACTAAAAGTACATCATTGCCATTTAAGTGATATTACTGAACATAAACATAGGAGCCCAATACAAAAAAGCTCAATTAAAAATAAAACGGACATTTGCATCAAAGTCTTCATATACATTACAGTGTATCACTGTACTGCAGTTATATTGCATCTAAACTTCATTATACTGCAAATCTACAGTTGTACTTCATTGTACTGCAGTTTTACGGCTGTTGAACTTCAATGTACTGCAGTTACTACTTTGTACTGCAATGTTACTGCAGTTTTACTTCAATGTACTGCAGTTATACTACTTTGTACTGCAGTTTTACTTCAATGTACTGCAGTTATTTTTTGTAAGGGCTTAGCATCAGCGAATCTGAAATCAGAATGCCAACTAGGCCAATCCGATTGGCGTGCGTGATGACGTAACTGTGACGGCATACCCGGAAGTATAAAAGGGGAACTGGAACGTAATGTCGGCAGTTAATGCTCTTCAGCATAGCGCTCTCTGTTGAAAACAATTGTCTGTCTATTTACTGTTGTTCTGTCAGAGTGAAAGCAAAAGTGTGTGAATGATGAAGATAAGAGAGTTTAAGCAGTGTGTGCATCCGTGTCTCCGTTACATGTTGGGCTCGGATGCACACCTGCTGTGTGTGCATTGCCTGGGCGTTCAGCATGCTCGAGCGGCTCTCGAGGGAGCCGCTTGCGATCATTGCGAGAAGCTGACGCTCAGGGTGCTCCGCTCTCGGCTGGCCGTGTTCGATGAGGCCGGCCAGCCTTGTGAGCCCCGTGGATCGGTCCCGCATCCGCCGAGGCGGTGCGGCGAGGCCGGTCATGGGGCTCACGGATGGACTGTCAGCGGGACTGGGACTGCTGAGGCATCTTCCCAGTCTTTGTCTGACAGTTCAGATGTTCTCCTTCCCCGTGTGGAAGCCCGCGCTGCGGCTTCTTCCCCCGGGGCGGAGGACCCGATGCGTGAGCGGTCTGATTCTGAGGAATTAGACGTGCTCAGCATCGAGGCAGTCGAAGTTATAAGCACTTCTTAAATATGCAAGATTCCATCTCGCGATTGCTGAGGCAGCGCGCAGGTTATGGGTCTGCAATTAAAGTGAACACACGCGATCGGTGTGCATGAGATACTGGTTGGCTTAACGGCTTGAGCCACGTTGCTGAGGCAACGTGTGGGTTACGAGTCCGTATAGTACGATAAATCAGTATCATCTGATGATATGGCTGCATTTAAGTCTGAGGATTTAAATGAGATATGATCTGACTCTGAGGAGTTAGATATTCAGCCTGTCATTCAGACCATGTTTCACCGTATTGTGTGATACTGTTTGGCTTTTTTTCTTGAGGGATGAAAGCCAATTGTATTATGACGGCTTGAACCACGTTGCTGAGGCACGCGGGGTTTATGAGCCGTATAAATACAAATAAAACAGTGTTGTCTGATTAAATATGGCTACATTTAATCCTAAGGAATTCAATAAAATATAATCTGACTTTGAGGAGTTAGATATTCAGCCTATCATTCAGACTATGTTTCACCTTATTGTGGCTGCATTTAATTCTGAGGAATTAAATTAAAATATTATCTGACTTTGAGGAGTTAGATATATTTTTTATTCAGCCTGTTATTCAGGGGCCTGTACCATGATGGTAGTATAACAAAATCAGGGTCACAGGATTAGTTTCGAGTTGACAAAACCAAACCAATCTATTCCGGCTTTGTTGGTCCCATGATGCTGATCATCAGCTTTCTCTGTCAACTCAGGCTTTGATCTTGAGTTTAGGAGTTTAGCTCTGACATCAGTAGTGAACAGCCAATCACACGCTGTGGATCAGTGAAACTGAGATTCACTTCTCGCGAGAGAAGCAGCGAGGTTCATTTCTCTCTTCTGCAGAATATTACATGATTGAAAAATATTAGGAATTTAAACAAATTTACACAGCAAGAAGAAAAGAGCTGTTTATAATAGAGTACAGCTTAAAGAAAAATCTATACGTCAATGCAAGTCAAAGTTATGAAGTTAGTTTAGTTGATATGTAGAGAGAATTGAGCATTTAAGCTCACATGTAGTCATTTGTATAGCTTTATTTATTGATTTTAAATTACCTTATTTGTATGACCTTTATATAGACTATTTATATTAATTTCAACTAATTGTCTGTTAATGATTGATTAACTAAAATGATACATGTGTAATTGATTAAGGGTATAATAATTACATAAATGATATCTAAATCATTCAAAATTATTATTATTATAAATAAGCATTGTTAAAAGCCAGTCTTTAATAGCTATTTACTATGTAGTGACCTTTAATTTGGAGTAGAAACAGGGGGAGTGGCTTTATTGCATAAGAAGTGTGTTACTTTGCTCACAGTTGATTGGTCCAATTTCAGTTTGATCTCTTATCCAGAACCTAACCTGTCCTGGAGCAGGTTAGCCGTGGAGCATAAGTTACTATGGAGATGAACACGGCTAAAAGCCAAACCACTTTAATGGTACCTAAAACCCAGGATTAGCACAAACTAAGCTTAAACATATCTGGCTAGCCAGCTAAACCGGCTTCATGGTACAGGCCCCAGATCAGGTTGCACGGGTTTGGTGATTATGATGGCATTTAATTCCGTGGAATTGAGTGTCATGTTATCCGACTTTGATAAGTTGGATACTTTAATTCTGTCACCCAAGCGTGTTTAACTTGTGAACTGGATATTCATCTAAGATGGAGCCTTCCTGAAGTTGATGTTGTTCTCGCCGCCTTGTGGCCTGCGGGACACATCAGTTTCAGGCAATTGCTAATCGCAGTGTCCGCTCTAGTGTTGTGGCCCTGTTGAGCTGCTCCCTTAGATGAGGCCCCTGCTGGCCAGCCCCCTCTCACGGGTAGGAGCGATCGAGGTCGCCTCCCCTGTGGAGTTTTCGGGAATCGATGCTGTGCTCCCGCCGTCTAGTACGCTTCGAGCCACATCATTTCCCCGTGCACGCGCACTGCACCAGCCGCCTCTAGCAAGACTTGCGGCGGTCCAGCAAACGTGTACGCACACCGAAAATCTTCCTCGATTTCGCCCCTGCCGGTTAGCCGCTTCAGGGGGTCGGGGAGGAGGCTCGGTTGACACCCGAGGCCGGCCTCGAGAGGCTGGTTCCCTTAGCAGATTATCTCGGCGCATGGTTATGCCTCCGAATATATCAGCTTGGGGCCTGCGACTGTAGAAAGGGGCATACAGACTGCAGTCCGGTTACCTTCCCCTGAAGTTCAGTGGGGTGGTCTGGACGGCAGTGGTCCCTGGGCAGGTTCGGGTAATGGAACAGGAAGTTCACTCCCTGTTGGTAGGGAGGCCACAGAATGTGCTCCTCCGCCAGACAGGGAGTCCGGGTTCTACAGCCAGTACTTCATAGTTCCTAAGAGGGATGGCGAGTTGCATCCAACTTTAGACCTGAGGTACTTGAATCGTTCTCTGAGGAGATTCAGATTCAAGTTGCTTAGCAATTCCTCCATTGGGATTCAGATCCAGTCTGAGGACTGGTCTGTCACGATGGGTCTGAAGAGGACGCATACTTCCCTGTATCCATCCTTCTGTATCACAGGAAGTTCCTGAGGTTCACTTTTGGGGGCAAAGCGTACCAATATCGGGTTCTTCCAGGCGGCCTAGCCCTTTGAGACTCTACACGCAGTAGCGTGTTGACACCTTCTCGGAGAACTGTGTTCCTGGGAGTCGTATGGGATTCTCTACGTTGTGGGCACAATTGTCTCCCGAACGTATCGAGTCCATACGGGCGGTGGTCTCTAAAATGAAGCTAGGCCACAGCATCACTGTGAAGCAGTTTAAGGACTGCTGGGGCTCATTGCGGCTGCGTCCAGCAGAATATCTCTTGGCCTGCTGCATGAGACCCTTACAGTGGTGGCTGGGAATCAAGGGGTTTTCCTCGAGGGGAAAACCATTCTGTATGATCAGGGTAACGCGCAAATGCTTTCGTTCCCTAGTCATATGGAAGAAACCTTGGTTTCTGTCCCAAGGGCCAGTGTTGGGAGCGTTCTGTTGCCGGGAATCCGTTTCAACAGACGCCTCCCTCACTGGCTGGGACATGGTCATGGTGGCCGCTTTGCGAGATGTCTGTGGGAGACCCGGCATTTCTCCTGGCACATCTACTGCCTGGAAATACTGGTGGTCTACAAAGCTCTGAGGAGCTTTTTCCCGGACCTCCGCGGCCACCATGTCCTGATACAGAAGTAAACCAGGTGGCTTTCCTTGAGGGGAAATCCATTCTGTATGATCAGGGTAATGCGCAGTGGCCTTCGTTCCCTAGTCATATGGAAGAAACCTTGGTTTCTGTCCCAAGGGCCAGTGTTGGGAGCGTCCTGTTGCCGGAAATCCGTTTCAACAGATGCCTCCCACGGCACGGCAGGGGGGTTTGAGGTTGCGCCCTCTTTGCAGACTGGCGCATCACATCCTCCTGTGGTCCCAAGGGAAACTGTTGTCCATCAGGGCGATGTATGTCCCGGGGGTCCAAAATCAGGGAGCAGACATCCTGTCGAGGCAGGGGCTGAGGCCCGGGGAGTGGCGACTCCACCCAGAGGTGGTGGAGGCCATATGCAAGAGGTTCGGCCCAGTGGAAGTGGATTTGTTTGCGTCTTGAGAGACGTCCCACTGCCCACTGTGGTTTTCCCTCACGCGTCCAGCCCCGCTGGGGTTGGATGCCATGGTTCAGACGTGGCCGAGACTGCGTCTGTACGCATTTCCCCCGATTACTCTGCTCCCGGGAGTCCTAGAGAAGGTCCGGCGACAGGGGGTCAGCCTACTTCTGGTAGCACCCCGTTGGCCGACTCGAGTTTGGTTCTCGGATATCATAGCTCTGCTAGCAGGTCAGCCGTGGGAGATTCCTCTGAGGAGGGATCTCCTATCTCAGGCGGCGGGTACGATATTTTACCCCCGCCCAGAGATTTGGAACCTGTGGGTCTGGCCCCTGAGGGGTAATAACAGATTTACTTGTGGATTTCCAAGTAAAGCCCTGCCCCGTGTCCGACAGCAAAACAATTTTTTTTTTGGCAGAATACATTACCTTTGATGGCCAATGGAGAAAAATGCTTTTTGCAGCCAGATGGTGTAGTTACCGGCATCAACCAGCAGGGGTTGCTAAACCTTGATTACATGAGCAAAACTCTTTTTTAAAAACTCTAAAAGTTTCTTCCCAGATAACACAACAAAATATCCCCCCCCCCCCAAAACATTTTAGAGACATATTGTAGATGAGCAAACGCTATTGAAAACATACTGCACATCAAATGACGTAATGGGTGATGTGTTTTATCATTGATATACAGACCATGGTGTAGAAAACAATACAAAAACTTTATTCCTTTTATGATAACATTAAAAGAGTAGGTTGAGGTTAAGTAGGGGAGAGCGGGGCACAACCTAACGCTTTTTGACTTTCTCAGTTTGTGTAAATCCAATTGGGGTTCAGAGTATTAATTTTTTCCCCACATTAATTTCACACATGTCTAGTACAATTATGTGGTTTTGTTTCATTAATACAGTGTATACTTTTTCTTGATTTACCCTGAAAGAATGGAAGTGATATGTGACAACATGCACCATAGGTGATGTTGTGAACTTCTGTTGTTTCTTGAAGTAGAGACCAGGAGAACTTGGATAGGTTTTTCAGCAGGATTCTTTATTGAGAAAAACGTGCTGTCTTTCCACTGAGGTTCCAAGTCTGACTAAAGCCAGTTGAACCTTGTATTTTATATACATTTCAAGGGGAGGGATTATACAGCAGGGGAGGAGACACAGGAAAATAGAAACACACCCCAAACATTCCTGTCTCATCAGCCGTAATTCAATCAGCATAACAGTGTCATTCAAATGCATAGATGCTAATCCAATCACTCAGGCAGTATTGCTCTAAACTTGTCATGGTAAATAGTCAGGAAGTGCATAAAGACAAAAGACTTAATGTCTCAACCACTTACACAGCCTGACGTAATCTCCTTAGAATTTCCTCAAGTTTACTTCAAAATGTAAAACACAAATATAGATAATGTTTTCAGTTATATTCTATTACATTGGAACCTATATATAACAATGTATAAATTTGTAATCCTACAGTGGGGTACATTGTAACATGTGAAGGGTACATTGTAACATTACCAAATGACAGCTTAAAATGTTACCTGATATAATCAAAAACATATCCATGACAAACTAAAATATTTTGTCAATAAAATACAATTATTAACTTTTTAAAATAAAATAATGGCATTTTTAATCATTAAAAATGTACACATTTTTGAGTTTGACAACAAACACATCGCTAAATAGGGGAGAGCGGGGCACAATCTAACGCTTTTTTACTTTCTGAGTTTGTGTATATCCACTTGTGGTTCAGAGTATTTATTCTTTCCCACATTAACTGAACACATGTCTAGTACAATTATGTGGTTTTGTTTCATTAATACAGTGTTTACTTTTTTCTTGATTTTCCCCCGAAAGAATGTGTGTGCCTCCACGACGCATGCGCGAGAATATGACGTAGCGCCGGGGTTCGGGAATCCATGAAATGCACACTTTAGCCCGATTTTGAGAACTAAGCCGAGACCTAAAGCACGATCAATGTAGAATTCAACAGCTTAGATATGCACGTCTTCCTCTGCTTGTAAACAAATCGCTTCTGGGTCATGTGTCCGAACTCCGGATCTACGTCATATTCTTGCGCATGCGTCGTGGAGGCACACACGGAAGACAAGAACAAGTTGGATAAAGGTGTTATTTTGATTTTTTTTTGCGCACAAAAACTATTGTCGTCGCATCGTAAAATTATTGTAGAGTCACTGTGGAGAGATGGACTTTGTAACGACGTTTTAAGTGCCTTTTATGGGTCTTGGGAGTGTAAATGTACTGAATGCCAATGGAGGCCTATCTGAAGCCTTTCTCAGCCATCAGCTTTCAACAAAAATATCTTCATTTGTGTTCCGAATATGAACGGAGGTCTTACGGGTGTCGAACGACATGAGGGTGAGTAATTAATGACAGAATTTTCATTTTTGGGTGAACTAACCCTTTAAGTGCGCATACAATGGCAGAGGTGTCAAAAGTATTCGCATTCATTACTCAGGTAGAAGTATAGATACTGGGGTTTAAAATGACTTCTGTAGAAGTTGAAGTATCAACTCAAGCTTTTTACTCAAGTAAAAGTGTAAAAGTACTGGTTTCAAAACTACTTAAAGTATAAAGTATAAAAGTAAAAGTAATGTAAGGGGAAAAAATGCCATTAAAGGGGTAGTTCACCCAAAAATGAAAATTCTGTCATTTACTCACCCTCAAGTTGTTCCAACCGATATGAGTTTCTTTGTTCTGAAGATTAAAGAATGTTTGTAACCAAGCAGATTATATGAAACCATTGATTGCCATAGTATTTTCCCTTACTATGGCAGTCAATGGTTGCTCTATCTGCTTGGTTACAAACATTCTTCAAAATATCTTCAGAACAAAGAAACTCATACAGGTTTGGAACAACTTGAGGGTGAGTAAATGATGACAGAATTTTCATTTTTGGGTAAAGTATCCCTTTAAGGACAAAAGATTAGGCCGCGCCATAGTGCATACCCCACCTCCTCAAAAAAAATTTTTTTCTAAAGGCCATAATGACTATAATGTTATATTAAAAAGTTAATGTTGAAAATTTTTAGATGCACTTGGCTACGCGTTTCAGCCGCATATATTCCCATTGAAAATGAACACATTTTAGGACAATGCAAATACATTAAAGAACCATATACTACTGAGCATTAACGTGTTTCATGGAGCGGAAGATTTGATGACTAGTTGCCTATAAATATTGTAAAGGTGCAACAAGTCAAAATTCAGAGGCATGTTATCAATAACCATTTTTTGAATGTGTGATTAGTGTGGCCAGATTTGGTAGACGATTTCCAGCCCAAAAACCTCACCAAATGTACATTTATATATATTAAAAAAAAAAGGTTATTGATAACATTCCTGGTTATTGATAACAATTTTGACTTTTTGCACCTTTACAATACTTATAGGCAACTAATCACTCCAAGAAAGAAACCCACAACTTAAACTGCCAAAATAATATATTATTTTATTGCCATACCAATCAATGTTGATAAGTAAGTTATCATTTTATCTCCTTAAAACATAACATTGATGATTAAAAAAAAAAAAAACTATATTAAAAATATATATATTATATTTATGCATTTGGCAGACGCCAAAGCAAGTTACAGTGCCCTTATTACAGGACAATCCCCCTGGAGCAACATGGAGTAAAGTGCCTTGCTCAAGGACACACTGGTGGTGACCACTGGGATCGAACCAGCAACCTTCTGCATATCAGTGCCATGGTTTAACCCACTGGACCACCATCTCACATATAGCTTTTTGACTATGTCCAGGTAGAAACTGTCAAAACGGCTATCCCTCAGAAAAACACATACATAATTTTCAATGTCAACAGTAAGAAGCCAATTTACGTGCAAAAAGTGCCCAATATAGAGATTGGAAAAAGCAATGTAATAAACAGGCATTTCACACGTTAATGCATATACACCACTGCCAAAATGTGTAATTCATTGATACTGTACAATAATCCGTCAACAAATAAATTACAACAATGCGCTAACCTTTGTGTTGCACTTTGCTTTGACAAAACTACAGTATGTCTTTCGTGAAGTACATTGCACATGCACTTAGCACAGTCAAAATGGATTAATCGTTGATTTTAACATCCTTCAGCAGCTGTCGGGATTGCTAGTTGCAGTCAGATGTCCTAAGTGTGTATATGACGATGGACAGGAGTCACGGTTATATTTATAAAGAGTCTTCGAGTCACAGGTGTTATTCACGTTTGAGAGTTGAGTCACTTTCCCACTCTTTACTGTAGATACAACTTACTGTATATTTATGCCACTGGCATAGCGATCACTGGAATATACAGCTAAAGTTATCGTGCTAAAAACCCGGCTAAAGTCATGAATGAGCACATCTGCCTGCTGATCGCTGATTGGCTGAAAGTGCGTGCTCGTCAGCGAGAACCCGCCCTATCTGGCAACATGGTGTGTGATTTGTGCAGGCGTGATTGATCGCGTACAACCCAATAGGGTGTCGGAATGGTTTGAGTTTATCCTTCTCATCCAACCACAATCAAATTCACTCTGTCCGGATGGCGCGATTTATCTGGATAGTTTTTTTTTTATGACAAGCCGTAATGAAAACATGCCGAAATGGAATAGGAGTAACGAGGCTATTTTTAAAATGTAAGGAGTAGAAAGTACAGATAATTGCTTGAAAATGTAAGGAGTAGAAGTAAAAAGTAGGCTGAAAAATAATTACTCCAGTAAAGTATAGATACCCAAAATTTCTACTTAAGTAAGTACTTCGTTACTTGACACCTCTGTACAATGGACACTTTACTATTCCATGAGGCCATGGGAGAATGACGGTGAAGCGACGCTACTAATGCTGGTAGGTCACATGATCCAGATTACATACACATCCATACTATAGAGAACATACTTTTTTAGTGCTTGTGATGTGAAGTAATTACTTAAAATAAGTACCTATTCAAAAGAGTATGCTGGTTGGAGCACTGCCCACAATGCCTACACTCTTAAAGGAACACGCCGACTTTTTGGGACTTTATCTTATTCACCGTATCCCCAGAGTTAGATAAGCCCATACATACCATTCTCATCTCCATGCGTGCCATAACTCTTGTCTGACGCACCCACTGCTAGCCTAGCTTTGCACAAAGACTGGAGGTAAACTGCTCCAGCTAGCCTACTGCTCAATAAGTGACAAAATAACGGCAACATTTTTCTATTTACATGTTGTGATGTGTATAGTTACATCGTGCACTAAGGCCGACGGAAAATGAAAAGTTGCGATTTTCTTGACCGATATGACTAGGAACTATTCTCTCATTCCTGTGTAATGATCAAGGAACTTTGCTGCCTTACCATGGGTGCAGCGGCGAAATGATATTACGCAGCGCCTGAAAATTGTCCCCAGCACACTCTCTGTGCAAGCAGGTTGTCACGTTGGTTATGTTGACAGAAGCAGAGGTGTAAAAAGTACTCAAAAATGTTACTCAAGTGAAAGTACTAAGTGAAAAATGTACTCAATTAAAAGTAAAAGTATCTGGCCAGAATCATACTTGAGTAAAAGTAAAAAAGTACCACATTAAAATTGTACTTGAGTATAAAAAAAGTAAAAGTAACAGCAAGAATGAAAACGGGAGATTCTTGTTTAAGCTTTTAATCTCTAAAAACATAAAGTGAATGAACCACATACAAGGTTTTATCCTGCATTTAGAACTGTTTGTATTTAATTGCATTTAATTATCAAACTAAAGCCCACCGAGTTTCCAGCGAAATTACCCGGAACAATTTGTACCAGGAACTTTTTTTACAGGAACTTTTTTCCCCCCAGACCTGCTACTGTCTGCGTTTCCACTGCGGTCTAAAGTACCATGAAGATTAGGCAAACTAGTCCAGAGACGTGGGACTGCGCGCGGCTGCTCGTCCCAGTCAGCGACGGACAGTAATCATTTTTCACGATACTGTCTGCAACAATAACAAGTGGAGGAGATGCAAGCAGTGCTGCTTTTGCTAGTTATGTATTGGCTTACTAAATATGTAATTAACAAAACGGCGGAAAAGAGACGAGCACTGATACAAAATCATATTCTGAAAGATCGTAAAGCTAGATTTAAAATAAGACAACATATGTTATTATCAGCCATTACGGACATTGACCGTGAGATGGCTGAGATGGCGCGCCATTGGACAGAAAGAGCAAGACTGATATTTACTGAACACAGAACGAACCTCGCAAGACTTTTAAAAATGCCAGTTGAAATAAAATGCTGCATGAGCTGAACCGATAAGCATGTTCAGCTCCCAAGTCCCACCCCCGAAAGTTCCGGAACTTTAAAAAAGTACTACCTCGCGAGTAGGGAAATATTTACCCGGAACTTCATTTAGACCCTGGTTCCTGCGGTCGAAACACACCGAGTACCACTCCAAAGTTCCTAGTTTCTGTGGTGGAAACGCGGCTTAATAGACTACCACCTAATGCCAGTATGCAACATGTTACTCAAAGTTGTAAAACCTCGGATTTAACTTAAGCAGAAGCTGGTTTTCAAAATTGTAAGTGTCAAAAGCCTCTTGCAGTGCTGAAAAGCCTCTCACTCTAATTTCCAGGTCAAGGTGCTGTGCTTTGTGGTAATTGATGCAACATGACGTCACTTTCAAAGGACCATTGAACATGTCTGAACAATAGAAGGTATGCATCGACGTCACTTTCCCGCCGGAACATGCCCCCTCAGCCGGGACTGAGTGGCAGAAGAGCTGCTGCATGACTGGACTTAATAGGGGAAACCGTGAGTAAAACAAACAGTTATCAGTTTAAACTAAAGGTTGGACTCGATATAGTGTTCTTTACAACTTGACAAAGATCCAGTGATCCATGAATATTGACATGCAGCCAGGAATCGTGTTTTCCTGACATTTATATGAGCCTGATTTCGTTACATAAATATCACTGTCAGTTATCACAATTTCGAGAATGAATCCTGGGTCTATGTATTAAAGTGTGTATGTGGCCACTTGTCAAGAATGGAAAACAAAGTTTTATTAAAATTCTAAATATATTATAGGCCTATTCATATTTGTTTTATATTGCCTATTCAGCGCGCAAATAGTGCTCCCTTTATAATCACTAAAAGCTGTCACTCATTCAATGAACACGATCTCACAAAGTTTTGTTATATTAATCAGTGAAGCTGAAGGCACAATGAATCTTATTTACATGTCTACACTTTATTAGAGAGGAATAGCGCGTGTGCAGAACTGGACATGATATCTCTAAAACATCAAGAGTGCAAAACAGACAAAAAAAACACACACACACACTTATACACACAAAAACACGCACACACAAATAAACGAGTGCCATTCCAAAAGCTAATTGTGTTTTTGTGTGTGTGTGTGTGTGTGTGTGTGAGAGTTTTTTTGTCTGTTTTGCACTCTTGATGTTTTAGAGATTCACCCCTTCTCTATTGAGTCTTGAGACTTTTCAAATCCTGTCCCGAATTTTTTTGGGTGTTCATATACCAAGTACCAATAAAGTCACCAATTTTCGGATCATTCAGATGAAGCTACGATTTTTAACATTTTTTATTTTTTTTTAAATTGGGTCAGAAATGACCTAAGAGCCACAGAGGGTTAACTGAACAGAGCTGCTCACACTAGAAGACACAAAAAGACATGACTGATATGAAAACCAGATACAATATTTAATAAAAAAAAAAAGTGCAGATATTTTAAGAAATAATAATAATTTACCTGTCGAGAGTGTGTTGACAGTCTGTGTAGTTGTATAGCTTAGCTGCAGAAAATCACTAATGAGGTGGCTTTGACAGTTGCAGTTTTTAAAAACAAAAAGGCGGGAAAAAAGAACGTCTCGGTTACGTATGTAACCCTCGTTCCCTGAGGAGGGAACGGAGACGTACGTTAGTGACTAACGAATGGGGGTTTCGCCTAGAAGACAATTACCTTCGAGGTGTTTAACAGCGCCTAATGGCGTGCCAATGCCATGGGCATGCGGAATTTGCATGCGTAACTCCGCCCCACCTCGTGGGTATATAAGGAAGTACGCTAGCAACATCGCATTATGTATCTGCTGCGGAGCCAAGATCTGAACTCCGCGTTCCAGCAGCACAGCTGACGTGGCAGAGGAACGTACGTCTCCGTTCCCTCCTCAGGGAACAAGGGTTACATACGTAACCGAGACGTTCCCTTTCGTTCAGTCACTACGACGTATGTTAGTGACTAACGAAAGGGGGTTCCAATATAACCGCGCCACTCAGCTGTCATCCAGTGCCCTGCGTAAGTGTGAGATCCTGCCACTTAAGGCCGTAGGACTCCCACTTAAAGGGTTAGTTCACCCAAAAATGAAAATTCTGTCATTAATTACTTACCCTCATGTCGTTCGACACCCGTCAGACCTCCGTTCATCTTCGGAACAGAAATGAAGATATTTTTGTTGAAATCTGATGGCTCTGAAAGGCCTCCATTGACACAATGGCACGGTTCACTCTCAAGACCCTTAAAAGGTACTAAAGACGTCGTTACAAAGTCCATCTCACTACAGTGGTTCTAAAATAACTTTATGAATCGGCAACAATAGTTTTTGTGCGCAAAAAAACCCCTAAATAACGACTTTCATAGTGATGGTGATTTCAAAACACGGCATCAGGAAGCTTCGAAGCGTTATGAATCAGCGAGTCGATTCAGTGGTTTGAATCGGCAAATTTCAGCAGTTTGGCGGTTTGACACGCGTTCCGAATCATCATTCGGCTCATTGATTCATAACGCTTCGAAGCTTCATGATGCCGTGTTTTGAAATCGTCATCACTATGTAAGTCGTTATTTAGGGTTTTTTTCCGCACAAAAACTATTGTCGCCGATTCATAAAGTTATTTTAGAACCACTGTGGTGAGATGGACTTTGTAACGACGTTTTTAGTACTTTTTAAGGGTCTTGAGAGTGAACCGTGCCATTGTGTCTTTGGAGGCCTTTCAGAGTCATCAGATTTCAACTAAAATATCTTCATTTCTGTTCCGAAGATGAACGGAGGTCTGACGGTTGTCGAACGACATGAGGGTAAGTAATTAATGACAGAATTTTCATTTTTGGGTGAACTAACCATTTAACACAGGATTACCAAGGTACACTGGGAAGCATATCCCAGTGAGGGAATGCCAATGATGCCTACCCGTGGGGAGGACTTAGAGAGTACACATATGACCCGCTGTGGGCTGCATATGGGAAACTCTAGGGTACCAGCCGAAGGTGGATTTTTAACCCTAGGGGTGGCAGGGGCTTGCCAAGGGAAAGACACCTGCTCACTGAGGAGGCTTACGGTGGAAATACTCGTGTGGGGGTCGCCGGAGGGGAACCATGCACACGGGGCACCTGGCCGGACATGAGGGTCTGGGCTCGAAAGGGCAGACTGAACTGATGTCGGCGTCGACAGTGCTGGAGGAACTCAGGGCTCTCGTGGAGCTCACCTGAGGAGAATATTGCACGTATCCAGTCCGTGGAGTGGAGTGGCGAGCAAGCGAAGACACCAGAGCCTGGTCCATTACCGGCCACTCGGGGGGGCGAGTACATAGTCGGACACTGGCTCCACTCGGAGATTGTAGAATCTGGCGAATGTGTTAGGTGTCGCCCAGCCTGCAGCTCTGCAGATGTCTGTTAGCGAGGTGCCATGCGCTAGAGCCCAAGAGGAGGCCACACTCCGGGTGGAGTGTGCCCTCACACCAAGGGGACATGGTCGACCTTGCTGCTGGTAAGCCAAAACAATTGTGTCCACTATCCAGTGCGACAACCTCTGCTTTGAGAGAGCTCTTCCCTTCCGCTCTCCACCATAACAGACAAAGAGCTGGTCTGAGGTCCTGAAACACTGCGTCATGTCTACGTCATCGCGGAGAACGCGTACTGGACAGAGCAATGCCAAGGCTGGGTCTGCCTCCTCCAAAGGCAGCGCTTGCAGGTTCACTACCTGATCTCTGAAGGGAGTGGTAGGAACCTTGGGCACATATCCAGGCCGGGGTCTCAGGATCACGTGAGAGTTAGCCGGCCCGAAATCTAGGCACGCTTCGTCAACCGAAAATGCCTGCAGGTCCCCGACCCTCTTAAGAGAGGCCAATGCGGTCAGCAGAGCCGTCTTCATCGACAGGAACTTAATATCGACCGACCGCAAAGGCTCAAGGGGAGGCCTCTGCAGAGCACTCAAGACTACTGAGAGGTCCCAAGAGGGTACGAGAGGAGAGCGAGGAGGATTCAGTCTCCTCGCCCCCCTCAGGAACCTGATGATCAGGTCGTGCTGACTTACCTTCTTGTCTCCCAAGAGGTCGTTATGGGCAGATATTGCGGCCACATACACTTTCAGGGTGGAGGGAGACAGCCTTCGCTCCAGCCCCTCTTGGAGAAACGAAAGCACGGACCCGATCGGGCATTTCCAGGGGTCTTCTTGGCGGGAAGAGCACCAGGTGACGAAGAGGTTCCACAACGCATAGAGGTGTCGTGTAGACTCTGCCCTAGCGGAAGTGATGCTGGCGACCACCGTAGGTGGCAGGCCACTCAAACCTGCCGTGTCCCGTCCAGAAGCCACACGTGGAGCTTCCAGAGCGCTGGACGCGGGTGCCATAGAGTGCCCCGTCTCTGAGAGAGGAGGTCTGGTCTCAGAGGGATAGGCCAGGGAGGGGCTGTCGCAAGGAGTAGCAGTTCTGAGAACCAGGTCTGGCCGTGCCAATACGGGGCGACCAACATGACCTGCTCCTTGTCCTCCCTGATCTTACTCGTGCGAGAAGGCTCACTGGGGGAAACGCATATAAGCGTAGGCCCTGGGGCCAGCTGTGCCCCAGTGCATCCGTGCCGAGCGTGCCCTCGGTCAGGGAATAGAACAGGCTGCAGTGGGAAGAGTCGTGGGAGGCAAACAGATCTACCTGTGCGTCGCCGAACTGTTCCCAAATCAGCTGGACCGTCTGGGGATGGAGTCTCCATTCTCCAGGAAGTGGCTGAATCCGTGAGAGCTCGTCGGCTGCACGGTTCAGTTCTCCCGGGATGTGGACCTCAGGTGCTTCTGACTCCATAAAACGAGATGGCGGGCAAGTTGAGACATACGGCGGGAGCGTAGACCGCCCTGGTGGTTGATGTACGCTACAGTGGCCGTGTTGTCTGTCCGGACAAGTACGTGTTGACCCCTCAGCAACGCTCGGAAGCGGTGCAGGGCGAACCGTACTGCCAGCAACTCGAGGCAATTGACATGCAGAAGGCGCTGGGGTCCTGTCCAGGAGCCCGCGGCTGCTTGTCCATTGCACATGGCACCCCAGCCTGTGGTGGAGGCATCTGATGATACAACAATATGCCTGAAAACTCGTTCTAAGGACACACCGGTCCGTAGAAAGCTGAGGTTCGACCACGAGGTTCGACCAGTGTCTGTAAGCAGGCCCGGGTTACTTGGACCCGGAGCGTGCCAGACCGCCATGCCCATCTCGGGACTCGATCGCGAAGCCAGTGCTGAAGCGGTCTCATATGTAGCAATCCGAGCGGCGTCACCGCGGCTGCAGATGCCATATGCCCCAGGAGCCTCTGAAAGTGTTTCAGTGGAACCGCACTCTTGCTCTCGATTTGACGGAGGCAAGTCAGCAGAGACTGCGCGCTCTCGCTCGTAAGCTGCGCGCACATGGCGACCGAGTCGATCTCCATACCGAGAAAAGAGATCCTCTGCACGGGGCAAAGTTTGCTCTTCTCCCAGTTGACCCGAAGGCCCAGACGGGCTAAGTGGTGGAGAACCAGATCTCTGTGTTCGCAAACCTGCTCTCGAGAGTGACTCAATATGAGCCAGTCGTTGAGGTAGTTCAGGATGCAAACCCCTTGCTGCCGGAGGGGCGCAAGGGCTGCCTCGGCAATCTTCGTAAAGACGCGAGGGGACAGAGATAGCCCGAATGGGAGGACCGCATACTGGTATGCCCGCCCCTCGAAGCAAACCGTAGGAACGGTCTGTGTCGAGGTAGGATGGAGACATGGAAGTATGCGTCCTTCAGGTCGATCGCTGCAAACCAATCGCCGGGACGAACGCATTCGAAAAGGCGTTTCGCTGTCAACATCTTGAACGGAAGCCTGTGTAGGTAACGGTTCAAGATACGCAGGTCCAGGATTGGTCTTAACTCACCGGTCTTTTTGGGTACAATGAAGTAGGGGCTGTAGAACCCGGAATTCATCTCGGCTGGAGGGACAGGCTCGATTGCACCCTTCGCCAGTAGGGTGGCAACCTCCGCTCGCATGACAGGGGCATTGGCCCCGACCATAGTAAAGCGGACTCTCCGGAAGCAGGGAGGAGCCTGCGCGAACTGAATTGCATAGCCGCGCCTGATTGTCTTCGTGACCCAGCGGGACAGCCCTAGAATCTGAAGCCAGGCTCCCAGGAACTGCCCCAGCGGGGTCATTCGGACTACAGACGTACCCGGTGTGGGGCAGCGATGCAGCGTTACCGACCCGGACAAGGGAGGCTGTTGGGCGTCCCGGTGTGGGGGTGTGGTTAACGGCTGCGTCCTGACAGAGGAGACTATGGGAAGGACGCACGTTCCACTGGGGTCTGCTCTGCCAGGGGGCTGGCGACAGAGAGGGATGCGAGTGGCGGGACCCGTGGGTGGCGCGCACTGTCATCACCGATCTCTGGGGGCTCAGGGATGAGAGTGTTAATTCTTTCATTGACCAGATTAGGGTGCTGCTGACCCGGGGGCCAGCAGCTGAACAAAGGATTCTCCCCCGGCCCTCCACCGGGGGAAGGAGTGGTCCTGCTACGGCTTCCTCCGCGACCCGGCCCGGGTGATGGCTGCTGCTTGGGGCGGGAGCCTTAGGAGGGCGTCCTCGGCGGCGAGCAGGCTGAGGCGACTGTGCCGGCGGCTGGGTGGAAGCAGCAGCTGGCCGCCGGGGCAGTATATGCTTTATAGCCTCAGTCTGCTTCTGGGCGGTTGAAAACTGTTGGGCGAAGTTTTCTACCGCGCTGCCGAAGAGGCCAGCCTGGGATATGGGGGCATCGAGGAAACGTGTCCGTTCGGTGTCCCGCATATCGGCCAGGTTAAGCCACAGATGTCTCTCCTGGACCACGTTTGTGGACATCACTTGACCCAGGGAGCGTGCGGTCACCTTCGTCGCCCGGAGAGCGAGGTTGGTGGCGGCACGCAGCTCATCTAAGAGCCCCGGATCAACTCCACCCTCGTGCATGTCCCTGAGGATCCTGGCCTGGTAGACCTGGAGGATCGCCATGGCATGCAAAGAGGCGGCAGCCTGCACCGCAGCTCTGTGCGATTTCGCCACCAAGGTTGATGTGAATCGACAGGCTTTGGAGGGGTGCTTAGAATTACCACGCCACGTTGAAGCGCTCTGCGGACACAGTTGCATCGCAACAGAACGTTCAACCGGGGGGACCCCAGTGTACCCTTTGGCCGCGTCCCCATCAAGGGTGGAGAAGGCGGAGGAGACTGCAGACCGATCACGGGAAGACAACGGGGACTTCCAGGACCGGGCAATCTCCTCATGTAGCTCGGGAAAGAAAGGTATTGGGGGCGGGGACTGACGTGAGTCAGCGCGGGTCCCCAAAAACCAATCGTCGAGCCGTGAGCGTTCGGGACAGGGTGGAGGGTTCCACTCTAACCCTAGACTCGCGGCTGCCCAAGACAACATGGCTGTCAGCTCTGGGTCCGACTCGGGCAATGCTGGCGCGCCCGAAGGCGGCAGCACAGCCGAGTCATCATCCTCAGAGGACTCGAGCCCACCTTGTGATGCGGTGACCGACATTGCATCATCCTCCGGAGCGCCAAACGAAATGCGCGGAGGTGCCGGAGCAGGCCCCGCGATTTCAGCCTGGACACTCATGGGTTGCGGAGCGCTAGAGGGGGGTGTGGCCCGAGGCATGAGCGTCGGGGCTTTGTTCCACACCGTGACCCTCAGATCACCCTGACCACCAGCTGAAGTACCGCCCACGGGGGGAACAGTAGATCGGGGTGTGGTAGAGGGGACTTTCACTTCGTTACGAAGATCCTTAAGTCTCGATCGCAGCACCGCAATGGTCATGTTCCCGCAGTGGGAACATGACTCATCCACAAACGCTGCTTGAGCATGCTGAACGCCCAAGCATACCAAGCAGAGATTGTGCCCATCAAAGGAATTCAACGACTGGCCACACCCAGAAGTACACGGGCGAGACATCCTGAAAAGGACGTGCCACGTGCAAGCTCTTTTGTGAGAGGAAGCTTCGCAGAGAATGCCAAAGCGCCCAGGGACCACACACCAGCTGTCAGACGGACCACTGCGCAGATCAGCAGGCAGGCAGTATGCGATCACTGGAACACGCCGTAGACACCAACGCCTCTGGAAAGCTGTTCGTCTCGAAGGCTGACAAAGACTCAGTTAGCAGGCTTGAAGGAGTGGAGAGGTTCTCTTGACTCCAAAGCAGAAACATAATGCGATGTTGCTAGCATACTTCCTTATATACCCACGAGGTGGGGCGGAGTTACGTATGCAAATTCCGCATGCGCATGGCATTGGCACGCCATTGGGCGCTGTTAAACACCTCGAAGGTAATTGGCTTCTAGGCGAAACCCCCATTCGTTAGTCACTTGGTTGAAGGACTAATCGATTGCGTACAGAGTCATTTGAATAATGCTTGTTTATCATGCCTCTTGTGCAGTAGAAAATACAGAGCAGACTCTCCAGACCAATGTTCAATCTTAAATTGAGCTTGGTCTGGTGATAGCCAGACAAGTTCTTCAGGACAATACGATTCTAAATAGAACTGTTACATCTAAAGAACATTTAAAGGGATAGTTCACCCAAAAATGAAAATTCTGTCATCATTTACTCACCCTCAAGTTGTTCCAAACCTGTATGAGTTTCTTTGTTATGCTGAACACAAAAGAAGATATTTTAAAGAAAGTTGGAAACCAAGCAGATAGAGCAACCATTGACTACCATAGTAGGGAAAAAAATACTATGGTAGTCAATGGTTGCTCTATCTGCTTTGTTACAAACATTCTTCAAAATATCTTCTTTTGTGTTCAGCAGAACAAAGAAACTCATACAGGTTGGGAAGAACATGAGGGTGAGTAAATGATGAAAGAATATTCATTATTGGGTGAACTATCCCTTTAAGGAACCATCTTTTTTTTGTAGCTTCGAGTGTAGCTTTTCGTGTTAGTTGTGTGGTTAGTTATACTGTATACATTGCAAGTTTTGCAATATGGAGGCACATTTTTTTGTGCATAACAGGAAGTAAGATCTGGTCAAAGTCTGGTTTACATCTAGCCTGGTTTTACCAGACTCTCGTACATTTCATTTGTACATAGAGTCTGGCCACTCTCCATTGACAAGCGTTTACTTCCTTGAAGGCGGGACCTCTGTTGAAGTTTAAAACTATTGGATCTGCCAAGAGTCACTCTGGATCTGCCTAACCAATCACAAACGTTTGGTCGTGACGTATGTCACGCGCCGTTCGCCTTTGATTCTCACATTAACTGTGCGCACCACCTCAGTGTCAGTGATAAAACCTCGTGCATTCGGATTGTTATTTATTCACGGTGGAGAGGAGAGTTTTGTGATCGGAACGCGCTGCTCTCGTGGTTCATATCTCGTGCAATCATAACATGATTGTATGCTGTCAATAAAATGTCATATGCTTGGTATGATAAGAATAAATGCTGCCGTGAATAACAGCCCAATTCAAATGTTTACGTGCTTTTCTTCTTTTATTTTTTGAGCGGTGATGAAATATTTTGCTCTTGTAAACACTTGCCAGTATATAAAGAAATACAAGTCTAGAAATGCAAATTACAGCTCACGCAACCGTACAGTGCTCTGAAAGGGTCTATAAAGGATATAAACCGTGAGTTTTGAAGTGATATATTCTTGAAAACTCAGAGATGTGGATTCGGACAGCAATTACATTACCACACGACCTTGGTGTTTGTCAAAAGCAGTCGATAATTCAGCCTGGGTTTTTCTCGCGGGTGGTGGGAGACGGACGGCTTCAGCAACTCCTTCACCACTAACGGAGCGAGCTGGAAAATACTTTTCCCGGACCACAACATCAGCAGTACAGCAGTGATTGTTCTTGCTCCGTGTAACGGGAGTTCGTTTGTTCAGGGAAGAAGGAGGCGGGAACCGGCGAACGTTTAACAACTTTTAATCAAATAATAAACACAAAATGAAAGTAAAAGTGGCAGCCCCTCACGGACGACTGCCGCGCACAAACATAACAAAACGCATCTTAAAATCCAGGCCTGGTCCTCTCTCGTCCTTCACCGGTGTCGCTCATCCTTGTATGCCTCCGTGCTCCCTCATGAGAGGACTCGAGACCGGTGTGTCTCAATCACGCACACCAATCTCGCTCGCTCGTCCACCTCGCCACACTCCGGTTTTAACTTCTGGACATTCGTCAGCGCTGCCACACACTCGCATCTTTCACCGCCGCCATTACTGAACTACAACTCAAACTAGCGCACGACATCAACGTCATCGCTCTCAGCCACTCCCTCTGTTCGCTGATTGGACCGGTAAAAAATTGTTCGGGGGAAACCTAAGCATACACCGCAGTCCCAGACGTAGTACTGAAGGAAAATGAAAATTGAGCGGAAGTACGTAGGAGGGCGGAGCCAGGCTAGTTTACATCCTGTTTTGCTTCAAATTCAAGTTCAACACTGAGGTTTTTATATACCAAACACTTTTCCCACAGTAATTACTAAATAATCACTAAGCAATCCCTACAGTAATCACTAAATCAGATGACTATTTTGATAACATTTTGATTTTGAAAAACATATTATAACAGATTTTAACTACATAAAAAATTGGCATACAGTGAGCTAATAAGGATCTAATTGAACTTTTATATTTTTATTGTAAAAAATATTGTAAAGCAGATTCACTAAGAATGAATTGTGTCCTGTTGAAAGGTTTTTTTTTTGTTGTTGTTGTTTTTTGTTTTTGCATGTGCTAAAGAGTGCCCAATTCACCAAATGAATAACATAGATCAGGCACACACCAGAAATTGTTCTGCTGCCAATTTGCACCAGGCAAATCATACATACAAACATAACTAAACATAACATAACTAGTCTCTTTGAACTAAAACAATGATATTCTTGTTCAAAATATCCTCTCAAATGCAGGGGTTGGCAATGTCTATGGCTGGTTACAATTACCATTGCCATAATTGCTAGAAAGTGCATCTCTTTTACATCTTATTTATATTAGGCTATGTTTATTTACTTTCATTTGCTGGCAATAGTGCAATACAAACTGTGCTGAGCAATTTTTGTGATTTAACTAAATCTATGGACCCTAAAGGAGGCGTGTTTGCACAAAAAAGAGAGTCAAGTAATCTCAACAAATCTTGGTCATTATTTACTGTATGGAAAAGAGCATTATACTGAACCATTATACTGGTTTGGAAAACCAGAGGGTGAGTAAATAATGACAGAATGTAAATTTTTTGTGAACTATTCCTTTAAAATTAGCCCCATGCATTTTAACCAACACAGTGAACGGCATCACCTGTTATTGTAGAGAAAGGGCTTGACAGGGTGTGACGATGTTGTTGTCATATTATCTCTGCTTTTGAAGCTGCTGGATGTTGAATTTGTTGAAATAATTTCATTGGTTGTTGTACAAAATACTTTTTGTTGTGCTCTTCAAAGTTGGCTGGCTGGTAGTTCTTCTTGTTTTGGTTGTGACAACCTCATTTATTGTTGTCAAAGTCATATGCCCTGTTGCTGGACCATGGTACATAAATTACACGTCACTTTTCACTTCAACAACAGACACAGAAAGACTTAGGAAGTTAGGAATTAGGGATAATGAATTAAGAAAGATGGTACTTACTTGTTGGCACATGTGGCTTTTTGGGATCAGCTGCAAAGAAGGAATTACAAAATCACTACATTGATCACCTGATATCTGTTAGGATGTAAAGCTAAACATAATCCTACCTTTTAGAGTCATCAGCAGAAAATGTGATGTTTCCTAATGGTATTTTGAGTGGTTGCCAAGGCATTGTTATGAAATTGCTAAGGTGTTTTTAGCATGTCGTTATTGCGGTTATTTGTTTTAAATGTATTGGTAACACTTTACAATACGGGTGCACTAATATGCATTAATAGCCAGATAATCATGAATTAATGTATGACTTATGAAGAACTAAACCATTTATTAATGATAACTGCATCAGCAACTAATGAACATTATATATGATTAATAGATTAAATCATATATGAATTGCTGTTAATTAAATGTCATCATGTATTAATTCCCTAATAACCTATTATATTAACTAATAATGTAAATTCATATATGAATTACCACAATGGTCAAAGCTGTATTTCAACTTCCAGTTGTCTGCTTTAATTAATCATTAGCTAACGATTTGCAAAGGTATCATTATGTTATGACTTTACTTGTTGAGGCACGTGACTGCATTGACTACGTCAGATTTCACAACAGATTAATGAAAATGATAGTGTTACAGCAGTCTGAGGAGATACAGAAAGCAGGTGGATTTGATATGCAGATTTATTTACATACTTATTGTGTTTATTTACAGCTATTCATGAATCTATAACTCATATCAGCCTGAAGTATCAATAATCCTGAAGTCATTGATTAGCTGGTTTTGGTGTGTTTGATTAGGCTTGGAGGAGCTAAACTTTGCACTCCATGACCGACATTGCCCATCCATGTTATAGATTAAATATGAAAGTAAAACGGCCAGCAGGTGGCGGCAAGTTAACTTTTTTACGAGTGAGTCATTCAAATGTCTCGTTCATATCTGGAATTCTTTAATGAAACACTGCTGTGTTGCTCAGAGACGAGTGACGCTGTTCTGCTGTGGCTTTGTTTGGAACTCTTTTTGTCAAAATAGTGCAAAAAGAGAAAATATTCTCAATATTTTGTTTAAAACTTACTCAAAATTAACTTGTTGACGACGTACATACCAGTGATAGGTCGAGTTGCAGGCATACATGCAATATAACGGTGTCCTGCAATGAAAAGATTTTACCCCAGCCCAGAAATTGCCAGCTGCGGTTCCCTTTCATAGGTTCACTCAACGCTGCGAACAGTCGCTATGGGAACGCCTTTGGTTTGACGAATGTCTGAAGCCCGTAGCCTATACCACCTTAGCGCTTTACGGCCTATCTGACTGTCGTCACTGCGATAGCCTGCATGTAAGTGTTGCGTTCGAGACTCGCCGCCTTTACGTCTAACCCCCGCATCTCCGTTTCTGCGGCTGCCGAGGCACCGCACAAGATGGACACTGGGGGTGACGTTGGTGAGTCGGAGCACATGGACAGTGAGTAGATGTCTAGAATAGAATAGATTTTCAGCGCGCATTACTAATCCCGCGGTCGCGGAATTCAGCGAATCACGGTTACGCGATGATGCAGGCCGTTGAAGAGACTCTTGCGGCCCATCTAGTGCCGACTTTGGCTCCATCGTGGTAGTCAAGCCCCCTGCTGCCTTCCAAACCGTGAAGAATTACTTCTTCTTATGGTTGGTAAATCCTACATAGCAGCTGAGCAAGCAGTAGCTACCCTTCATTCTATGGCTGTGATTCAGGCCTATCAAGCTGATTTATTGAAGGAGCTAGACAAGGTTAAGGAGCTCAGGCGGGCTACTGACTTGGCACTGAGAGCTACCAAGCATACTGCCCGTGCAGTAGGCAGGTCCATGGCAGGGATGGTGTCAATAGAGCGCCACCTTTGGCTTATTCTCACTGAAATCAAAGAAAAAGACAAATCTTTCTTGTTAGACACCCCCATTTCTAATGACAGCCTATTTGGAGAGTCTGTGGCTACTGTGGTTGAAAAATTTCAAGCAGCTAAACAGCAGTCTGCCGTGTTTCGTCAACTCATCCCATGTAGGTCCAGGGAGGTTGAACGACAAATACCTCCAGCTCTTTCGCGCTCGTCCTCCCTTCAGCGCCCCCGTGAGGTACAGTGAGGTGAACAATCTATGGAACCCCCCCGAAGAGACTGGGGTCCTAGGACTCGCCCACCAGTTTGCCCGCGACAAACTTAGACAGATTGACCTGACTTCGAAGGCCATATGGAATTCCAAACCTGCCATTATTAAAAATAAATAAATACATAAATAAATATACAAATAAATGTAAAAAAGAATAAATAAATATAGAAATAAATATACATAGAAAAGCAAAACGAAAATAAATAATTATTTATACATTTATTTCCTTATTTATGTATATATTAATTTTTTTCCATATTTATTTCTTTATTCTTTTATTTATTTCCACATTTATTCATCTCTACATTTATTTATTTCCACATTTATTTTTTCTACATTTATTTCTTCATACATTTATTTGTGCGTAGGGTAATGAGGAGGGCGTGGTTTACCTCAGACATAGTAATCGAGCTCAGAGTAGGCAAGGGCGAAGCTTTGAGGCCACAGTGACACCCTGTGGTCGACATACAACAAGTATAGCTTACTGACGTTTATACTGTCTGTGACTTCGATAGGTATATGGTCAAAATCTTAAATCTTACTGTATGACATGGATAGGCTACTCCTTATTCCGGACATGGCAGCTAGAACATCGTCTGGTCTGGATTTGTAAAAGGTCCTGGGCTAACAAACATGATCAGCAACATTTTCAACAGACAGGGAATCTGAAATGGAAGCGCTTATATTTTCCATAGTGGTCAGAACACACAGAACGGAAGCTGCACATATATATAGGCTACAGTCCACACAAGCTTATTGATCAATGCATTTGAAACGAGACCACATATTGTATGGACGCTACTCTGGCCCCATTGCGGCTCCAGCGCGTCCGGATTTTGAACTACCTGGACGATTGGCTGATATTAGCTCAATCACAGGAATTGGCAATAGTTCATCGAGACTTAGTTCTCTGCAATTTGAGGTGCCTAGGTTTTCGCATAAACCTTCAGAAGAGTGTTTTGCTGCAAGTCAGCAGACAGCTTTCCTGGGTGTGGATCAGATTCTGGCGTGATGCGGGCACGATTGTCTCCCGCATGCGTTCAGTTACTGCAAGACTGTCTGAGTTATTTCAAGACAGGTCGTCTAGTCCACATTGGTCTATGCCACAGATAGATGAGCCTTATGGCAGCAATGTCCCCTGTAGTTCAGTTGGGCCTGCTCAACATAAGAATATTCCAATGGTGGGTCAAAAGTCAGGGGATCTCACCTCATTGCCTACCTTCGTGCTATGCGTCCATGGACGAGACTCCCGCTGCCGTGCAGAGGAGTTCAATTAGGGACATGCTGTCACGACAGCCGCATCCCTTACGGCAGTCCACCCTTGGGAGTCTGGAGCGAAGTGCATCATGGTTGGCACATAAATCATTTGGTGTTGCTAGCAGTGTGTCTGGCACTCAAGCGGTTCTTACCCCATCTAAAGAAGGGGTGTCATGTATTGGTCAGGACAGACAACATGACTGTAGTTTTGTACCTGAATCATCAGGGAGGGCTACGCTCTCACCCCCTGTACAGGCTGGCAGAGCGTGTGCTTCTCTGGGCTGTCAGTCAGAGCAGTTCACATTATTGGTAATTTGAACCTAGGGGCGTACCTAATCTCGAGGCAGAGCTTGGATCCCGGAGCTTGGAGATTGCATCCTCAGTGGGCTGCATATGGCAGAGGTTCGTGGTCGAGAGGACGTAGATTTGTTCGCTTCGAGCACGACTACGCACTGCCCACTCTGGTTTTCTCTGTCACCGCTGTCGCCTCTGGGGATAGATGCTCTGGCCCATACATAGCCCAGGGCCAGTCTTTTTGCCTTTCCACTGATTCGCTTGCTCTCAGCAGTGCTGCTCAGAGTGCAAATGGACAAAGTAAGACACCTGTTGTTGGTGGCCCCTCGCTGGCCCACTCAGATTTGGTTTTCAGACCTGGTCAGTCTGTTAGTCGGCCCACTGTGGGGGATTCCCCTCAGACCAGACCTGGAAGTTGTGGGTGTGGCTCCTGAGCATTAAAGGGGTCATGAACTGGCTTTTTAAACGTATGACGTTTGCATGGTTTTTACATCCAAAAACATCAATAAGTTTAATGAATAAGTAATAGGCTTTTTTCTGCCCTGCTTTTGAGGCTCTCTCCTGCACGCTCAGATTTTATGGGCGTGCCGCACTGGAGACTTGTAAGTAAACGCCCGCGGCTAGGATCGGATAAGATTTGCATATTTAATGAGCTTCGGCTCCCCCGCGAGTACACCGTGAGGGATTGTTTTGAAGCATGTGGGCAAATGGCAACCGGCATAATTCATCCCGCAGGGCTCGCAAAACGTCTTTATCAAACAAACACAATGATTTATCTCTCATCCACCCGCTATTGAAAATTGTATTTTTTTATTACTTGGCCCGTAAGATCGGTGGATATAAGTGCGAACCGTGCATCACACACACACACAAGCCAAGTACGTTGCAGAAAGCATGATAAAAACTTCTGCGATTGTATTTTTCCAGGGTTGAAGAGTGACTACACCGTAAAAATGAATCATGGGTCTTGTAATTTTCACTAAAAAAATTAAGGTGATAAATAGAGTGTACATTTTCTTAATAAAATTGTGGTTCAGTGTTGTATAGAAAATATTGAGGACATTTCACTAATAAAACCAAGAGATACATTTTTTAAGGTAATGAAAGCAATTTTGAGGCTTCAATCGAAGAACCGATTAAGCTGATAATATTAAGGAAAATAAGGTGTCTATTTATTTTAAGAGAATTATCTTAATCATGCAGTTTTATTTAGAGACACCATTGTTAGTTCCCAGCATGCTTTGCATATGGCTGGAAATGGAGAGTTAATATTGAAATGAAGTGTTTTTTTATGTGTTTTTGAGTGAAGGGAAACATCAAGTTTTGACCGTTACCATTGTGCAGAAGAGTAGAGCTTATGGTTAGATTGTGATGTGAATAACTTCAAGTATTATTATTATGAAGCATGTTGCTTTGATCAATGAGCAATAACTTTGCTAATGCTAGTGCAATAACAGTTTGTTTCTACTTGTGCTAGCATCAAACCGTCTATTGATTGTATAACATAACTCAAAGTCAAATATAAACAGGTCATTTCCATTTACTCTAATATACCCTTTAAAAAAAATACAATTTATCATGTGCTATAGAATAAATAATTTAGGAAATTTTACTTAATTTATTCAGGTAGACTCCACTAAAAAACCAAAACATAAAAACTACTTAAATATTATGTGTAATATTGTTACCATTTTTTTTTTTAAGTAGATAGTGTGTAATACATATATTTTTTTTTACAGTGTAGTTATGTGTAATGAAATTGTTATTAAATTACAAAATTAATATAATTGTATTTAATTGTATTACTGAGGTAAAATGTGTAATTCAATTAGTTACTAATCAAATTAACAGGAAATTGCTTGTTGAATTTAATTCCACTTCTTGTCATTTCAATTCCAATTCAACTTCCTGTGGGGCGGAGTCAATTCAATTCAAATTCAAATTCATGAATTGAATAGAGGCCAATTCTGAAATTGGCCTGGTGTCAATATAAGCTTTTCTCTGAGTAACAAGGACGTTTGCAGCTCTGAAACTTATATTCTTATAACTTATTTTCTTATATTACCATGACCTTTTATATATCAAAAGCTCAAGGGAAAGTTGATTTCTCAATTCATGACTCCTTTAAGCGTTAAGGTGTTCTGGTCTCTTGGCTGAGATTACAGATACTATTCTTAACTTGAGAGCCCCCTCCACGAGGAGTCTTTATGCCTTAAAGTGGAAGCTGTTTACCTCCTGGTGTACACAATGTAATTTTTGTCAAAAGATTTGTCAAAAGATGGCGCTACTTTTGTCTAAAGATGGCGCTACTGAGCCCCTGAACCACACCCGTTTTTAAGTCTTTGCCCATATATACTGGATGGCATGTCTGATGTGTTTGTCTGATGTAATTTGAAGCATTGTAAGAGTCTCAAAAGCATCCAAAAAAGAAAATTATAGTTTGATGTGTTTCCATGGCAACAATATTTAGATTATCAAGAAGTGCTTACCAGGTTTACACCTGCTATGTTTTGACATCATACTGATGAAGTTTAAAGTAAATTGGGTAAAAATTATGATGATTTCAAAGCATTTTGAAAATGACACACTTCCTACTGCCAGTTGGTGGCGCTATAACTTTGACTTACAATAGTGACACCCATGTGATCGGCCTCTTAAAAAGAACACACAGCTGAAGTTTCATCCAAATCAGTCAATGTTTGCAGAATTTATAACACACTTCCTGGTTCACTTTTCTCACCATAAATTTGTCTCCTCGCCACGGCCAAACCGTTCGAGATATCAAAAATCCTGCGCCCTTTCAGGGCTTGGGCCCTAATTATTAAACACTAAGACACAAATGTTCACAGGAATCTATCAAGTATCTAGAGCCTTGCACATGACATTCGAAGAAAAAAAAATGGAAGTTGAGGCCACAAATGAAGAATTCTGTCCCATGATTTATTCTTTTGTTACTTCATTTTATTTATATAGTGGCCATTATTTAGCTAAAGTTAAAAAAGGGAGCAGACATGTCATGAGCCCCAGACAAGCTAATCGTAAATTCTCTAAGATTATTATTCACGTCGGCACTAATGATGTTCGACTTCGCCAGTCGGAGATCACCAAAATTAACATTAAAGAGGTGTGTGAACTCGCTAGTACGATGTCAGAGGCTGTTTTTTGTTCTGGACCGCTCCCTGTAAAAAGGAGTGATGAGATAGTTAGCAGACTATCATCACTCAATGGCTGGTTGTCTAAGTGGTGTCTGCAAAATAACATAGGGTTCATAGACAATTGGAAAAGTTTTTGGGGCAGACCTGACCTGTTGAAGAAGGATGGCATCCATCCCTCTTGGGGTGGTGCCGCTCTTCTCTCTAGTTATTTGGCACATAGTCTTAGAGCTAAACCTTCACTCACTAGGGCCCAGGTCAGGAAGCAGACAAACTGGCTAAACCGACCGTCTGCTAGCTGTCTCACGTTACCGGAGTCAGATAAATCCCAGCACATAGGGACTCTTTCACCTAGATATCATCATATAGAGACTGTGTCTGTTCCCCGAATTAGTAAATACAAAAAAACATCAAAACCATTCAACAGTAAAAATTTTATTGACGTCCAACAAATAAACAAAAGATATAATACAGATGAACAATTGATAAAGCTTGGGTTGCTGAATATTAGATCCCTTTCCCCAAAAGCGATTATTGTTAATGATATTATTGCAGATAATAATCTAGATGTGCTCTGTTTGACAGAAACCTGGCTAAAACCTGACGACTACATTACCTTAAATGAGTCCACCCCCCAAGATTATTGTTATAAACATGAGCCGGGTCTGAAAGGTAAAGGGGGAGGGGTTGCTGTAATTTATAATAATATCTTCAGTATTACTCAGAAGTCTAGTTTCAAATATAATTCCTTCGAAGTTTTGGTGCTTTATGTAACGCTATGTAGTGTACATGATAAAACCCGTTCAACATTTGTGTTAGCTACTGTATACAGGCCACCAGGGCATAATACAGACTTCATCAAAGAATTTGCTGATTTTCTATCAGAGTTAGTACTGGCCGTAGATAAAGTACTAATTGTTGGTGATTTTAATATCCATGTAGACAACGGAAAAGACGTATTGGGATTAGCATTTAAAGACACACTAAACTCTATTGGAGTTAGGCAACACGTGTCAGGACCCACTCATCGCCATAATCATACTTTAGACCTAATATTGTCACATGGAATAAATGTTGATACCGTTGAAATTCTGCAGCAGAGCGATGACATCTCAGATCATTACTTAGTATCATGTATACTTAATTTAGCTAAGGTTGCAAAGCCGCCCCCTCGCTTCAAAAATGGCAGGACAATCACTGCCGCTACTAAAGATTGCTTTTTAAATAATCTCCCTCATCAGTATCATCTGCTCAGCATCCCAGATAGTATAGAAGAACTCGATGTTGCAACAGAAACTATTGACTCTCTATTTTCCAGTACTTTAGACACAGTTGCTCCTCTGCGCTTAAAGAAGATTAAAGAAAATAGTCCAACGCCGTGGTACAACGAGCACACCCGGGCCCTTAAAACAGCAGCCAGAAAAATGGAGCGCAGCTGGAAGAAAACAAAATTAGAGGTATTTCGTAATTCGTGGAAAGAGCACATGATCACATACAGAAAGGCCGTAAAAACTGCTAGATCTGCTTATTTCTCAACTCTCTTGGAAGAAAACAAACACAACCCAAGGTATTTATTCGATACAGTGGCTAAATTAACCAAAAATAAAGCTTCAACTTCTGATGATTGTAAACAGCACAGCAGTAATGACTTTATGAACTTTTTCACATGTAAGATTGATAATACTAGGAAAATTTTTTTAACCGTGCAGCGTCTACTACAGCATCACATCAGACAGAGCATTGTAGTGTCACTGAGGAAAAATTACACTCATTCACTGCTATAGGAGAAGAAGAATTGGCTAAACTCGTTAAATCATCAAAATCGACAACATGTATGCTCGACCCTATTCCAACTAGGCTATTAAAAGAGATGCTACCAGAGGTCATAGATCCTCTTCTTAATATCATTAATTCATCTTTGTCATTAGGATATGTACCGAAAACTTTTAAGTTGGCTATTATTAAACCACTCATTAAAAAACCGCAACTTGATCCTACAGATTTAGTCAATTATAGACCAATCTCAAATCTACCCTTTCTGTCAAAAATACTTGAAAAGGCAGTGTCTTCACAATTATGTTCCTTTTTAGAAAGAAATGGTATCTGTGAGGATTTCCAGTCAGGATTTAGACCGTATCATAGCACTGAGACTGCTCTCATTAGAGTTACAAATGATTTACTCTTATCATCCGATCATGGCTGTATCTCTCTATTAGTGTTACTCGATCTTAGCGCTGCATTTGATACTATCGACCACAACATTCTTTTGAATAGACTCGAAAATTATGTAGGTATTAGTGGAATTGCATTATCATGGTTTAAATCATACCTATGCGACCGTTATCAGTTTGTAGTAGTAAATGAAGATATGTCACACCGATCGCAAGTTCAGTATGGAGTACCACAAGGCTCAGTGCTAGGACCGCTACTCTTCACCCTGTACATGCTACCACTGGGAGATATCATTAGGAAGCATGGTGTTAGTTTTCATTGTTATGCTGACGATACTCAGCTCTATATTTCTTCACGCCCTGAAGAAACTTACCAATTCACAAGATTAACGGAATGCATAGCTGATATAAAACATTGGATGACCGGTAATTTCCTGCAACTCAATTCAGAAAAAACTGAATTTTTAATTATTGGACAAAAAAGCTCCACAAGTAGTAACCAAGAATACTGTCTAACACTTGATGGCTGTTCTGTCAAGTCCTCGTCGTCAGTGAGGAACCTGGGTGTGCTCTTTGATACCAATCTTTCGTTTTGAAAGCCACGTTTCTAGCATCTGTAAAACTGCTTTCTACCATCTTAAAAATATATCTAAATTACGGCACATGCTCTCAATGCAAAATGCTGAACAGTTAGTTCATGCGTTCATGACCTCAAGGTTAGATTATTGTAATGCTCTACTGGGTGGTTGCCCTGCTCGCTTAATAAATAAACTCCAGCTGGTCCAAAACGCAGCAGCTCGAGTTCTTACTAGAACAAGAAAGTATGACCATATTAGCCCAGTTCTGTCAACACTGCACTTGCTGCCTATTAAACATCGCATACATTTTAAAATCTTACTTATTACTTACAAAGCACTAAATGGTTTAGCTCCCCAATACTTGAGCGAGCTCTTAACATATTATACTCCATCACGTCTACTGCGGTCTCAAAATTCTGGCCAGTTGATAATACCGAGAATATCCAAATCAACTGCAGGCGGTCGATCCTTTTCCTATTTAGCTCCAAAACTCTGGAACAGTCTTCCTAACATTGTTCGGGAAGCAGACACACTCTGTCAGTTTAAATCTAGACTAAAAACACATCTCTTTACTGTGGCATACACATAAAACACTTTTTCAATGAAATGATTGTTAGGCTGCATTAACTAGATCAGCCGGAACCGGGAACACTTCCCATAACACCTGATGTACTCGTTACATCATCAGAAGAATGGCATCTACGCTAATGATAGTCTCTCTGTTTTATCCCGAGGTTTACTGCAGTCAGCTGGATCCGGGCCGTATCCAGTTCAGATGGTGGACCTGCGCCCAGAGAAGACCAACACAGGACCCCGAAGTGTGTGCAGAGACCGTGATTAGACTCCCCCTGCAACTGCCTCATCGACACGGCATCTCAATAAACCTGTCTCCGGCGTGTTTACTCAGATTGTTTGAATATTACAATTAAATAATACTTAAATCGATATGTCATCCTCAATAAACCCGTCTCCAGCGTGTTGCCTCCGATCATTCGAATATTGCACTTTAATAATTATTTAATCAACATCATCCTCAATAAACCCGTCTCCAGCATGTTGCCCCCGGTCCCTCGAATATTCTGATCTATTATGACCTCTGAGCTGTAAAGCTGCCAGAATAATAATATTAATACGCTGTTTGTTAATTGGCCAGAGGAGAACTGGCACCCCGACTGAGCCTGGTTTCTCCCAAGGTTTATTTTTCTCCATTAGGTCACCTAATTGGGTTTTGGTTTCCTTGCCACTGTTGCCTCTTGCTTGGCGTGCTCAGTTGGGGACACTAAATTTTTCAACTAAACATCGAAATAAATCTAAATAATAAACTAAATTAACCATTTAAACTAAATTACTGATCGAATTATTGATCTAAAGCCCACACTGTCACTGTATGATAATTGAAATGAACTGATGACATCAGCGTTTTTTCCAGAATGGCTATACAGCTGAATAAAATTATGCTGCATTATTTTCCTGTTTAACACTGTAAAGCTGCTTTGAAACAATCTACATTGTTAAAAGCGCTATATAAATAAAGTTGACTTGACTTGACATCTCTCTGTAACAAGTAAGACTCTTACCTATGCACTGGAGGGGAAGGTCAGTATGCCAGGATAAGTGGCCATTTTTTTCTTTGCAACTGATCAGTTCGGATGTTCCTGGTTTCCTCACATAGCCCTCTGCACATTGAATGCGAATTTTCACTTTAAAGGGATGTGTCTCATTAACAGGCACTGTGTTGGGTGCCGGAATCAGGGGTTCACAGAAACCTGAGACAAAGTAATGTCACAAAAATATCACACATGCAAACAAAGAAACTCAAAGAGATGATGAATCAAATTCATCATATTTGCATTGATATATTAAATAATTTCTTCTCTGTAATGTGCACAAATCAAGATGCACAATCCATCTGTTAACTGAAAATAGCTGATTTAATTACATAGTTTCTCTCTTGTTTTCCATTTCAGTCTTTCCCTTTTTAAGGAAGAGCTTGGAATAGAGAAATATAATTCTGTCAGGATCACTATCGTCAAAGTGATAGACAATTATCAATCAATCAATCAATCAATCAATCAATCAATCAATCAATCAAACAATTTTATTTATATATAGCACACTTAAAACAACCACGGTTGACCAAGGTGCTTCACAGGTTAATGCAACTAATAAGTCCCTACTCATTCAATAAAAGTACAATGATAAAACATTTATAATATATAGTATACAATGTGTCGTGATAATTAAAAGAAAAAATAACCAACCTAACTCGCAGGAAAAGCCAAAGAAAAAAAAAGGGTTTTTAGCAATGATTTGAAACATTCGAGAGTTGGGCAGGTTCTGATATGGACTGGCAAGTTGTTCCACAGGTTAGGGGCAGCTACACTGAAGGCTCGATCACCTCTGGTTTTCAGTCTACTTCTAGGTACATCCAGGTGGAGGAGATTGGCGGATCTTAGCGCTCTAGCCGGAGTATGAACATGAAGAAGCTCTGTTAAATGTAATGGGGCCAAGCCATTTAGGCATTTAAAAGTTAAAAAAGTAAAAAAAAAAGAGCCACGACAGGCTGCGACGCAACAGCAATCCGGCTGGGGAAAACTGGTCGAATCCATCGCCAGCGCGGGACCTCCGAGCACCAGCAGCCACAACCAGTGGGGCGACCACAGCCCCCACCGCAGAGGAAACGATGTGGTTCTTCCGAAGAACTCAGGTAAGCCTGGAGGCGAACAAGCACTCCGGCACGCCTTCCACGTCTCCTGTAGCGCTTTTTCTGGGGAAAATCACACGGGACACAGCACAAGTAGTCTGAATGTTAAACAACCATGGAGGGAGGCCTCCGGCCTGTTCTCCAAAACGATCTGAAGACAGTCCCACTTTCCGAGCTTCACAGGATACTCGAATGTCAAACAAAGTTTGGCGATCATATACGAGAAGGCTAGTTACATCCCGGCAGCATAAACACAGGATTAAAATGGCAACAAACAAAGGACAAACGCAGCATGGTACTGACAGACAGCTTGCCTTACACACTGGCGCCATCTTGCCTTGATCATGTGCCAATTAGCATAGTTTAGATTGGCGGAATGGTTCTGTTCTGGGCAAGAACTCCCTGCTCATCCATGCAGTCTAGCATGGATAAGATCAGAGAGAGCAGTGATACTGAGGGGAAAAAATGCGGCGTTAGTCGCGTTACTATAATTGAGCTCACTGAAGCGCTTTTCATCCGAACAGGCTCTCTGTCAGTCGGACCTGCAACGTGTGTGTGTGTGTGTGTGTGTGTGCGTGTGTGCGCGCACCAGCCGTGTTGGGGGTGGGTGCGGTGGTACACATAACTGATGATGATTGGTGGGTGGGAGACAAGGTTGAAGTTGATAGGTTGAGTTCACACCTATTTTTTTCACGGTCTATGGTTCACACACACACACACACACACCTATGACGCACACGCATATGCACATTGAGCGATGGTCCAAAGACTTCAAAGGTAGCTTTCGCAAACTGGAAGTATAAGCGCTACTTTTCCCTCATTGAGGTGAAAGGTAAGAATATTTAAGTAACGTGCAACTTATGCCCAGGAAGAAAGAGTCTCTCCACGCCGGTGGCAAGTGATTCTGAAGCGCCTCACATCATCATATGCCACAAAATTAGTGGCTAAAAACCCAGGTGATAACGTGAGCTCCACTACTAAAGGAAAGTATAGTACTGATAATATTTACACAATATTTAGACTATAGTAGGCCTACTGATAATATTTACAATAATGCATTGAATTTGATAGGTGTCTCTCACATTGTCCCACAGCAATATTACAATAGTATTTATGTACAATGTTTTATAATAATAATTTATTCTATTTAGTATCCAATTCATTCATTTAACATATCTAATATTGGGGGCATCCAAGTTATTTGACATATTTGAACATTTGGAGAAAAAAAAAATACCAAGCCTGCTGCTGAGTTTTTCGAGATTGTGCAGATGCTCTACAATTTTTTTTCTGGTTCAGTGGTCCATGACATTTTCAAGAAAAAACAGAAGGAGCTTGAACCATCTGAACAGCCAGTCGAGTTGAAGAAACTTCACTCTGCAATGAATATAGGCCTATGCAAAATCTTTAAGAATATTTGATTGTATAATGAATTTTGTGCTTGTTCAATTTAATAAAATTAAAACTTAAATTGTGATAAATAAAATAACTGAATGTTAAAAATTGAGTGGCCAAGTTTTGCTCATATTTATTAATAGTATTTATAAATATATAATTGCGCAGCTCCCCCTGTCAATGATTTAGCGCCCCCTCAGCACCTGCGTTCAAAATTCTCTAGCGCCGCCCCTGGCAGCTGATGATACTGAAGGAGCTTTTATATGTATGCTGTGATAGGCATCGTATCCCTATAGGTAGACGTGATCAGCTGACAGTCAGCTGAAGCAAGCTTGACTAACGTGCCCTGCCAGAACTAACGCTATACGCTGGATTATTGTTACATAACCTACAGTTTATAATCCTCCATGTTTTAGTGATACAAAAATGGAAAAGAATGGTAAATGGAAAAATGGAAAGAAAGCATGAAACTGTACTTTGAGCCAATGGAAAGTGTATTCAAACCATGACTTTATTTAATAAAATGGAAAGGGATTACATAATTAATCACATTTTGGAATACACCACAGCTTTCTGGCATCAGGTAAGTTTGTGCACATTTCATCACAGATTGTTTGGTGACCCTTTCACAGTGTAATGCACTGGACCAGGCAACATTATCACAGCCTTTATGTAAGTTTTGGTACTCTCTCATTTCACATGTGGAGAAATAATTTACATTGAAGTCTTAAAGCCATGTCAGCCCAATATTGTAGTAGGGTAGTCAGTTTGTTTTCAGAGTTTGCTTTGGTTCATGTGAAAGTGGTTTTCCGTACAGGTGCACACCAGAGAAACAAACCTGAGTACATTTGAAAAAAAAGGAAGGAAAAAGGGGAACATTTGACATATTATTCACATCTTAGCTCTTCCTGGTCATATGGGAAATATGTTACTACTTTTTACTTGGTTACACTACGTGACATAATTATTAATATGAAAAAAAAACAACAACATGAAAATGGTATAAAAAAAAGTATGTTTAAATACAGCCTATGGATCAGAGGAAGGTTGAGTCATGATCAAACAAAATAATTTTGATACAAAAACCCTTGAGTACACTTTTTCAGAGTACACTGAAAAAAAAGGTTCTATATGGCACTAAAATTGGTTCTTCGCTTGTAATCATAGGGGAACCTTTTTAAGAGCTGTATAGCATATATAGCAGCGCTACCATATACAGAACATGTTAAGATATGGTGCTATATAGCACCAAAAGTGGTTCCTCTATGATTACGACAAAGAACCACTTTTAGTGCCATATAGAACCTTTTTTTTAGAGTGTACATTTGTGGTGCAAAAAATCTTGACAGTGCACATAGTTGTTAAAAAATTTGCTTTTTTGTTGGGTGTTTGGGTGGGTACGGTATCCCCCTCCCCTCTAATAGAATTAGGAACACACTGTTTTAAATCGTCAAAATAGTGCTTATCTCACCAGCATTTAGTTAGGCCTACTGAGTAATCTCTCTGAATTAGAAACAAGCCTACATTTTTAAAACATAACCGCAATATTTCAGACTCATCTTGAACCACTACTTGCACTGCTCCTAGAAATACACTCTTCGGCTCAAACTGAGAATAGGGAAGGAAGATGATTTATGGTAAATGACTTTGAAAGTGGCATGGTTGTTGGTTTTATCTGAGACTGTCACAAAAAAGAGTTTCCAATACTTCATATTTCAGTAAAGGCGTGGAAACGCTAAAACTCAACATAGTAATATGTAAATGCAATAACACTGTTCAGGTTTGCTAAACATATAAATGTGTATTTTCCTGTGATGTTACTCAAAACTTACCGCTTGCTCTGGCAATATTATGCCGATAAGCGGCCGTCATGAAAATCAATATACCATACATGTCCACTTGTCCCGGTGAATTCAGCAGGAACGCCGTAGTGTAAATCCTCACAAATGTGTATCACCCTGGCAAGCAGAGATATGTGCAACATTTGTGTGTGAGTGGAAACTTCACTTTCTGTCCACACCATATTTCACTTTGTCTTCTCTTCCGGCTTTGTTTGAATCCGCGTTCACGACGCCACAGTGACGCACGCTGCTGACGTAAGACGCCAAAGTGGTAAATGCTTTACTGTCCCAACTTTTTTTTTAATGTGTTGCAGGTCTGAATGACAGGAAAGGATGCATATTTACAAATGACATGAAGTTGACCAGACAAAACATAAAATATTTTGTCTTCATATTGTCTGCAATGAAATACAAGTCAAAGTAAATTTAGAAATCACTGTTTTTTTTGTTTTTTTTTTGCGTTTTCCATACTGTCCCAACTTTTTCTGATCTGGGGTTGTACTATGCACTTTGGCGGGTGTAATTTTTATATATAATATATTCATTTTTTAATTGTAGTCTTAAGGCAACTGAAATGATAAACTAAGTGCAATGTAGTGTTGTCAAAAATATTTTTATATCGAAAATATACTCCCTCATTTAATTTGCTCCAGATGAATATTGTTATATGGCTTGAATTTCGGCGTGGGATTGCATGTATTGCTCATAATTTTACTCATTCCCAGATTGTGTGCTTACACCCAAAGTGCGTGCATATAAAGCCACCTCTCAGTAATAAATTAAGACATTTTTAGCTGATTATTGCACTTAAACAGTCAACTACACACAAAATACTGACAAAATGCCGGCCATGGCGAGTATTCACGTAAACACAGTCAGTTATGTTTTAAGTGATCTTTAACATTTGAGAAAGAGTGAGATCCAGTCAGATGAAGATGTGATGGATGAAATTATTTTATTTATAGGTAAAGAATAAAATAAATAATAAAACAATAGAACAATTGTTAAATTAATTTGTAGTAATAATCAGTAATAATCAATTAATAATCGGCTTTTAATAGTAAGTAAAAAAGTAACAATAAACCAATCTGTAACAAAATATCTCTGAATAAAATAATAAAGGAAACAAGATAAATTGAGAGAGAGTAGCAATGCAGGAAGTTTCCAAACTTCAGATAAAAAAAGAAATTAGAAAGAGGAAAGGAAAGCGTTGATCATGTCAAAAATAACCTTATATAGGTACGACATCCTACAAGAGTAGATAAGCATTGTGGTTTTAACACCCTTGAAGCAGAAAGAGCCAAATAAGAATTTTCATCTTGTCTAGAGACCTTATGATACCGTAATACTATTTGTACTTTGATTCCAAGTAAGATGAGTTCATGAAAACGCATTTAATATGAGGGAGGATACCAGACTTTGCAAACAGAGATAGAAAAAAATCAATATGAGATAAGATAGTATGTCAACTTTTAAAGATGTGGCAAAAAAAAATCCTGTCTCCATCTGGCAATCTTCAGCTGGATCCAGATGACACGGCCAACATGGTGAACTCTTCTACCAACCACACCTGCAGGCTCAACCTGGGGCCCGTTTCAATAAGGAGGTTCAACCAACTCTGAGTTTAAACCTGAACTCTGAGTTGACTTACTCTGAGTTTTGGGTTTCAGAACAGCTGAATTGAGGTAGTTCAATCAATTCTGAGTAGACTGACTCTGAGATAAGCATATGCACTCCAACTATGAAAAGCCACGATCAATGGAGCTCCGAAATTACGATTCACCATGGCAACAGACAGTACCCAACAAAAAGATGTTTGCATACTTCCGGGTCAATATGTAAGTTTAATTCTTAATTATTTTAATTAAGTTTAGTTTTCATGGTATCCAAAAGGCAAAAAAAGAATGTGTCAGCAGCTAAAAATGAAAAATAAAAACATAATTCAATCAGGTAAAGCTTTAAGCATAAAATGTTCATGGGTGTAGGTTTAATGACTTTACAAAGATTTGACATATTAAATAAATATCATTCATTGTCCAATGTGCAGCAGCTTTTCCCACATAGACCCTTTTTACAGTGATGACGTGCTTTAATGGTCATCAATATCGTAAATCCTGCAACGTTTTTTGTATTTTTTTTTAAATGTATGTACATTTATAACACTAATACTTTGTATTATATTACTTTTGCATCAAATTACAAAAAACAAGTTTCCGCTGCTGTGAGGGTGTTTCTAATAAAGCGTCTATGAGAGAGATGATGGTGAAAAATAATATCTTTCTCTCTTTTCACTTCCATTATCAATCTCACTTTATTTTTTCCCTCTTTTTGAATGTTGTAAAATCACTATTGTGGAGTTTTTCTTTTGCTATTTGAGCAAATGGGGACACAAAAATATTTTTAATGTAGTCTCTCATTCATCGCTATAAAAGTTAACCCAACTATGACGACTTCAGCTTCGGAAACCCAGAAATGTGAAAAGGGTCATTGCTCTTTCCACATAATGAAATGTTCTCTAATCCCACCTGTTACATTTATTAATTCATTACATTAACATTTGACTTCTACTAAGGCCAGCCAAACACCAGCACCACTGACAGATGAAGAGGAGATGGAGGAAGAATATTAACATCCAACAGGAAAAAGAATAAAGCATTTGTAGGAAATAAAGATGACCATAAAAATTGTAAATAAATGTATTTAACAGCTGTGGTGGTGGTTATGGCATTCCATTCCATCCAGTAATCTGTTTTCAGAAAGTGTGATTACACTGTAAAACCCAACAAGTTAAGCTAACTCATTTAATTTGAGGAAACTGATTACCTCAATTAAATTGAGTTTAACAAACTTAATTGAAGTAAAGAAAAACTGTAGTTATGAGTACTCTGAACTTATTTTAATTGAGTCCACTAAACCAAGGATATTTCTTAATATCCAATTAAACTTTACACTGCATTAAAATAATTTTTACAGCAAAAACTTCACTATAATGAGTAAAACAACAGAAATAACAAACTTTAAATTAACTCAGAGAGCATGCTACTGCTAGCTCACAATAGCACACACAAAGTCAAACCCAATGAGTTAAGTAAACTCATTACATTTGAGGAAACTTATTACCTCAAATAATTTGAGTTTAAAAACCAACAGTTATGAGTACTCTAAGCTCGTTTCAGTTGAGTTCACTAATAGACATTTTTTTAAATGATTCTTAATATATGTTGCAGTTGAGTAATTAAGTGATTAATTAAGTGATGATTGAGTATTAATTATGAACACCTGATGATAATAAGCAGAATCACAGAAGGAAAGAGAAACACAAGAACTACAATTGATTTAAGCCACAGCTTTAGATGAAATAACAGAAGATACAAGAAGACATTAAATCTCTGAATATCTCAGCAGAGGAGGATTAAACAACTCCGCAAACAGCACTACCAGCTTCACACATTACTAACCAGACTGACTTTATTTCTGTCATTTCTGTTTTAATGAAAAGAATAGTTTAATTGATCATTCATTCATCATGTCACCATGATGGAGATGAGTCTTTTCTTTAGTTGGGCTCTTGACCCTTAAACATGTAACTTTTTTTTCTCTGGCTGCTTTAACTTTGTGTTTAGAAAGCACATTTGTTATGGTAAGAAATGCCTAGAGAAAATGTGATGTTGGCTATACAGTGATGTTGGTACAATCATCATGTGGTGGCTTAAGTCACTGTTCTCACTCAGAGTCTTATGCTCTGGTTATAGTAGTATTGTGTTCTTAATATTTGTATTATTCATAATGGTGCCTACGCGATTCAGCAGCACAAGATCCAGCACTGTTGTGGTAATTGAATAATATGCAAAAATTTTAAATCATGTAGTGCTCAAAAGTTGTAATGCAGTTTTAATCTATGGCATTACTTAGACACACACAGATATCAAGAATCTGCGTATGAATCTCAACAATGGTGACAATCAATGAAAAGCTTCATGCTGCAGTGCATGCTGGATACCACCAATCAAAACTCCCTCATGGGTCCCAGCATGCATTGTGGCATGAATAAATTATGCATCTGAATTGTGACAAATTTTCTTTGATTCTTACTATTTGCTTTTACTTTTGCTGTGTTTGTTGTGATGTTTTTGTAGCTTGTTTTATGTTCAAAGTTGATCTGTTTATCTGAATATATTTTTTGATTGTCACCATTGTTGAGATTCATATGCTGATTCTTGATGTCTGTGTGTGTCCAAGTACTGATGTAGATTAAAACCTTCTGTGCATTCATTTATATCCTGCATATTGTTCGATTTCTGCAACCATCCTGGATCTTGTGCTGTAGAATCACATAGGTTCTTTAATGAATAATACAAAAAAAAACATAAAACTTCTAAACCCAGAGCATTAGACTCTGAATGAGATAAGAGATTTAGTCATTACATAACGATAATATCATCAGCAAAAAACAACCAACACCAGTTGATCACATTTCCTCTTGGCTTTTCTTATCATAACAAATGTGCTTCGTTAAAGCAGCCAGAGCAAGACATGTTTTGTCAAGGGTCAAGATCCCAACAAACGCAAACTCTGAACACCATCATGGTGAATTCAAGCAAAACTATTATTTTCAATATATCAGAAATGACAGAAATAAAGTTAGTCTGATTAGTAATGTGTGAAGCTGGTAGTGCTGTTTGTGGAGTTGTTTAATCCTCCTCTGCTGAGATCTTCAGAGATTTAATGTCTTCTTTTATCCTTCAGATGATTTCATCTAAAGCTGTGGCTGAAGTCTGTTGTAGTTCTTGTGTTTCTATTTCCTTCAGCGATTCTGCTCATTACCATCATCAGGTGTCACCATCAATTCGCAATTATCACTTATTTAATCACTTAACAATACAATTATTATCCAATTATCATGCTGGGAACTAGAAATGTTCTATAACTCATTCATTTTGAGTTCTGTTTCAGTCATTGTGTCCACACAACATTCGGTAATGTTTGAGTGCAGTGAACTCATTTTTACAACTGTTAGGTTTTACAGTGTATGGGAATATGAGTGTCATCAATGCGTCCAACCAGACATGGGGACTTGTGACTTGGTGACTTGGACTCGAGTCGACTCGAGTCTCTATTTTTATGACTTGTGACTTGACTTGACAAAAAATTAAATACTTGAGACTTGACTCGGACTTGGAAGTTAAAGACTCGGGACTTGACTTGACTTGAGACACGATGACTTGAATGACTTGAGTGTTAATCACATAATGTTTTCAGTTTGAATATAAAATATATAAATTATTTTTTTAAATAAAGTGGCCCCAGCTGGAGCGCAGGCTGAGAATAGCGTTGTCATGACTGGATCACGACACTATCATCAGTCATGCCGTCTCGTACGCACACCACGCCCACTTAGATCAGATATCACATCAACATGTCAGCCGGAGGGGTACCGAGGGTCATCGCTTTCGGCTTCAACAATTATTCGCAAGATGGCAAAAGACGAACAGCGTTGCAAGACATGCAACATAAAAATCACAGACAGCCAGACGACAACCTCCAATTTCCTTCCGTCATTTGAAGAGCCATTCTGCCCAGTAAGTGCTTGTCAATTTGTTAATGTTATCTGGTTAGTTGGTAGTTAGCTAATGTAATAATAGCTAATGTAATAATAGCTAAAGTAGCCACTAGCCCAGGGGTCACCAACATGGTGCCCGCTGGCACCAGGTCGCCCGCAAGGACCACATGAGTTGACCGCGGGTCTGTTCTAAAAATAGCTCACCGTAGCAGCCGCGTTCAGTCGCGTTCAGCCGCGTTCAGCCGCGTTCAGTCAGTTACTACTGTCTGTAAATATTAAACTGCAAAATACTCCTGCATGTTCTGCGTTTGTGTGGATGACGGGCGCCGCGCGCGCGCACTCGCTCTTGTAGTCTCTGCAGACACGAAAGCATAAACCGTCACTTCATGACAATTTACCGTTTCATTTGAGAAAACTGGGTGTGTCTCATTCAGCTCCTGGTTCAGTAGTCAGGGCACTGATCAGGACACAAGTCAATGGGACTGAACTAGGGAGCTGATTGAGACGTGCACCCACTGTCATATTATGAACACAGACACTCAAAGGTATTCAATTGACGGCAACCCGTCAAAATAAAAGTTCGGTTTAACGTGAAGAAATTGACTACAGATTGTAGCCTACAGTAAATTTAGCTACGTCTCTATGTAATAATAATACATCTCTACTAATAATAATAATTATGAAATAAATAATATTAATTATATAATTATTAATGGTTGCTTATTTTTCACTTGATCTGTCATTTATAAACAATATTTACTTTTAAACAGCATACAGCCTTTACATGTTTATGTATTATTTACTTATGATTATCATTATAAATAATAAATATTGATTTTTTAAAAATATTTAAATAAAATAATTTGCTGTGGTACCAAAATTGGTACAGAGTACCGTCAAATTTTTATGGTATTGGTACCGACTACTGGAACTACTACTACACTCTTTCAGGTGTAAAACAGTTCGGATAGTTGTTAATATGAGAATTATGATGCATTATTTAAGAGTTTTATATAACATGAGTAGCTCTCTGTGACTTTCATTTTTAAAAAGTAGCTCTCAAATGAAAAAAGGTTGGAGACCCTTGCTGTTATTTGTTTTATGGACTTAATGTTGAAAATTTAAAACATTTTACATTTAAATTTAAAACACTGTTGGCAGAAGTGAAAAATAAATATTTTTATGAAGTTACAATTTAGTTTGATTCCATGATGTATTTTACTGAACATGAGTATTTACAATGCAAATCCAAATTATTGTAATTTACTGACAGTTACTTATATCTTGTCTTTTCACTTTATTAAGATCAGATTCTGCAGGTAAAATTACAATAATAAGCTGACTTGACTTGGACTTGACTTGACCTACTACAGGACTTGACTTGACTTGACTTGACATAGCCTGTGACTTGACTTGACTTGACTTGCCCAAGAAAAAAATACTTGGGACTTGCTTGAGACTTGAAGGTTCAGACTTGAGACTTACTTGAGACTTGCACATGTGTGACTTGGTCCCATCTCTGCGTCCAACCACTGGAAATCCTAAAGGAAACTCTAATTATTAGGTTACTTCTAGAGGTTTATCAAGTGAACGTCAGGATCCTGTATAAAAGGACATGCCATTTTTGTCACTTTGACAGTGTCCTCATGATGAAAATATGAGCAATGAATGAATGTTCCTGCATTGCAAAAAATGCTTTTCTTACTATGTATTTTTGTGAAGTGCCAGATAATTTAATTTGTTTTAAGTAAACTTTGCTTACCGTACTTTAGATTTAGATTAAATGTATAATTTTTTTTGTACTTGAAATATGACCAAAATACTGAATTAAGTATTTAAACACCGCTGGCGCTTTAAAAAGGGGAGGAGACTGAAAGAAACTCTGGGTTTACCAAAGCAAACCTGCTCCTGACCAGGTTAGGTTCACAGAGTAAGTTACCCTGGTAACTGACTCTGAGTATAAGTTACCTCTCTTCAGGGACTGGGGCAACAAAGTGGCCCTGGACTTTCTGGCACAAAGCGGCCCATCACACCTGGTCTGCAACACACCTCACCATAAACCCACCAGCTCATTATGCAGGGCAATTTTAAACACCGAAGCTATTTATACAAAAATATGAATTATATTAATTGTTTTATTGAAATGCTTATCATACTGAATGACTGGCATACTTCTTCAGGTCATAATTAGTCTTTCCTGGTGCACATGGCAAATATATATATATATATTTTTTAATACAAATTTTGATTTCTCTTTTCCATACACTGTAGTTTATTATCATTAAGTTCAATACCTACCATAAAATCAGACTGTATACAATGCTATGGTCTGGAAGACTTAGGATGTAGTGCAGAATGTGGACTGTTTTAGGGTGCCTTTAGACATTTGTTATTTTATGGAATAAAGCTCAAATTGTGGAAAAGAGTTTAAAAATTATATGAAAAAATACAGCATATTAAAATGATTTCTGAAGGATCATGTGACACTTACTGAAGTAATGATGCTGAAAAGTCAGCTTTTACATAAATAAATTACATTTACAATACATTCTCATAGAAAACAACTAGGCCTATTGAAAATTGTATTAATATTTGTGGTTTTACTGTATTTTTGATCAAATAAATTCAGCCTTCTTCTTTCAAAAACATTTTAAAAAGTCTTATTTCAAACTTTTGATTACCAGTGTGTAAAATAATGCATGTGAACTAACTAACAAATTATATATTTATTTTCATGTATGACACTTTTCATAGGCTATTAGAATATGAAAGTTGCCGGTTTTAGCATGATGTATGTGTAGGCTAAGCCTACGTTTCAGAAATATATTTTGAGTATTATGAATAATTTGAAAATGATTGTGAAATTACTGAAGAAAGCCTGGAAACAGAAAGACAAACATTTCCTCAGATATGCTGAAAACTGCGACACCTACGCTAATGTTTCTTTGTGCAATCTGTGACGAATAACGTAAAAGGCATTACAATCTGATTAATTCTGAAAGGTCAGCAGTAGTTTACATCCCTGGAATTTAATGTCCGTCGTTTAACATTTTTAAAATCGTTAACAGTCGGGAAATATTGTTGTAGCAATTTGACTCATCTGCCATTGACCCATATTCAGCTCTTACCTCGGCTCGCATTCAAGTGCCGCCCGCGCTGCTCGGCTGCTGTGCACAGTAAATCCAGCCTCCTTCAATTTGATTGGATATCGCAAACATTTTGACATTGACGAGCGCTTTTACACCACTGAGACACTGGGACTGAGCAGGCTATAGATTAGAGTTTTGCCTCAAGTGGGCTGCGCAGGCCATTCGTCTGGGCTGACGGAAGGATATAGGCTACGTAGTTTTACTATAATTTATTCTTCATATATATTTACTTAGCAACAGGCCGGCCCACATTTTCCAGCGGCCCACCAGGAAAATTCTTTGAATTTGATATAACTATCTCCCTTTCTCCTCGCTTTCTCACCTTTCTTGCCACCTTTGATTTATTTTCTCCCATATTATGCTTTTAACCTCTGCTTTACTCATTTTTATTTGCATTTCTATGTTATCTTTCAATAATGCCCTCTTTACTAGTTTATCTGCCACCTCATTTCCCCTAATCCCTACATGCACTGGAACCCACATAAATATTACCTGACTTCCTTTATTAACTATATTTGTAATTAGCTGAATTGTTTGGCCAAAATTGTCCCTTTGACTTCTCCCATTTTCCCAGCACTCCTGGAGTACTGATTTTGTGGGATGGAAGTCCTTATGGATCAATTGGATGGCATTGAGGACGTTCTAAAAGCTCCACAACAGATTCGCAATGCTTGTATCTGGATCACTTCTAATCTCTTTAACAGATATTTGGCTGCTGATCCAACCACTATGCTACCATAATCCAAAACCGATCTAATCAATGCCACATATATACTCTTTAGAGATGAGCGACTTGCTCCCCATTCTCTTCATGTCAGTTTATCAGTCGCAATGTCAGCACAGGCTTTACAAACAGACTTTACGATATGGATTCGACAGCACCGCCACAAACACTGAGTAATAGTGTTCAAAAATTCCTGATCTGTGATCAGTGATTACTGATGTGTAGCTAATCATTCAAGTTCACACAGACTTTCTTTCTAGAACGTTTAATGATCACAGTCTTGATGCACTAAGCGTAATGAATCAGTTAATCAAGCCAGTGACTAAAACGATAGTTTCTGTTAGTAGCATGAAACAAATCAGTTGTTTAAGTGATTAAACTACAGAGAGCGATCAAATAACACTCTTTATAATGTCCGGAGCTGTCAATCACACGTTGCGAGTGTATCTGCACTCTTGCCCAAACTGCCGTTATAATGAATGACGCTGTTATGCTGCACAAAGCTCTTACTGTATTCCTGTCGATGTCGTGTTTGCTGTTAGTTGTGGTGAAAGCATTTTGTGAGAGAAAACGCGTTGCAATGACGAGATCACTGCATTCACGCGATCAACAGACTGCCTGTGTACTCAATGCTCATCACTGCAGCCTTTCATGTGATAGGAATAGATCATAAAATAATGCTATAATCCACACTTTTACGATTCGTTCATCTCGACGGCTGTAATGGTACATTACATATGTTACAAAATTAGTAGATTAAGGTGGAAGAACACAGAGTCTTCATGCATGCAGAGCGTGCCTGCAGTGCCTCGCTAAACCACACCCCCCTCCGCAACATAATCTAACACTCATTTCAAATGCAAAGATGTCAGCCAATCACAACACTGGGCGTTTACACTGAAGTGTCACAGCAGACACGCCCCTTGAAACAGGGCATTCAGCCAGAGGGGTAATAACAGTATAGAAAAAATGCCTTTTATTTCTAAATTATGACATTTTTTGATGTAAAAATCATACTAACAATATAACTACACCTCAGAAAACATTATAAAATAATAGAAAAATGCCATGCCATGGGACCTTTAACCATATACAGGTTTGACATTTCTGCCCCAATTCTCAATCGTCCTTCAAATCAGAAATTTTTTCATCCAATTAAATGTTCTCCCACCTATCCCCATCTTATTCAGCTTGATTAATAATCCCTCCTTCCACATCGATGGAGGACGAGAAATGACTTAAGTATACATAAATAAATAAATGAATAAATACGTAAATGCAGAAGTAAATAAATAAATAAATGTAGAAATACATAAATAAATGAATTAATAAATAAATATATGAATAAATAAATATAGAAATAAATAAATAATTAATTAAATACGGAAATAAATAAATAAATGTATAAATAAATAAATTAATAAATAAATAATTAAATGCTGAAATAAATAAATATATAAATAAATAAATGTATAAATGAATAAATAAATAAATAATTAAATGCTGAAATAAATAAATACATAAACAAATGTATAAATAAATCAATGAATAAATAAATAATTAAATGCTGAAATAAATAAATGTATAAATAAATAAATAAATGTATAAATAAATAAATGAATAAATAAATAATTAAATGCTGAAATAAATAAATATATAAATAAATAAATGTATAAATAAATAAATAAATAAATAAATGCTGAAATAAATAAATAAATAAATGTATAAATAAATAAATACATGCTGAAATAAATAAATAAATAAATAAATAAATAATAAATGTTGAAATAATTAAATAAATTTATAAATAAATAAATAAATATATAAATAAATAATTAAATGCTCAAATAAATAAATAAATGCAGAAATAAATGAATGAATAAATAAATAAATAATTTTGTCAGAAGTATCATTTTTAATTGTGCTATTTTTGTATCATTTGTGTTATACTATAATTTTTCTACATTTATTTATGTATTTCTACATTCATTTATTTATTTGAGCATTCATTTATGCATTTCTACATTTATTTATGTGTACGTATGTTAATACGGTAGGCGGTCCTAACCTCTCTCAATGCAGGATTGGTCAATTAGGCAAACCAGTCAGAACCGTTTCTTAGGAACGAAGACGAGATAGTTATGCTGCGTTCCAGGCAGGTTTTTGAGCCCGTAAGGTACAACTTCAAACCACGACTCACGACTTTGTAGCGTTCCAGGCAAAGTCACGCCAAACTGCCTGAGTCGGTACACGGCATTGTGGTAGCAAGATGTAAGCAAAGCATGGTGGACCGTATGGGGCTTATGCTCATTTACAATCATTTATATCGCCAAAAGGGCTTACTCCTTGCTTATTTGAGGTAAACAGAGGATGAAAAAAATGGTGCATATGGCAAGAGAAACTGTTATACCTTTTATTTAATTTTACGTTGTGTATATTTGTTTCATAAACACCGCATCCGTGGGGGCTGCCATTGTTGCTTCGTGGGCTATGTGACGTCAGAGCTCAGAACGTCAGAACTGGGAGTAGCCTACATCGATCTAGTACGAGTTCACGGGTGGGAAGTCACGGGTTTGACTGCCGTTCCAGTGCACTTTCACGGGTAGAAGGTTGGAAAAACACGGGTTACGGGTTGCCTGGAACGCGGCATTAGCCGTCTTTTTTGTGTAATTACGATTTCAGAAGTGGGAAGTAGGACATTAACGATAGCACGTGAAAGCAACATTAAACTGGTAAAACTGTGGCTGTGCAGTCAGACCCAATTCTCGATCCAAGTCTACATCCATGATATCAGCACTGATCTGAACTAAATCATCAACTACACGTTCCGAACGAAACAGAAGGTAGTCACTTGATGCGTGATCTATATCATTTGCTATTAAACGCAATTCATTAGCAATGGGACTTAAAAAACCCGCCATATTTAACAAAACTATCATCCACAGTAGTACAGTAGCCGACAGGACGATCCTGTTTAACCAATCCTGCATTGAGAGAGGTTAGGACCGCCTACTGTATTAACATACGTACACATAAATAAAATAAATAAATAAATAAATAAATAAATGTAGAAATGCATAAATAAATGCTCAAATAAATAAATGTAGAAATACATAAATAAATGTAGAAAAATTATTGTATAACACAAATGATACAAAAATAGCACAATTCAAAATTATACTTTTGACAAAATTATTTATTTATTCATTCATTTATTTATGCATTTATTTATTTATTTATTTGAGCATTTAATTATTTATTCATTTATTTATGTATTTCTATATTTATTTCTTCATATATTTATTTATTTATACATTTATTTATTTATTTCAGCATTTAATTATTCATTTATTCATTTATTTATTCATTCATTTATGTATTTCTATATTTATTTCTTCATATATTTATTTCTTTCTTTCTTTATTTATGTATTTCTGCATTTATTTATTTAATTCTGCATTTATGTATTTATTCATAAATGTATTTATTTATACTTAAGTCATTTCTCATCCTCCATATATCATGTCGTAAGCCTTTTCAATATCAAAAAGTACTGCAACTACACTCTCTTTATTTGCTTGCGCTTTTTTATCTCAGTCTCTAATCTTAAAACCGAATCCATAGTATTCCTTCCCTTCCTAAAACCACTCTGACAACTTACTAGTAAACCTCTTCTTACAAGTTCATATAACATCCTATCTGTTATAATTTTTTCCATAATTTTACACAAGTTTGACGTCAGAGCTATTGGCCTATAACTTGTGGGAATAGTTGGATCCTTTCCATTTTTCCTAATCGGAATCACTATTGCTTCTTTCCATGCATTTGGTAATTGTCAGGTAAACTGGAAGAGAGACAGATGAATCCAATAGCGATTAAGCAAACTCTTTTATTTTCGTACTCGTTGAGAGTATAAACAGAAATAGTCCGTAGACTACAATAAACACGACGACATCGAGGCAGGAAGTAGATAGCGATATCGTCCAGCTGATCCTCATGCGGTACAGGCAATCCTCAGGAGAAGACACAGACTCAAACACGTTGAACAGGCATGGGTGGTGATGCAGGGAAGCAGCGGACAACCCAGATCGGTGGAATCCAGAGACCGGAACGGAGAGAACACTCAGGAACCAGAGGGGAACAAACACACACGACCAGCACCGGGAAACAGCCTGAAACGATCTGACAAACAGTGAGGGTGAGAGGCAGGTATATGAAGGCTGGTTAATGAGGTGTGGCAGGTGGAGGTGATGAGCTCGGTAATCAGAGACCACGCCCCCAACACAACCACACGAACATAGAGAGAAGGAGACAGAGAATTGATGAACCCTGACAGTACCCCTCCCCCTAGGAGCTCCTCCTGGAGCTCCCAGGAGGACCTACCTGTTGATTGTAATCATCAATAAGGGAGTGATCCAGTATGTCCCTAGCAGGAACCCAACTTCTCTCCTCCGGACCGTAACCTTCCCAGTCCACCAAGTACTGAAATCCGCGTCCCCTCCGTCTAGAGTCCAGAATACGATTTACCGTATAAGTTGGTTCCCCGTATAAGAGACGCGGCGGGGGAGGAACCGGGGTAGGCGAATTAATACGAGCATGAAAAACGGGCTTTAATTTGGAAACATGAAAGGCGGGGTGAATCCTCCCGTACGCAGGAGGTAGTTTGAGGTGGACTGCCACCGGACTAATGATTTTAGTGACAGTAAACGGGCCAATGAATTTGGGAGCCAGTTTATTACTCACGGAGCGAAGAGGAATGTTCTTAGAGGAAAGCCACACTTTCTGACCCACGACGTAGACGGGAGGCTTAGACCGGTGGCGATCGGCTTGGGCCTTGGTGCGTCTGCCCACCTGGAGCAGAGTCTCATGGGCACCTCTGGACAAAGGCGTGAGCGGAGGGGACCGCGACTTCGGATTCCAGGCTGGGAAAAATTGGTGGCTGGTACCCTAAACTACACTCAAACGGTGAAAGGCCCGTACCTGACACTGGCAACGAATTATGTGCGTACTCAATCCATGAGATTTGCTGGCTCCAGGATGAAGGATTCTTGGAAACCAAACATCGTAAACCTCTCTCAAGATCCTGGTTGGCCCGCTCAGTCTGACCATTACTCTGGGGATGGAAACCTGAAGACAGACTAACTGTCACCCCCAGTAATCTACAAAATTCCCGCCAAAATTTGGACACAAATTGGGGCCCCCTGTCGGAAACCACGTCCATCGGAAGGCCATGTAAACGAAAGACGTGGTCAACGACAGCTACCGCTGTCTCCTTGGCAGAAGGTAATTTAGGCAAGGGAATAAAATGAACCATTTTCGAGAACCGGTCCACGACGGTTAAAACCACCGTCTTGCCCTGGGAGGGTGGTAATAAAATCGAGAGCGATGTGGGACCAGGGTCTCGAAGGAACCGACAGCGGTTGGAGTAACCCATCGGGAGGGCGATTAGACGACTTACCCATGACACAGACTGAACAGGCCAGAACAAAATCCCGGATGTCACGAGCCATCCCTGGCCACCAGAATCGTTGCTTGACCAGAAACTTGGTTCTATTAACTCCTGGGTGACAAGCTACATTGGAGCAGTGACCCCATCGGACTACGTCGGACCGAACTCCCTCAGGCACAAATAACTGACTCGGTGGTCCTCCGGGCGGAGGCGTTACCCCTTCTAAGGCTGACTTAACCTTCGATTCGACCTCCCATATGAGTGTAGAGACCCTCAGTCTGTCTGGTAAAATGCACTCGGGAGTAGATGGGCATTCGGAGCGGTCAAAAATGCGCGACAAAGCATCGGGTTTGATGTTTTTAGAACCCGGGCGGTACGAAAGAGAAAAGTCAAAACGTCCGAAAAAAAGAGACCACCGAGCCTGCCTAGAGTTGAGTCTTTTAGCTGATCTGATGTACTCTAGATTCTTGTGATCGGTCCATACGATAAAAGGAACGCCCGATCCCTCTAGCCAATACCGCCACTCCTCCATTGCAAGCTTAACTACCAACAATTCCCTGTTGCCAATGTCATAGTTGCGTTCGGCAGGTGACAAACGGTGAGTAAAAAAACGCGCAAGGATGCATCTTGTCATCCGAGGGAGAGCACTGAGAAAGAACTGCTCCTACCCCCACCTCCACCACGAACTGGCGTAATGAATCAGGGGTAACGAGAATGGGAGCCGAAACGAAGCGGCTCTTAAGTTTGACAAATGCAGTCTCGGCTGCACCAGACCACCTGAACACCGTTCTGGAGGAGGTCAACGCAGTCAGAGGCGCGGCTAGTTGGCTAAAGTTGCAAATAAAACGCCGATAGAAATTGGCGAAACCCAGAAACCTCTGCAGGGCCTTACGAGAATCTGGGCTTGGCCAATCTATCACAGCCTTAACTTTGTCAGGATCCATGCGCATTCCCTCGGATGAAACTATATAACCCAGAAAAGGAACTGACTGTGCATGAAACACGCATTTCTCCGCCTTGACAAAAAGCCCATTCTCTAGCAACCTCTGGAGCACTAGTCTGACGTGCTGGACATATTCCTGGAGAGAAGAAGAAAAAATCAATATGTCATCCAGGTAAACATAGAGAAACTGATCGACCATGTCTCCCAACACGTCGTTGACTAGTGCCTGGAAGACTGCTGGGGAGTTGGACAGCCCGAAGGGCATGACCGAGTATTCAAAATGGCCCCTGGGGGTATTAAAAGCAGTCTTCCATTCATCCCCCTCCCTTATGCGCACCAAATGATAAGCATTACGTAGATCCAATTTTGTGAATATGGATGCTCCCTGTAGCCTCTCGAAGGCTGAAGACATCAACGGCAAAGGATAAGTATTCTTTACCGTGATGTTATTCAACCCTCGGTTGTCAATATAAGGCCGCAGAGACCCATCCTTCTTACCCACGAAAAAGAACCCCGCCCCCGCTGGAGATGAGGAAGGACGAATGAACCCGGAAGCTAGAGAATCAGAAATGTATTTCTCCATGGCCTCCCTCTCAGGAATAGAAAGTGAGTATAACTTGCCCTTGGGCAGAGACTTGCCTGGCAGTAGATCTATCGCACAGTCATGAGGACGATGAGGAGGAAGAGAAGCAGCCCGGGACTTACTGAACACTTCCTTCAGGTCGAGATACTCCTCTGGCACGTTAGATAAATTCACCGTCTCCTCCTGAAACACAAAACTAGACACAGACGAACGAGCAGACACAAGACAAGAGGTATAGCACTGATTACTCCAAACTGCAACCGAGTTGTGTCCCCAGTCAACCCTGGGATTATGCTTCGCCAACCAGGGATGACCGAGGACGATGAGGCGATGAGGACGATGAGGCGAGTCTGTGAGGAGGAAACTGATGGATTCCGTGTGGTTGCCAGAGATAGTCAATGTGATCGTGTCAGTGATGTGAGTGATGTTGGGAAGTGCTTGACCGTTAAGTGCGTGAACCGTGATGGTGTTGGACAGGGGAGTGATGGGAATCTGGAGCTGTGTTGCTAGAGAACAGTCAATGAAGTTACCCTCCGCTCCGGAATCCACGAGAGCTTGGCAGTGGTGGGATCTGGTTGCCCACTGCAATCTTCCCGGAAGGAGGGTGGCCGACGAGGATTTCCCCAAAGAAGCCCCACCTGACAGTAACCTCTGACCTACTGTCGGGCTCGATCTTTTAATGGACAGTGGTTGAGGAAATGCCCCGCCGCACCACAGTACAGACATAGTCCTCCTGTCCTCCGACGCCCTCTCTCCTCCCGGGAAAGCCGAGCTCTGCCCACCTGCATGGGCTCGGGATCGTTGGGTGGGCTGACCGTGTCAGCCCCAAGAAACTCATGAAACACAGGGGTTCCTCTCGGAAGGAATCGATCCAACTGCGCCTCCTCGTTCCACCTGCACTCTGCGGCCAAAGTCCGAAAATCAATGAGGTAGTCGGAGACGGATCTACTGCCTTGGTGGAGTTCGGCGAGTTTCCGAGCCGCCTCACGACCTACCGCTGTCCGGTCAAAGACCCGTTTCATCTCTGCCGAGAGTGCCAGGAACGAGGAACTGCACGGTTCGTTGTTCTCGTAGACCGCCGTTCCCCAACATGCCGCACGCCCCGTCAACAGATTAATCACCAGAGCGACTTTGGAAATCTCTATAGAAAAGGAAACGGGTTGCAACAAGAAAAATAGTGCACATCTCGTTAAAAAAGGTCTGCATAGCTCAGCCTCACCCGCGTAACGCTCTGGCGTGGGTATCCGGGGCTCGTGCTGGCCGTTGCTGTTGATAGGTGGTTGGGGAACGGACGGCGGTGTGGGCGCACTGGGCGATCTTAGTTCTTGAATCTGGGACGAGAGCTCGGACACCTGCGCCACCAGTGCCTGCATCGCCTGAGCCGTGGCGGTCACCTGTTGGTCCTGCCGCTCCATTCTCTGATTGCTTGTGGTCAAGTAATCCTGCAGCTCTGCCATCCTCGCTGGATCCATGATATGGTCAGATCGTTCTGTCAGGTAAACTGGAAGAGAGACAGATGAATCCAATAGCGATTAAGCAAACTCTTTTATTTTCCTACTCGTTGAGAGTATAAACAGAAATAGTCCGTAGACTACAATAAACACGATGACATCGAGGCAGGAAGTAGATAGCGATATCGTCCAGCTGATCCTCATGCGGTACAGGCAATCCTCAGGAGAAGACACAGACTCAAACACGTAGAACAGGCACGGGTGGTGACGCAGGGAAGCAGCGGACAACCCAGATCGGTGGAATCCAGAGACCGGAACGGAGAGAACACTCAGGAACCAGAGGGGAACAAACACACACGACCAGCACCGGGAAACAGCCTGAAATGATCTGACAAACAGTGAGGGTGAGAGGCAGGTATATGAAGGCTGGTTAATGAGGTGTGGCAGGTGGAGGTGATGAGCTCGGTAATCAGAGACCACGCCCCCAACACAACCGCACGAACATAGAGAGAAGGAGACGGAGAATTGATGAACCGTGACAGTAATATTACCTCCTTCCAGACTTTATTGAATACCTCAAGCGTCTTAAAAAGAGATCTTTTCCCTAGTTGTTTTAACATTGCATAACATATTCGTTCTTTTCCTGGAGATGTTTGCTGACTTAATTGCTCTTACCATCTCTGCCAGAGTGAATGGTTTATGATTCTCCTTACTCATTCTTTCTATTTAACATCTGTAAATGCTGATTCAAAGTTATTACCCTTCTCCTTCTCTCTTCTTCTGACATATTTTCTGAACTGTGAATCTTTGTAAGAGATTTAACCATGACCTCTGCCTTTTCCTTTTCACTTACAGCTGTTTCCTCCTCAAATGTTAAACCTGGATATTCCCATTGCCTCCTGTTCCCTCCCATCCTCTTTATCATTCCCCATGCATCTCCTACCGGAGTTGTTCTTCCTATCTCACTACAAAAGTTTCTACAACTCATCCTCTTTGCCTGTCTTCTTGTTCTCCTCACCACTGCCTGTGCCATCTTATATTGGATTCGATTCTGTAGATTGTGGGTTCTTTTAACTATAGTCTGAATGCTTTATTTCTTACTGCCTGATGACACTCCTGATTCCACCAAGGAACCAATTTCCGATGACCTCTGATTTTCCCCTTTGGAATAGATTCCTCTGCTGCTATAATAATTGCTTATGTAGCCTGATTATTTACATCATCTATACTTCCAGACACATCAATCCTAGCCACCGTTTCATCACTTATTTCCTGAAATTTATCCCAGTCTGCTTTTCCAAAGATCCACTTTGGGATCCTTCCCTCTATCCTTACTTCCATTCTCCCAACCACCGTGCATAAAACTGGATAATGATCACTCCCAACCGTTGTTGCTGACCAAACTTCCCATTTAATATCTCCAGCCATTGAATTAGTCACTAAAGTTAAATCTAATGCTGATTAAATTCCTGTTTGTAAGTTTATCCTAGTTCATTCAAACAAACCAATTCCTTTTCATCCATCAATTCTTCAATCTTCTTACCTTTTGCATCTGTCTGATCACCTCCCCACATTGAGCTCTGGGCATTAAAATCTGCACACCAAATTACTTTTTGTCTACCATGCCCTTGTATTCTTAATACATTTTCCAACATCAACCTTTTACAAGGGTTATAGCAATTGATAATCCTATCAATAATCCTAAACCTATCCATCCCCCTCTTTCCCACACCTCCACCACTATGTATTCCTGATCTTCCCCCTCTTCCAGTAATTTATATGGTATTCCATGTTTGATGAAGGTGGCACATCCTCCTCCTCCTCCCCCCTCCCACCGTCCTATCATTCCTAATTGTTGTGAATCCATGTATTACAAATTCTAGATGTGGTTTCAGCCAAGTTTCCTGAATACATAGTACATCCGGTATTTCATCTAATTCATTGAGGAAATACTTAAATTCCTGACCATTGGCCATTAAACTTCTAGCATTCCATTGTAAAAGGATCACCATTAATATTAACCAACCCATGATATTTCTTGGCTTGACTGACTAGCAAGGTTCTTCCTCACTTCCTCCCATGTCAGTTTTACAGTTTTAAATGATTTATTGCAGCTTACCACCAACTGAATTTTGTCATTCTTAGATTTTACTGCTGCAGTACTATTAATCACTCCAGCTATAAACGTTACCAAATCTCTTTTTATCCACATAGATTCTGTCATCCTTTCTTTGTTGTTGCTCTTGCACTCCCGTTTCTTCTAACCCATTCATACTATTTTGGCATAATTAACTTTTATGAATTGCTATTGAGAAACCATGAGAAACAGGGGAATAAAGAACCTGAATATTTAGAAATTATTATTTCAAGAAATTTACAGCATTCTTACTGGCTCTGGGATGCTGTGTTTGCTCCCACCACTGAGAGTGAGTATTGTCTGGACCTTATGGACAGTATGTGCTTGTGTGGAGGGTCAAATTCCCTGTGTCCCTTGAACTCATCAAAATCTGAATCGTCTTTAGTCCTGTTAACCCCACCCAGCCTTCAACTCCCACCACCACCTCTCTAGACTGTCCTTATGGATTTGTTTTGTATAGTCATCCTGTGTCGTTCCCCAGTCCTCTATTCAGCCTATCCTGGGTGTGAGGAGCCCGTGGCTCTGCCTCCAGCCTCTGAGTGCTCGGCTCCACCTCAACTCGTCGCCCTGGTTTCTGTGCCTAAACTCCTTCCTCCCTAGACTCCAGTGTGGATGATCGGCCATTTGGAATTCGGGCTTCCTCTGTATGTCGACTCCACCTGGGTTAGACATCGCCATGCCTCCGCTCTGGACTTGCGGACCGTTCACTTCCACCTCGGAGGGTCGTCGCTGCAGCTCTGTCTCAGCCGACCAAGTCTTCAGTGCCTCATTGGCTTTCTGTCTGCACAGTGGCCTCCACCTCCATCGCCTTCATTCGTCCCCAAGGTGACGTCGAGAATCTTCACACCACCATGGAGCGCAGTCCTAGCTGTGGCCTGGGTCTCCATCCGCACGCCCCTGTTCAAGGCCATCCCCTGGTTAGTTCCACCACATGCACCACCCTGGACTTTCTGTTTGTTCATTCCTCTCCTTGAACTTCAACTTCCACCAAAGCCTCCTCCATCCGTCTGCCAATGCAAGGTTGTGACTTCCAGGAGGGGACATACTGTCACAGTCACACACCATTTGAACTTTGTTTTTCAGTTTGCACCATTTTCTTAAGTGGTGTGACAATAGGCTACAGTTTTAGATATACTGTATTTAGTTTGAGAACAATACATAGAAAATAGAGTCAGCAGGTCACTGGCTGATGAAACATACTTTGTACTGGAGAATAGTGCAGACATGAGAAAAAGTGGGGCAAAAAAGTTTGATAACCAGAAACAATCAAGGAAAAAGCAATGAGGAGAGAGGCAAGCGCAGAAACCAATAGGCAGACACGAGTACAAAACCAGGTAAACAATCCGGACATACAAAATGTGAAGAGCTGCGGGTCCCCAAGACCAGGGTTGAAAACCACTGGACTAGAGTGACTAGCATGAGCACACATGGTTTCTGACAGATTCATCACATTATTGCAATCCTAGTATAATAATGTAAATCTCTTTGCAATTGCAGTTTATGTTTAAATGTGAGATATTCTGGGGCGGATTCCCAGACAGGGTTTAAATTAAACCAGGAGTAGGCCTTAATCTAGAATAGTTAATCATGTTTTAAAAAATGGTTTTCTGAAACACAGATTAAGTACAGATTACTAAAACCTAGTGTGTGTGTGTGTGTGTGTAGTCATGGTCAGATAAGTTTGATAAATATGTTCAAAGAAGGCTACGTAAATTAATCTGTTTTGTTTATCCTTTAGGTCTTTGGGTCTGGGGTGGGGGTTGGGGGGCGTTACCGAATTTTTCTATTTTTCTCCTTTTATCATCCATCACAATGCGTAAAACCAAAAACATGAGTTCTGCTATTTAGAACACAATTTAAAGCGGAATTATCATGCACCAAGGAATCCTCGCTGTAGTTAAAACATTATAACGCTGCATGTCACAAAAAAAAGTGTTCAAAAGCAGCGCATCCACTACAAATATTTCTATTAATTAACTTCTGGATAATGATTTCATGAAATTAACATTGCATTGATGAGAGTGGCATAATTAATCGAAATGTGTATCAGGTGCGCACATATTTACGTCTAGTTTATTTTTTTATAAATCACTATATGTGCTTGGACAATTGTTTACGCACATTTCTATGCCCATTTCTTTGTGCGTACGCAAGATTTATACATCAGGCCCCTGATGCTTCATTTTCCAAAGTCCATGTTGATACACTTGCCTCTTACATTTTTGTATATGGTTCAAGTCAGGGGACTGCGATGGCCATTGCAGAACCTCTTTCAGGCAGATTCGTAATGTTTCTTGATTGGAACTTCTTAATTATTGTCCTTATGGTGGAAATGTAAATCGCAGACTCTGGCGTGGTGGCCATGATGGTCGGAGACTCTGGCGTGGCGGTCATCTTGTCTGAAGACACTGGTGTAGTGGGTACAGAGTGAATGTCACATTCCTCCTCCATGACACCCACAGTAAAATCAGAGCCGCTTAGTTGTAATGCCAAATTGATATAATGTTCCAGTGTCCAATAAGGGTCATGTAACGGCATAAATGAGATGACTATTGGAATTTAACTTTGATGGTTGATGTTGACGTAGTACGAGAACGCAAGATCAATTAACAACGCATATTGAGAAACGTCCTCTGTAAAAGATGCAATATGCAAGCGCAGTGGTCAAACATGGCCGTCTAGCATGCTTTCTTAGAAAAGCAATGGAAAAGTAACGCAGTGGAATTGAAAAACACATTCTGTGTTCATTGATATAACCAACAACAGAACATTTTGATTGTTTATCATGTAGCGGAATGGGTACAGCTCACTCAGTGGAGGATCTAAGCTAACAGGGCAGATTCCAGTAGTGAGAATGTCTCAGCTACTTGATAAACAATCTGTTACATTGTGATGTTACATTGTGTTTATAATTTATGGGCAATATAAAAAAAGGAGTGGGTAGATTTTTACCATTATAGGGGGATTGTGTACACACACTCCCAACACAGTTATGTTCAAACACCATGTAAAAGTGAATTTAACTGGTCTTTTAGTGTGTGATTGAAACTTTCGATTAAACCATCTTCACCAGAATGATAAGGAGAAGTCCTAATGTTCGTGACACCCAACTTGGAACACAACTCCTTGATTAGATCTGCCTAAAACTGACAGCAATGATCTGTATGACAGGCATTCAGGAACACCATGCTCTGTGACATACTGTTCCGTTACAGCTCTCTGATCTTTCGTAGACCTTTTCGCCAGGGGAATTAAGACATTCCCCTGGCGATGAGTAAGCTTATGAAGAAAAAAGCAACAACTGTGAATCTTCATGTTGCCACCCTCTTAAAAAAACCTCATGGACTTTGAGTGGTGCTTTATTTAATTAGGTGAGCTCCAGCATTGAGTTCTGCAACCAGCCATTTACATAAAGTCACAGCCTCGAGTTCTGCTCACAGATGTTTATGTGAAGTCAAAGCATTGAGTTCTGTAACCAGATGTTTACATAAAGTCTCAGCATTATGTTCTGTTCAGCCCAGTCTCACCGGTGAAGCAGAAATAATGTCATTCAATGAATGGATTTGATGTTAGTAGCTTTAATAAAAGCATGCTTTAAAGTCATCTTTTGTTTGAGCCATTTGCAAGCAATTTTCAGTGTTTTTTTTATTTCAGAATGTAAATTTTAAATCATCAGTTTCTAGCAGTGTTACAATGTAAAGATCACATTTTATAGTACTTTAATACATTTTATTGTAATAAACTGTTTTATTGTTTAAACCTTTTATGATTACAGCATAAACGCTAAAATAACAGTATAATGGAAGCCAAACACCTGACAGTACTATACTGTGCAGCCTATATTTTCTACAGCACTGTACTGTAATTTTTTTTTACAGTATTATACTGTAAGGTATTTTTTGTTGGTTTGCTCAGTGTTGAGTGAAGCGGTCTTTTATTTTTTTTGACCACAACGTACCCCAGCATCTAACAGGCCTGCAACGTAAAAAATTTAGACTTTCACATGGGTTTAATTGAAGGGTGAGCTCATATTGCTGGCTTTTGTTGAAGAGAATTTTGAGTTTTGAGAAAGAGTTTGGTGACTCAAATTTATATCTAAAGAGTGGTGGGCTGTCAGGGCCTTCAAGGCCTTCTCTGCTGGCCCTGTCAAAATCAAAAATATATATTTTTTCATAATTAAATTAATGTGTGTCTGAACGTATCTAAATTCAATACTGTCTATTTCAGTACGTTACAATTATATTTCCAGAAAGAATGTGGTTATTTTTTGTGAGGCTGAGCTGTATATTTTCATCATCTAAACGCTTCACAGCTCCGTGGACCAGCACTAGTAGAATAGAGCTCCGGAGGTCACGTGACCCATTCTGTTTACGACACCATTTTGGCAGGCAAGAACAGTCAGCGCCAGCATGAGTTTCAAGGCAACAGAGTTCACTGCGCACTTTAATTAAAAAGACATAAGCCCTATTCGGACGGGATTAGTTTAACATGGGGAGGTGGGGGTAAAGTAATTTTACCTCAGGACGTCTGTAATATTAATGGCCAATTCGCACGGGATAAGACATCTCAGTAAAACTAGCAGAATTGGGAGGGGTAACTCGCTTTACGCACCAACGTAACCTCCTTGTCGTCATGTGCGTTGCTTCCTGTTTTCACGTGAGCAAACACACAATATATATGTGTGTGTGTGTGTGTGTATATATATATATATATATATATATATATATATATATATATATATATATATATATATATATATATATATATATAAACATAAACATTTAGGTCCAGTCTAACGATTCTGTTTGGATTGTATTGGTAATAGACGCTTACCTAAAGCTAAAAGAAGTGTTGTGCCTCTAAAAAGTGCTTTCGATCTTATTGTTGCTTTACATTGTATGCGGAAAATACTGGAGGTTTGCCACAGAGTTGTCCCACCCAGTGACGCCGCTACCACCACGCGCATCACGCGCTGCACGTAGGGCACCAAGTGCTCCGGGGAGCACCACAAGAAAATGCTCTCTCTACCCTCCCGCGGCTCTGCAAAATTCGCGAACGCCGCCACTGCGGGCATCGTAAAGTGATCGCGCTTAGGGCATCAAAGCGGCCAGCGGCAGGACTGGTCCCACCACCTACAACGAAACCGAGTGCTTCTTCAAGCGCTTCCATGCTTGCAAAACGCGCCAAAACTACTTTTAAACAGGAAATGATGGAATTTTACCGTACATTTTTACACCGGGTCTATTCGAACGGGATTAGTTTTACCCAAGGTCATTTTTCCGGACCTTTTTACAGAAGGTAAAAGTCTCCGTAATCTTTACTGACATTGTCCGTAATGATTACCGAGATGGCACATTCGGACGGGACTAAAATCACAGAGAACCTCTGGCAATAATTACTTTACCCCCACCTCCCAATGTTAAACAAATCCCGTCCGAATAGGGCTATAGACTTAAGCCCTATTCGGACGGGATTAGTTTAACATGGGGAGATGGGGGTAAAGTAATTATTACCAGAGGTTCTCTGTGATTTTAGTCCCGTCCGAATGTGCCATCTCGGTAATCATTACGGACAATGTCAGTAAAGATTACGGAGACTTTTACCTTCTGTAAAAAGGTCCGGAAAAATTACCTCGGGTAATACTAATCCCGTTCGAATAGATCCGCTGTAAAAGTGTACGGTAAAACCCCGTCATTTACTGTTTAAAAGTAGTTTTTGGTGCGTTTTGCAAGCATGGAGCCGCTTCAAACAGCACTCGGTTGCGTTGTAGGTGGTGGGACAACTCTGTGGCAAACTTCCAGTATTTTCCGCCTACCATTTAAACCAAAAAGAAGATTGAAAGCACTTATTAGAGGCACAACACTTCTTTTAGCATTACATTAGAATATTTTTTAATTCTCACATAATATAAAAATGTTAGATTTTTTTAATATTCCGAGATTAAACACAGCGTTTCCTCCCTGCTCTAGTTTTTCTTGTTGGTGTGTTTGCTCACGTGATAACAGGAAGCAACGTCATACAACAAGGAGGTTATTGTGGTGCGTAAAGCGAGTTACCCCTCCCACTTCTGCTAGATTTACTGAGATGTCTTATCCCGTGCGAATTGGCCATTAACATTACAGACGTCCTGAGGTAAAATTACTTTACCCCCACCTCCCCATGTTAAACTAATCCCGTCCGAATAGGGCTTTAAACATAGCAAAACTTAATATATTAAACATAACTCATCTAAAATACCCCTGGGGTGCTTTTCACGTGTATCGATAAAGGAACGGATCGCTTTCCAGTCAGGACACCTGTTGCACCAGCTGTGCGCAAGTTACAACTAGCCTAGTTTTGACGTAAATGGGCACTAAGCTACAACTTATACACTCCTAAATATTTTTGTGTTGCACCATTAAACTTATGTAGCAGGGCGGTCTAGGTCCCGCCCTATTGAACAGAGTTGTCACTTGAATGGTGGGTGTGACAGCCTATCACTGCCATTCCTGGCATATTTAAGGCAGAGTTGTCACCTGGGTGCGCATCATACTGTCACGGGGTGACAAAAACCGAACGGGACTAAGATCCTGGTGAATGCAGTTATTCAGGATTTTCCAGTGAACATCCGTTCTATGCACTGTGAATCTGTTGCCATGGCAGCGGGGCTGATTGCCTGAGTGACAGCAGGTGTGGGGCAATTACAGAGAACGCTGTGAGAGGGACACCTATTCAGATGGGGCTTTAAAAACAGAGAGAAAACAGACTGTGGGGTGGATCTCCTCCCGTATGATGCTGTGTTTGTCAGCGGGTTGTTCTTTTATTTGAGGCTGGGCTGTGGAGTGGGGAAGATTGAAGCTGTGGAAGAGAAAGGAAGGCGTGAAGGATTTGTCAGCGAAGACTTGAGGAATATCGTCAGTAGTGAGAAAGATGCAAGTGATGAGTATTGGATCCGTTGTTTATATGCACTAACACTGAAGTGGTGTGGAGAGTTTGGAAAATGTGTGGCACGAGTGAACTATTACACCGAGTGAATTAATGATCTGTCTCCAACTTCTGTCCTCTCCTTGCCGAATGTGATGATCGCTGCACCGTTCTTCTGCTTTCCTGGAGCGAAGTCAAGCCCTGATCGAGGACGAGATCCGATCTGGTGGGAGAAAAGACCGGTGGGTGAGTGCTGGCCCGAATGCACGGTGTGCGAGTGGAATTGCAGTGCCTGAAGTGATGATTCACACGGTTTGTGCTGTGAAGTGAAATTGGTGTGTGGAGAAGTAATAGAAGTCTGCCGTGCACTCTCCTCCTACAGTCTTCCACCCGCTGTCTCTAACGAAGGGTTTTGATAAAGCAACCGCCCAACTTCCTGCTTTGAGAAGACCCGGCCCCGTTAATGCTGAGTGCTTCATATATCATGTACTGTTGAAACTGTGCTGTGTCTGTTCCAGCGCTCAGCCGAAGTGACCGTCCCGCTCAAAGCGCCCTTCCCGCCTGGTGGTCTCCACACGCCCTTATTGGAAGCCTTTACCCTGTTCAAAAGGAGAGAAGGTATATCAGTTGAAAAGCTTCACATACTGTTGAACCGTTGAGACCTTGCTGTACTGTTCCAGTGCTCAGCTGAAGTGGAGCGTTCCGCCCAAAGTGTCCTTCCCGCCTGGTGGTCTCCACACGCCCCTATTGGAAGCCTTTACCCTGTTCAAAAGAAGAGAAGGTATATCAGTTGAAAAGCTTCATGTACTGTTGAACCGTTGAAACTGTGCTGTGTCTGTTCCAGTGCTCAGCCGAAGTGAGCGTCCCGCTCAAAGCGCCCTTCCCACCTGGTGGTCTCCACACACCCCTATTGGAAGCCTTTACCCTGTTCAGAAGAAGAGAAGGTATATCAGTTGGAAAGCTTCACATACTGTTGAGACCTTGTTGTACTGTTCCAGAGCTCAGCTGAAGTGGAGCGTTTCGCCCCAAAGTGTCCTTCCCGCCTGGTGGTCCCCACACGCCCTTATTGGAAGCCTTTACCCTGTTCAGAAGAAGAGAGAGGTAATTCAGTTGAATGTTCCATATACTGTTGGACAGTTAAACCTTGCTGTATGGTTCCAGTGGCTCGCTTGCCCCCACATCTGAGTACCTCCCTCCGGAGTAACACCAGTGACTCGCTTCGCCTCCGCATCTGCATACTTACCTGGTTCCAGTCTGAATGGGGTTCGTATGACCACGACCTCCCCTCTTGAGTCCCGTAGAGGAGTACTTACCCAGTGACCTACCTGGACGGCGCGGGGATTCCCCCCTGATTCCCCTTCGAGCCTCCAGTCCGTCACGATCGTTCCTCCCCTCCTGTCCCAGGAGGTCTAGAGACTCTTGAACTGTCCTGGCGGCAAGAAGAAGATTTTAATTAGGACTTATCTAATTTACCAACCTTTTAATATAATAAAAAAACTGTATTATTTAATTCCCTTGTCTGTCTGGTCCTTGACACGTTCCTCGAGGTGGTTCCCGGGTTTTTCAGGGGTGGGTGCAGTCTGGCTTGGCCCGCCCCGACCTGTGACAATACCATTTTGTCGTGTGTGGGTGTGTGCGCGCAGCTCTGCGGGAGGTATGTACCTAGCTGTTTGGCTAACGTTGCTACTAGTGCCTATGCACCAGTTAAATGTGTCTATTTTGTTATAGCCAGGTTACGGCTGGTGTGACTTTGCCGATGGGTACAGGCTCTCTTTAACCCCAGGTATGGTAACCCTAATGCATTAATGTGTGTTGTGGTGTGACTCGTAGTAATTTGTGCTTCGCTCGTGTTGCAGCCCAGGTGTGTGCGCTCTTATGCAGCGTTTGCATGTTTGCAGTTTCGTCTTCGTTAAATACCTACAGATAACGTTATGAGTGATTGAACCCATGTGCTTAGCAATCTACTTCTGGGTACGTATATCTAGCCCCTTGAGCATCGTGGGTTTTGATGTTTTAACTGATTTTGTAAATCTGTGTATTTTAGTGGGGCAACTGCTCGTGAACACTTCGGTTCTGCGGACGGCAGCGCAAACGCTCCTTAGACGACACTGAGACTGCACTGTTTTGTTCTGCTGTAGTTCTGTGACTGACCATTCTGTTATTTTTTGTGTTTCACGCTCATGCTGGTGGCCTAGGGGAGGATGGCTAGCCCGAGCCGATACGTAAAATGAGATGTACTTTTAACAGTGCATGTTTAGCCCCACTGATTGTTATATTGCCACCGGCAGCGTGTGTGTCCTGTTATTTGTGATCATTTTCCTCCAATCCTCACTCCTTCACGGAATGGCGTGGAAATGTTTTGTTTAATGTCTTGATTTGAGTTCTTCCAGTTGTGTCTAGTTTTTCATTAATTTAGTTCTCGTATTTTGTGATTTAATTTGAAGCCCATACAATTGTTTTCCTTTGTATTGTTTATTTTCTTCCCTTTTTTTGGTTGTTATAATTTTCCTCTTGCCACTCCATGGCCGGTATCGGTTCATATGCTCGTCGTGAACCTAACTAAATCTCTGCCTGATTCCTGTGGCCAGTGGGCCTTCTGTTGCAAGAATTTATTTTCATATAATTTGTCTTTGTTTAATGTGTTTAAGTGTGTTCTTATATTTTGTTTCTTTTTGTTTATTCAGGAGCTGAAGGCCCCCAGTGAGGGAAGCTAGCTGCTTTTGCCCTGTGGTGGTGGTGTTTCTCACAGAGTGTTTGCCATTTTGACCCCTGCGTTTTCCTCACTTAGTGTGTGTGCAGTGTGAGTGGTTGTGTGGAGCATGAGTGAGGGGTGTGTCGTAAGATGCTCACTGTCCAGCTAGCTGCCCACTGGTAAGCCTCAGTCTGAAGGTTCTTTTTGTTTTTCTATTATTATTTTCTCTTTTTTTTTGGTCAACAGTTTTCTACATTTTATGTGAAATAAAATCATTTTTGTATTTATATCTACGTCTCTTGTCGTTCGTGGTGACGAACCTGTGTGCCCTATATTGGGTTTGAATTTCCCCGGTTATAGAATCGGGGTGGCGTAGTCGTGCATTAGTGTAAACGATTTTTGTTTCCTTCGCCATACTCTGGCGTAGTCATACTTCTGGTAAATTTGTGTCTGCCCATCACAGCCCCGCCACACTTAGTTGAAGCCTGAATCTACATATAAACTAATATTTACGGAAGCCTCCGATCAGGAGTAACATTAAAGCTGTAGTCTACGATGTTGAAAATCAGTCGAGAGAACCTGAATTTAAAAAAAAAAAAAAACTCATCCCTCCCCTCTGTGCTACCTGATCCCTCCCACCGGGAAACGACCTGAACAACGTCGTCACTCAGTCAAGCAGGAGTAAACATCGGAACAGAGATGTTGATAGCTCAAAGGCACACGTTTGAGTTCACGCCCACGCAAGATTAGCAACACATGCAATGTTCTATCGGCTCGAACAGAAAACCGCTAACGTTAGGCCTATTGAAATAGTCAAGCACTTCAAGAAATATAATTACTTTGACCCGTGATAGGCGATGCTAAACGGCTAACATTCCAATGCCGACCGGCAGCATGATCATGTTGTCATGCTGATAAAAAGCTATTTATGTAATACACCACACCATAAAAGTATAAATAAATGTTTACCTGCTCAACAAATAATCAGCGTCGGTTTTAAGTCCAAAGGTTTCTCTGAAGCTTCCTCCAACGGGCAACGGTGGACCCTATATTGATTCGGCTTTGAGTCCGGCGTTCTTCACATTTATTTTAAATATCTGCTCTTTCCTCAATTGACTTTCTCTTTATTCCAACCTTGACTGTTGGGGCGAGCAGGGGCCGCTTGCCGCTGTCTGTTTGTTGGTTTTTCTCCATTGCGGAGTTGACGCTGCCTACTTGCCAGCAAAATTTCATGTCGCAGGAGGGGGCGGGGTGGGGTGCGGTCGGGGGGAAACGCGAGTGGAGCAGGGATTGGATGAGAGCGGACAGCTTACATTGGTCAATTTCTCTGCGGGTGTACACCCAAATGAGTGAATGGATTTTTCATTCTTTTTTCTCTTCATATTGTTAGGATTGTACTGTAGAACCATAACCAGCATCTAAACGAGATTATTAATAATGAACAATCTTTGAAATCGTAGACCATAGCTTTAACAGATAGAATAGCAGGCAGACTGAACTGCATCAATAAGCTCTTGTTTTACATTACAGACTTTGGGTGCGTCTCAATCAGCTCCCTAGTTTTATGGACAATCTTCAACTCCTTCCTGAGATCGCTAGGACGCCCGAGGCGATGCGCTCTGCCCGGCCGGGCGGAAGTGCTAGAAGGCGGCGCTGTGATCGTAAACAAAGGCGGGGTAAGCGTGGAGGTCTAAGAGCTAAGCTAAGGCTAACTCCTTACCGGCTCTCTTTACCCAGCATTTTCCTTGCCAATGTACGATCGCTAGTGAACAAAATGGAGGAGATTCGACTCAGCATTACACACAGTAAGAAACTTTTGAACTGTAACGTCCTAATCTTCACTGAAACCTGGTTAAACAGCGGAATACCGGACACCGCTATTGAGCTAGCGGGACGCCACACACTCCGGGCGGATAGAACACTAGATGGCTCCGGGAAGAGCAGAGGGGGTGGATTGTGCATTTATATTAACAAAGCTTGGTGCACAAACTCTGCTATTGTTGGGAGTCATTGTTCAGCTAACCTGGAGTTTCTCATGGTTAAATGTAGACCGTTTTATCTACCGCGGGAGTTCACCTCCACTATTATCACTGCAGCCTATATTCCTCCGGATGCTGATGCCAAGCTTGCTATGAAAGAACTTCACGCAGCCATCAGTAAACAACAGACTGATCACCCGGAAGCTGCGTTTATTGTTGCAGGTGACTTTAATCACACAAACTTAAAGTCAGTGCTACCCAAGTTTCACCAGCATGTTTCCTGCCACACCAGAGGAAACAAAACCTTAGACCATGTTTACACAAACATGGCTGGCGCTTACGTTGCGACACCCCTCCCCCACCTGGGACAGTCAGACCATATCTCTTTGTTTCTCACCCCCAAATATTCACCCCTCATCAACCGTGTGAAGCCATCAATAAAGACCATCAAGGTGTGGCCTGCGGGGGCAGACTCCACACTCCAGGAAAGGTTTCTAAACACAGACTGGAGTATGTTTGCTTCTCAAGCCACCAGTGGCGCTCACACGGACATTGACTCATTCACTTCCTCTGTATTGGATCATATCAATACCACCATCGACAGTGTTACAACCCAGAAACAGATCACCACATACCCTAATCAGAAGCCTTGGATGAACAGGGAAGTTCGACTCCTGCTGAAGTCACGCAATACTGCCTTCAGATCAGGAGATGCACAAGCCTACAGCACATCCAGAGCAAACCTGAAGAGGGGCATCAAAAAGGCCAAGCACTGCTACAAGCTAAAGATAGAGGGTCACTTTTCCAACTCTGACCCTCGACGCATGTGGCAGGGCATTCAGGCCATCAGCGACTACAAACCCCCCCACTCCACCCCCGCAGCCACTGATGTCAACTTCCTGAACGAGCTAAATTACTTTTATGCTCGTTTTGAAAGAGACAACAGAGAAACTGCCACCAAGCTCAAACCCTCAGCTGACCACCCACCAATCACACTCTCCACCACAGATGTCTGCAAGGCACTGAGCCGGATCAGCGCACACAAGGCTGCTGGACCAGACAACATCCCTGGACGTGTGCTCAGGGCATGTGCGGAGCAGCTCGCTGGGGTTTTTACAGACATTTTCAACCTGTCTCTTGCCCAAGCAGCTGTACCGACATGCTTTAAACGCACTTCCATTGTGCCAGTGCCAAAAAGCTCAAGCCCGAGGTGCCCTAATGACTACCGCCCTGTAGCACTCACACCCATCGTTATGAAGTGCTTTGAGCGGCTGGTCCTGGAGCACCTAAAAGACTCTCTACCATCCACATTGGACTCACACCAGTTTGCCTATCGTAGCAATAGGAGCACAGAGGATGCCGTTTCCATGGCACTGCACTCTGTGCTCACTCACCTGGACAATAAAAACACTTACGCACGTATGCTGTTTGTTGACTTCAGCTCAGCATTCAACACTGTCATCCCATCCAAGTTGATTGCCAAACTTGGAGACCTGGGCATCAACACTTCAATGTGTAACTGGATTTTGGACTTCCTAACTGACAGACCCCAGAATGTTCGATCAGGATCCACCTGCTCCACGTCCATCACACTCAACACTGGCGTACCACAGGGCTGTGTGCTAAGTCCGTTTCTCTACTCCCTCTTCACCTCCGACTGCAAGCCTGTGTATGGATCTAATTCCATCGTCAAGTTTGCGGACGACACTACGGTGATTGGGCTCATCAGCAACAACGATGAGACTGCCTACAGGGAGGAGATCCAGCACCTGGCCACATGGTGCGCTGATAATAACCTGCTCCTCAACACCACCAAAACGAAGGAGCTCATCGTGGACTTCAGGAAGGAGTCAAGAGGCACACACGACACCATCCACATCAATGGAATGGCTGTTGAGCGTGTCTCCAGTTTCAAGTTCCTGGGGACCCACATCTCGGCGGACATGTCGTGGACGACCAACACCTCCAGCCTGGTCAAGAAGGCTCACCAGCGCCTCTTCTTCCTGAGGACACTGAGGAAGAATCAGCTCTCCTCGGCTATCCTGGTGAACTTCTATCGCTGCGCAATAGAAAGCATCCTGACCAACTGTGTCGCAGTATGGTATGGGAGCTGCTCTGTTGCGGAGCGCAAGGCACTGCAGCGGGTGGTGAAAACTGCCCAGCGCATCACAGGGACTCCACTGCCTGCCATCGAGCACATCCAGAGGAAACGCTGCCTGCATCGAGCTCGCAGCATCCTCAAGGACTCCTCTCACCCAGCCCACAGACTGTTTTCTCTCCTGCCCTCCGGCAGGCGTTTCAGGATTCTCCGGACCAGAACCAGCAGACTTAAGAACAGTTTTTTCCCCAGAGCTGTCTCTTTATTGAACTCAAACCCCCGTTGATCCACTTCCCTCATAAACTGCTAACTCTCCTACCTCACATCCACCTTCACTTTGTTATTTGCACTACCGACTGTTTATCACAGTAACAACTGTTTACATATGCATCTTGCACTGCCATATCTTAACTGGATTATGCTCATTTGCACTGCCGACTGTATTTATAGTACCAATGTTTACATTTGCATTTTGCACCGTACTTCTAACTGTAATATGCAACCACTTTCCACTGCACTTTACACTTTTTTTTTTCCGGATAGCTCTGTCCATAATTTATTGCACTACCCTAATCCACTGCTATATTCCTCATATTAGCCTAACATATTATTGTATACCTCTATCTGTAAAATTCTGTTTATAGTAATAGCCATCTGTATATTATATTCATAGTACATATTCACCTGTAAATTCTGTTTATAGTAATAGCCATCTGTATATTTATTCACTGTACATATTCACCTGTAAATTCAGTTCTGTTTATAGTAAGACAACTCTCTATTTATACATATTTATATATATTCAGTACATATCCATGTCCTGCACTTACGCATCCATTGTATATCCTGCACTTGCTGCTATTGCACTTCTGGTTAGACCTAAACTGCATTTCGTTGCCTTGTACTTGTACTTGTGTAATGACAATAAAGTTGAATCTAATCTAATCTAATCTAGTTCACTAGTCAGGCCACTGATCAGGGAGTCAGCCCATTGACTTATGTCTTGATCAGTGTCCGTGTTGTGTCCGTCTGATCTGTTCCATAGGTCTGTGTTGTGCATGTCAAATAAAATCAGTCATAATCAATAAAGGTCATTTCTTATTTTTTGTTTCAGTATTTATTTATTGATCCTTAATTTAGTTTCAAATAGCCTTTTTTGATGTTATTTATATAAAAAAGCACATGTTATTCACGATTAAGCTTCATATTTAAATAGTGAAATAACTCTCTTGACTTCAAGGGCGCGTGCGTGTGTGTGTGTACGGTTCATGCTTATATCATCGGGTAGTAACCTAGAATACTGTCTAACACTTGATGGCTGCTCTGTCAAGTCCTCGTCATTAGTTAGGAACCTGGATGTGCTCTTTGATACCAATCTTTCATTTGAAAACCACGTTTCTAGCATCTGTAAAACTGCATTCTACCATCTTAAAAATATCTAAATTACGGCACATGCTTTCAATGCAAAATGCTGAACAGTTAGTTAATGCGCTCATGACCTCAAGGCTAGATTATTGTAATGCTCTACTGGGTGTTTGCCCTGCTCGCTTAATAAATAAATTGCAGCTGGTCCAAAATGCAGCAGCTCTAGTACTTACTAGAACCAGGAAGTATGACCATATTAGCCCGGTTCTGTCAACACTGCTCTGGCTCCCTATTAAACAATGCATACATTTTAAAATCTTTACTATGGAATACACATAGAATTTTTTATTTTTATTTTATTCAAATCAGTTCAATTGTTTTAGACTGCATTAACTAGGTCAGCCGGAATGGGAACACTTCCCATAACACCTGATGTACTCGTTACATCATAAAAAGAATGACATCTACGCTAATGTTAGTCTCTCTGTTTATCCCGAGGTTTACTGCAGTCAGCCGGATTCGAGCCCTATCCAGATCAGATGGCACGACACCCTCAACAAACCCGTCTCCGGCTAGATGACTCCGATCTTTCAAATATTCCGATCTAATATGACTTCTGACCTGTAATGTTGCCAGAACAATAATCATATACTGTTTGTTAGTTGGCCAGAGGAGAACTGGCACCCCGACTGAGCCTGGTTTCTCCCAAGGTTTTTTTTCTTCATTATGCCACCTAATGGAGTTTTGGTTCCTTGCCACTGTCGCCTTTGGCATGGCTTGCTCAGTTGGGGACACTAAATATTATAATACATTTTCAAATTCTGTTGAATTATTTTCCTATTTAACACTGTGAAGCTGCTTTGAAACAATCATCATTGTAAAAAGCGCTATATAAATAAAGGTGACTTGACTTGACTCAATTTATTTTCTCAATATTTCTCTTGTGGCACATGTGTAGTGAAAAAAATCATCATCTATTGGTGCAACCCGGCATGGGGGGGGCTACTGCGGGGCCCCCCAACATGCAGGGCCCTCCCGCAGTTCCGTTACTGTCTCCCACAATGTACTTGGCCTTTTTGTCATACTGATATTTTTGCGCATCATGAGCATGTTCCTGATGCTTCTGACGAAACTTGAAAGCAAACTTCAGTTTTCTGTAGACAGATGTAGCATACTCTTCTGGGGTGTCAGGAGAGGACTTGAAGCATCAGTAGGGCAAGGAAAGAGTAAATGACCAGGCAATCTGGCTTCATGTCCATAAATGACGAAGGAAAGAGGTGTACTGCTGTATACTGGTATTGTAACAGAACTGGATTGACCTTAAAGGCCTGTACACACCGGGACGAATATCGCGCGCGCTTATCGGCAGCATTTTTCGTGACGTCTTTTCACACCCAAGCGATTTTCACTGGCGATGCGCCGAGTGAACGTGCACATTCAGTAGATAGCGCTCCCGGTACATAAGGTGGTGCTGCGGCACTTTACGCTTCTGACACTCGCTTGTCACACAGAAGAAGAAGAGAAACAGTTTTTACGTGCTTGCCAAAACCATAGATATATTATGTCTATGGCCAAAACCATTCACACACTTTTTGCTAACTGGCAAGCAGCATTAGCAGCTCATCTTCTTCTTTTTCTACTTACTACTTCTTCGTTGTATCAATGTGTGCTCGGCAAGACCGTTTTGTGCTTGAGTTCCACCAAGTCATGTTTTACTGTCACTTCAGCAGCTCCAGGCACGTGAACAAAAGCACGGATCTCATTGGTCGGCCAGTTTTTAACGCGCCGCGTCAAAATAAAAAAACGAACCCGAGGCGTTTTTTTAAAAATGACGCTTTTACGCCTGCCGTTTTGCGCGACGATGTGCACACTCACATTGGCGCCCTTTGTTTAGTCACAAGGCGTTAAACGTCGGCGATAAACACGCACGAAAAACGTTCTGGTGTGAACAGGCCTTAACATGGTATCCTATGGCTCTGTTTGCTGATAGAAACATTTACTTAACTGTGCAATGGAATCTTTCGATTAAACCATCTCTCTCGGGATGATAAGGAGAAGTCCTAATTTTGGTGACCCCCAACTTGGAACACAATTCCTTGATTAGATCTGCCTAAAACCGATGGCCTTGATCTTTTTGAAGGCATTTAGGAACACCATGCTCTGTGACATACTGTTCCGTTGCAGCTCTCTGATATTTCATTGGGTACAAATTCATATACTTGGTGAAATAGTCTTAGAGAACGAGGACATATTTATGGCCTGATGGTGTCACAGGAAGTTCAGTAATGTCAGCTGCCATCTTTTCAAGGGTGATTGGCATGAATAGTCTGTAGGGGAGCAACTTGATATGGGACTGGCATAGATCTTGACTGGCATGAAACACACTGTTGGTATTAGTTCTCTGTGTCTCTAGCCATGCATGGCCAATGAAACTTCTCCCTGGATTGCAAGGTGATTTACAATGGAATGGAATGGAATGTACATATAAAACCTGTAACACGTGGGGGACATCTTTGCTGGGAATGACTACATGAAGAGTGGGTGACTCTTTTGGTTTGTTACAGGCAAAACTGTATATTTTCCCCTCCTGCAAATGTAGTTCATCAAACTGTCGCCAGTATACTTTGAGCTCTGAACCTTTCATTAGAACCCAAGTTGGAGGTCTCTATCCTGCCTTTAACAACTCACTCACTGTCCTCAATGCAAATCATATTTTTCTGAGTCTGAGAAAGCTGTACAACAGCATGAGCGGTAATAGGGTATGCAACTATAGTGTTTCCAGTTGTCTGACGTTCAGTGATCAGAAGTAACCTGAGAAATTAAATCACTTTGATTTGGACGCCTAGCTGTGTTTTATGACAGTTGTACACATCAAGTTCCAATGCCCAACGTTTTCTATGTCCTCTCAGATCTCAATAAATCTGCATTTTCTTTCAACTTAACAATGGCCGATGATCTGTAACAATTACAAAGTAGTGTGAGAAAAGTCTAATGGATCAAACCATATTTGTCAAGGTGGACATGTTACTTCCTGTTGTTCCTAGCACATGATTGGCATAGGCTACTACCCTTTCAACTCCCTGTTGATGTTGTGCAAAAAAAAAGAAAAAAAAAAGAAAAGCCAACTGAATGGTGAGATGCATCCGTATACAGGATAAAAGCCTTGCTGAAATCAGAGTAGGTGTGGAGGATAGAGTATGGTGAAATACTGAAAAGTGTCCTCACATTGTTCACTCCATGTGATTTTGGCACATTTTCTTATAACAATGTGTAAAGGGGCTGCCTTTTCCGCAAAGTCTTTGATAAAACGGTGATAGTATGAACAGAGATATATGAAAGCTCTAACATCTGTTGGTGTAGTCGGACAAGGTCAATTCAACACTTTCTCAGTCACTCTAAAACAAGGCAAAAACTGGGGGTGCTACAGGGGTGTGAACATACCCACTGGTGCTTATTAGATACATTTTGTTGAAACAACAAAAAATCCAAGGGACTCACATTGTTTGGAGTTTTTTTTTTTATTATTTTTTTTTTAAAAACAAATTTTATTGTAAGTTACTGCAGTGTTTTGTGTAGGAGTTGGTTATATACTCCAACTGGCTAAACAGCTGTTTTGTTGATCCACTGATTCAGGCCTGGTTCCAGAATGAAATCACAGAGGGTGCTCTAGTAAAGTGCATTCGTAGGCTAAGCAACAGCTACACCATAGCAGTGTACAGTGAGACATTTAAGATTATTTACAAGTCATCACTTTTACCAATAATTGGAATACAATGTCTAAAATATTTTGATACAAATATTTTTCTAATAATCTATTAGTATTTTACATTGCTTTATTGTGTTACTATTTCAACATGTCATATTTCTGAACTGTGCAGAGTGTATCCAGAATTTATATGTAGATGTCACCTCTGAAACTTTGCAGCATGCAACTGGCCATTGGTCTTCTTAGCAGCATTAAAAACAATAGTTGTATTCAGTGGATTGTATAGGTTGTAGTGCATTTGAAAGTGACATTTAATGAAGTGATGGATATTTAATGGATACGGTACAGTCATGCCACTTATTACACAGCATTTCGCCATATACATATTTATGGGCCTAATTGGTTGATTTTGGACTGTTTTATAATCTTACCTGTTTGCTATCTTATAATACATTACAGTGTACAAAACAATCATTGCAAAATGGTAGCAGCTGCGTTTGTATAAATCAAAAGCGAGTCCACGATACCCGGATGACATAATGAAATAATTGTACACAAAACATTTATTTGAGAAAATATTTATTAGAAAAAACATTCCTAGTTAGCGTATAGCGCTGACTTCAGTTATGAGCCTGTGTCATCAGTTTTTACCAGTTGTTATTGGGGAATAACATACCGCTGGATGGCACAATTAGAATCAGAATCAAGTACTGTATTCCACAGAGCCGTGTAATAAAATCAATGAAGCTGCCAACAATGCACAATAAATATCTTACTTACATTGTGTCTTACACTTTGTTTGTTAATGACAGGTTTCGCGAACCTGCATAACTCAGCACTGAATAAAAGCTTGGGTGGATTCTGACTAACTTAAACACATCTGATTGGCCATTGTGTTCAAGTAAATTGAACGTTGTTGATCACTTTATGACCACTGTGTATACTCTTCTGATGGCTACTTCCAGCAGGATAACGCACCATGTCACAAAGCTCAAATCATCTCAAACTGGTTTCTTGAACATGACAATGAGTGCACTAAACTCAAATGGCCTCCACAGTCACCAGATCTCAGTCCAATAGAGCATCTATGGGATGTGGTGGAACAGGAGATTTGCATCAAGGATGAGCAGCCAACAAATCAGCTGCAACTGCCTGATGCTATCATGTCAATATGGACCAAAATCTCTGAGGAATGTTTCCAGAAACTTGTTGAATCTATGCCATGAAGAATTTAGGCAGTTCTGAAGAGAGAAGGGGTCCAACCCATTACTAGCAAGTGTACCTACTGTAATAAAATGGCTGGTAAGTGTATTTCTTTTTCTTTTCTTTTCTTTTCTTTTCTTTTCTTTTCTTTTCTTTTATTTTCCTTTCACATAGATATAATAGTGATCAAAACCCCTTAATTGAATTTCCCAAATAGTAGTTTAAACACAGACAATTTGGCATAGGCTATCAGGCAGTCAATGGTCACCAGTGCCCACTGGTGGCAATCAAAGGCACTCCAGCACTGCAAAAAATGCTTTTCTTATTTTGTATTTTTTTCTTGTTTCCAGTTCAAATGTAATAAATTCTTAAATCAAGGTGCATTAACTAGATAAGTAAAATGACATGATTTTTTTTGTTTTATGGGGGAAAAAATAAAAATGAAACAAACAAAATTATCTGCCAATGGGGTGAGAAAAATAATCTTATTTCTGTTTGGGACAGAAACAAGAAACAAGATTTCAATCAGAAACAAGATTATCTTTCTCACCTCATTGGCAGATAATTTAGCTTGTTTTAAGGATAAAGTCACTTAATTTTTATTTTATTTTCAAGAAAACAAGAAAAAATGTCTTATGTAATTTTACCTATCTAGTAAATGCATTTAAGAATTTTAGATATTTAGACTAGAAACAAGACAAAATTACTAAGTAAGAAGAGCATTTTTTGCAGTGAGCTGGTGACTGTGAAATAGCCCCCCCCCCTAAGGAGCAGCTAGAAAAGTTCAGAAGGGAGGCGGAGCGGAGGTGGACCAGGGTAGAGGGCAAGGTCCATGGAGTGGAAGACAAACAGGGGATGAGGGCAGAGCAGGAAACCAAGGTGAAGCAAGCTGAGCAGGTGGCCAGGGCTGTGCAGGCCGGGCAGCCGGCCAGAGCAGCGCAGACTGTGCAGGTTGCCAGGGCGGAGCAGACTGGGAAGATGACCAGGGTTATGTGATGTACTTTATAAAAACTTTTAACTGGGCAAAGGAGGTCACCTGGAATGGCAAACATTCATGGTAGCAGTCTTTGGTGATCCTTGGGATCGGTTGGGCTTTTTGTGATTTTTAGTTTGCATTATAAGACAAGCACATATATTCATCTCCATATTCATCTTTTTAATGACAAGTGAATGCTTTATTAACTCTTAATGAATGCTTTATTAACTCTTAATGAATGCTTTCTTAACTCTTCTTAACTCTTTTCCTTCTTGCCAGGTTCAGCTGAATGTCAAACCAGACCTTGTAAACCAGCTGTCTATTGACAGATATGGTGAGTTACTAATGAATACTAACTGACATATTTCCCAGACTTGTGAAACCTTTTTAGGATGTCCCTGAATATGTTGTTGGATTATTTGAATTCTGATTGCCCAATGATATTTGGATATATAAAACTCGACACGGAATAGTCTGCGCCAGATGCGTTTCTAATGATGGCATTGAAATCTTGCAGCTGGTTATTTAAAGCATCTGCTCCCTCTCTCTCTCTTGTTCACAGATGTATTTTAATCATAGTGGCCAAGCTGGGTTTTTTTTATCACACTCGAGTCTGTCTAGCTGTTCTTCACTGATTGTTTTATATATTTTGCCGTTGTTAGTTGATGTCCACTTCCGTTTATATAAGTTTTCATCTGCACTATCCAATACTGCTGTCATCAGGCAGGTCTTGCCCGCATTACATGTCCATATCACTTCATGTAGTTAACTGTAATAATGGAAAAGAGCATACAGTACCTATAGCACACCATAAATATTAAAATGTACTTTCCCTGAAAACTTTCACAATATTACAGTTTTTACTTTATTATTGATCCAATAAATGTGATTCGGCTGTAGGCACAAGGCTGCCCATAAGAATGTCCGAAGGACTTGCCGAGATAAGGCTGTTCTTGGCAGGGCACAGGGATCGCCCAGACCTCATAACTCCGAAAGCATCGAGACAAATCAGGAAAGCTATCTCCATAAATAAATGTAAAAAAAAATATTAGAAATGCAGCCTGTTTAGAACATGCAAATGTTGCGACCTAGAAGTATAGAAGTATTGTTTTATAATTTTATAATTTCATAATGGGTATATGTTTAGAATTCTGTAAGGGAAAGTATTATAATTTCATTGTAATTTCATTTGATAAATATTCTGGATATTATTCGGGTATATGTTACTGAGAGGTGAAAGTTCAGTTATGATGATGTCATCGGCCAGCGCACGCGGAGAAGGGAGAGAAAACAGAAACGAGTGAAGTGATCGTCTAAAATATCACTGATGCATGAAGATTTTGTGTTGCTTTGTGTAAAAAAATAATTCCAACAGAACTGGCAAAATAAAGTTGCAAAAGAGAAGACGGAGTCTGTTTTAAGGGTGCAACACAAAGACAAGCAGAGTGATACAAACGGTGAACAGTCCCTGCAATAGAGACAGAGCGACACGCGTCATAATCTGAAGACCACGCCCACCGGGGGGGAAAACAATCAAACCGTCTCCATTGACTTTGTATTGCGGGAGGCTGCCTCCTTGTCATTTCGGACTTATTACAAAAAACTGAACAATGTATAAAAGCTGATATGTGACAAAGTGAACTGCAAACAAGCTAAACAAAACCCAGAGGCAAAAACCCAGACGTTTTTATAAGCTGTTGACCCAAAAAACGAGCGTTTAAGGACAAAAAAGTGGATTCAGGCCATTGAGACAGAGCGCTACAGGTCATATTTCACTGATAACTACGGCGACTAGAGGGGAATGTAATCAACGACAGGAAATATCATATATAAAACGGACATTTGGATATTTGACTTAACAGTGACAAAATATTTACTGCACACATAGACATATTGAGGCATACTGAGTGTCAGGATCCCAAAATGTACCCATTCATCCTGCTGAAGCGTCACTTCGTATTGCCTGTATTCACTTTTATCTTCTTAAACGCTCGTTTTTTTGGGTCGACAGCTTATAAAAACTTATTTCTGTGTTTTTTAGCTTGTTTGCTGTACACCTTGTCACATATCAGCTTTTATACATTGTTCGGTTTTTTGTTATAAGTCCGAAATGACAATGAGGCAGCCTCCCGCAATGCAAAGTCAATGGAGAGCGTTGGATTGTTTCCCCCCCCCGGTATGGGCGTGGCCTAAATACGCTCTGTCTCTATGATACTGGTGATAAATCAGCACTCCTGGATGTGGATATTGCCCCAGTATCAACATTTATTCTTGATCTTACATGCAGCTATTATAAGAAGTGATGTTTAAAGGCAGTAGGAAATGTTAGTCGATTTCATGCTTTTAAACACCTTAAAAACATTAGTTATAATGTAATTGTCAAAATAGAACTAGACTGAGAGGCAGAGATGAGCGAATCCAAAAACAGTTATTCATTCAAAATTAAACAGAGATGCATTGCAGGTAAGTAATAGCACAGACGGTTCAATGAATGTGAACATGTGATGATGACTTATGATGGTTATGAAACCATAATAACTGAGTTTTTTTTCTGTTACCAGGTTGAAGCAGCGTTCAGGTGCAGATGGAAAGCGTCAATACTGAAAGCCACACACCACAGGATGTGAGCATGGCGAGTATCAGATGAGTAAATTTTCACACAGGTAAACAGTCTTTTCAGTGAATATAGCTGAAGGTTATCCGGAGTACAATGAGGGAGATCACTGAAGACTTATGAGCCAAACTACTATGGAAAGTAGCACAGGTAAGGAGTCTGTATTTGTGAAGCCAGACTATGTCTGAAGGAGTGTGCTCTTATAAAAAAATGCTTTTTGCAGCCAGATGGTGTAGTTACCGGCATCAACCAGCATGGGGCTAATGCTAGCAAGCTAAACCTTGACTACATGAGCAAAACAATTTTTAAAAACTCTAAAAGTTTCTTCCCAGATAACACAAGTAGCCTACATCTCTAAGATGTCTGTTAAAGAGTGATTCACCTGGAAATCATCTGTTGTCTACAAACATCTGAATATTTTACACACTCTAAATCAACCCCCCCCCCCCCCCCCCCCAAAACATTTTAGAGACATTGTAGATGAGCAAGCGCTATAAAAAAACATACTGCACATCAAATATACATCTCTGTGATGGGTGATGTGTTTTATCATTGATCAATATACAGACCATGGTGTAAAAACAATACAAAAACTTTATTCTTTTTATGATAACATTAAAAGAGTAGGTTGAGGTTAAGTAGAGCGGGGCACAACCTAATGCTTTTTGACTTTCTCAGTTTGTGTAAATCGACTTGTGGTTCAGAGTATTTATTTTTTCCCACATTAATTTCACACATGTCTAGTACAATTATGTGGTTTTGTTTCATTATACTTTTTTCTTGATTTACCCCGAAAGAATGGAAGTGAAATGTGACAACATGCCCCGTAGGTGGGGTACATTGTAACATGTGAGGGGCACATTGTAACATGAGCAAATGACAGCTTAAAATGTTACCTGATATAATCAAAAAAATATCCATGACAAACTAAAATATTTTGTCAATAAAATACAATTATTAACTTTTTAAAATAAAATAATGGCATTTTTTAATCATTAAAAATATACTTTTTTATTTTTGAGTTTGACAACAAACACATCGCTAAATACAGCTATACAGCATAGTTAAAAACATAATAATAATGAATAATTTCTGAACATTGACTCTCAGTCATTATTCACCCTTTTCTTGTGGTTTCTCAAAATAATTCATAAAAGTATAGAATATAATAGCGTAGTTCTATAATAGGGGCTCATTGTAACGCAGTGCTACAAGACACCCCATCTGCACAACTGGGATTTAAACCGCGGCTCGTGTCTTCTGCTGTTAGATCACCATTAAAGAAAGATCCCAACTGTTAAATAACAGATATAAGATTAATATAATATCAGATTTGTCTTATTTTAAATAAAAACAAAAAACAGAGATGAAAAATAAACTTAAGTAAGAAATTTACTTTTGCTATAATTAAATAAATGTTCAGTGATATCTTCCAGAGATTTTTTAATTTTGGTGCATTTTTTCTCTCTAAATAATGTTGATATGGCAACTAGTAAATACACTAAGTTTCATCATCCTGGCATGTGTGGAAAGTGTTAAACCATGCGTGTTACAACTCCCTTACCCTCAAATAATGCCCTTTTTGAGGGTATAGGGGGCGATTTCGGATTCAGCCAGAATCTGTTGTGGGCTTGTTGGCTGCTTTGTTTGGTTCAGCTGAACAGTGTTCAGATGCACAGACTGGCACAGGTATGTAGGTCATGTCATCTGGGTTGGTATGATATAGTGGGATCCTGTTTGTTTCTCGACGTCTTAACCTGTGGGTTGGAGGATAAAAACAATTAAGTAAGAATCTGCCAATTAAAAGGCCTACAAATTAAAACTTCATTCCACAATAGATTTTATAAAACATACCTCCACCTCCACCAGACAAGGAATAATGCTACCGCCAGACAGATGATAATTATGCTTGTAACTCTACCTACTGTTGCTGAGTGTTGATTAAAAATAGAAAAAAGAAAGAAAGAAAGAAGTTAAAAAATACAATGATTGCAAAGTGGAGAAATATGAAAAATTATTTGTTTCAGGAAATTAACAGTAATAAATGGCATTCACATGTGTAATTACTAGATGTGGCTTCCACTTTATCATTTTTTAAAAGAAAGAAACAATGGGTTATTTTTTTTTTTTTCAAAAAAACTGAACATTCTGTCATCAGTTCCTCACCCTTGTGTTGTTCCAAACCCAAATTACTTTCATTCACATTATGAGTAATGTATATGCTTTTAATGGAAAAAGCATAAACCGAGCATGGCCAAGGATAAACACACCATAAAAATATAGCTCTTATGATGTCTATGCTATATTCCAAGTCTTCTGAAACCATTCAGCTGCTTTCTGTGAGGAACAGACATCAATATGTTTTTTATGTCTCTTAACATCTTCCCTCCTTCATATCTTGAATCTCATGTGCACTTGCTCATGTTTTAACCGTAGTGTGATGCATTACAGTACATGCAATGCCATGTAAGAACAAATTATGTAAAATGTGTCGTCTTCTGTTTTAATATGCACATATGTAAATTACATTAAACAGCTATGGCAGAGGGGAAGATTTCCAATGGATTACAGCTTAAGACAAGTTGCTCGTATGGCTTCGGGAGATTTACAATATAGTGTATGAAAGCTTTGCATACTACATGGGAAAAAAAGTTACACTAGCCACGTTTACATGTGCACTTTTTTGTCATTCCGATTCAAATCATTCCGATTGAAAGATTCGGTGGACTGTTTAGCCTACATGAGACGTTATCTAAACCGATCTGGAGTTTACATGTGCTGACTTTCAGTCGGAATCATTTTGTGACATGTGCACACAGTTTGTCTGTCGCATCAGATTCGTAATGTTAGTATTGTGGATCAATAGTTCTGTGTTGGTAATTTTTATATTTATTTATTTTTCTGTGGGCGGACATGCAGTAGTTTAAACTAATTTGTCCTATACAATGGCTATTTCAACAGCTGTGAAAGATGAATGCGGAATCAAAATTAATTCAATTCATTTATTTTGAAAAAATTAGCGTAACTATAAAATGCACCCAAATTATTAATAAAAACATAGGATGTATGGTGAAACATGAATGAAAGCATTCAAGACGTGCTCCGCATCATTACTAGTAAACGCATATATTTCAGATGATTAAGGAAAGAGACCATAATCACAAAGGTATAAATATTAACAAAAGTAATTAAAGTAGACTGTGGGTAATGTTACTTAACCAATTTGAAGCAGTTGTTTAACTTTTTTTTTATATCTAACTTACGAGAAACAGAGAAATATCGACACGTCCTCTCCAGCAGCTTGAATGTTCCCCGTTGAAATGGCAACTCTCAATGGCCACCAGGTCTTATACAGTTTTATAAAAGCTATTATATTATTTGTTGTAAAGAATCACCTCAGAAAAATTTATTCTTCTGTCAGGCGCAGTTGAAGCCACAAACGCTGTCAAGATGAGATGGTGTAGCCAGGCTATGTCTGTGTCATTATTCCAACATCATGTTCATAACATGTTACGAAATAAAAAGATTAATACCTCAGAAAAATTAACTTTCCTCTCTTGTCAACATTAGCCTGGTGTGAGTGAGGCGCGCACTCTTCAGTTGTAGAGGCGCGCGCGCTGTAGCCTATATCATGTCACAGAAAGACGGACACTCAAAGTAATCGGATCAGGTCGTTTACATGGTGGAATTTTTAGTTTGATCGGTTCATGAAAAGGTTTATTCCACCCTTCTCAAACCGATTACAATTTCATTCGGTTTGGCCATTTTTATTCCGATTGAGGTGTTTATATGGAGCATTTTCATTCGGATTGGATTTTAAACCGATTAGTGCTCCATGTAAACGCACCCACTGAATTTACCTAAACATACTGAAATTGTTTTACATTTCATGTTTTTATTTGCATTATTATGTTTTACATTAAAACTTTTTTGGGGGGCCTGATAGTGAGAGAAAGGAACTCCTTAAGTACTGTTATAATATAGGCTGTAACCGAAATCACATACTTCTCGAAAAACAGTGTGTGACAAAAGAAGTATGTCAGAATTCAGAGTAGCCTACTTATAAAAATTGTAGGTAAAAATGACCCTGATGACCTACTACTTCCAGCGAAATTCTGAAGTGCGCATACGATGGACACTTTACTATTCCATGAGGCCATGGGAGAATGGTGAAGCCACGCAACTAATGCTGGTAGGTCACATGATCCAGATTACATACACATCCATACTATATAGAAGAGACTTTTTTAGTGCTTGTGAAGTAATTACTTATTTAAAATAAGTACCTACTCGAAAGAGTATGCTGGTTGGAGCACTGCCCACAATGCCTACACTCTTAAAGGAACACGCCGACTTTTTGGGACTTTATCTTATTTACCGTATCCCCCAGAGTTAGATAAGTCCATACATACCATTCTCATCTCCGTGCGTGCCATAACTCTGTCTGACACACCCACCGCTAGCCTAGCTTAGCACAAAGACTGGAGGTAAACGGCTCCAGCTAGCCTACTGCTCAATAAGTGACAAAATAACGCCAACATTTTCCTATTTACATGTTGTGATGTGTATAGTTACATCGTGCACTAAGGCCGATGGAAAATGAAAAGTTGCGATTTTCTAGGCCAATATGCCTAGGGACAATTCTCTCATTCCTGCGGCGCAATGATATTATGCAGCGCCTGAAAATAGTCCCCAGCACACTCTCTGTGCAAGCAGGTTATCACGTTGGTTATGTTGACGGAAGCAGATGTGTAAAAAGTACTCAAAAATGTTACTCAAGTGAAAGTACTGAGTGGAAAATTAACTCAATTAAAAGTAAAATTATCTGACCAGAATCATACTTGAGTAAAAGTAAAAAAGTACCACATTAAAATTGTACTTGAGTATAAAAAGGTAAAAGTAACAGCAAGAATGAAAACGGGAGATTCTTGTTTAAGCTTTTAATCTCTAAAAACATGAAGTGACTGAACCACATACAAGGTTTTATCCTGCTTGAGTAAATCACTGAAGTTACCCTTTATCAATAATTGTTATTGACACTGAACACGATATAGATGTAATGAAGACCAAGTTCCAGTGAAATATCTTCACAATCCTCTATGATGTCTTTACGTCCATCTTTATGCGTGTATTCTGAGTGGCAGTTTCTCTCTGCAGATGATGAGGTTATGGTACGACACCATCTGAAATACATAATTGATTTTGAAGTTACAGTTTGTCTGTACATTTGATTATGTAAAAACAAGTATGTTTATGAAGGCCAAAATGAACAAAAATGAAACAGTATGAGAGCCCTTTACTGTGTTAAAAGGAGAAAGTGATATAAAGTCATTGGATAGCCTTAATGTTTTTTGTGAGTGGGTATGTTTAGACATAATGTAATAATAATAATACAAAATCTAACAACCTGGATCATAAATTCAATATCTCTGTTGCTTACTTTGTGGAGAAGAGAAGTTGAGTATCCTTAACTGAACAGAGCTGCTCACACTAGAAGACACAAGAAGACATGATTGGTATGAAAACCAGATACAATATTTAATGTTAAAACATTTTTGTAGATATTTTAAGAAATAATAATTTACCCGTCGAGAGTGTGTTGACAGTCTGTGTAGTTGTATAGCTTAGCTCCAGAAAATCAGTAATGAGGTGGCTTTGACAGTTGCGGATTTTAGAAACAAAAAGGCGGGAAAAAAGAACCCTAACTAACATGAACCATTTCAGTAAAGGGTTCTTCAGTAGACTGGGTAAAGCCAGCCTGATCTGCCGGCGATTTGATTTCGCCCTACAGCTCAGTCTGGAAACCTGTACAGCTTCTGTTACACTTTTGCGGGAACCAATCACAGACTGGCCTATCCACCTTGCGCGCTATTGGCGGGTTTAACACAATGACGGATAGAGAAGGGATGGATCAATGCCCGTTGATCACGCCTCTTGTGGTCTGAATGGTTGAAGAGGACTATCCAGTACAGATTAATTTGAATTATACTCGTTGATCACACCTCTTGTGGTCTGATTGGTTGAAGGACTAATCGATTGCGTACAGAGTCATTTGAATTATGCTCGTTTATCACGCCCCTTGTGCAGTAGAAAATAAAGAGCAGACTCTCCAGACCAATGTTCAATCTTAAATTGAGCTTGGTCTGGTTATAGCCAGACAAGTTCTTCAGGACAATACGGTTCTAAATAGAACTGTTACATCTAAAGAACCTTTAAGGAACCATCTTTTTTTGTAGCTTCGAGTGTAGCTTTTCGTGTTAGTTGTGTGGTTAGTTATACAGTATACATTGCAAGTTTTGTAATATGAAGGCACATTTTTTGTGCATAACAGGAAGTAAGATCTGGTCAAAGTCTGGTTTACATCCTGTTTTGCTTCAAATTCAAGTTCAACACTGAGGTCTTTATATACCAAACACTTTTCCCACAGTAATCACTAAATAATCACTAAGCAATCCCTACAGTAATCACTAAATAAGATGACTATTTTAATAACATTAAAAGAGTCAAACTATTTTGATTTTGAAAAACATTATAACATATATTTTAACTACATTGAAAATTGGCATACAGTGAGCTAATAAGGATCTATTTGAACTTTTATATTTTTATTGTTAAAAATATAGAAAAACAGATTCACTAAGAATGAATTGTGGCCTGTTGAAAGTGTTTTTTTTTTGTTTGTTTGTTTGTTTTTGCATGCGCTAATGAGTGGAATTACATAGATCAGACACACACAAAAAATTGTTCTGCTGCCAATTTGCACCAGGCAAATCATACATACAAACATAACTAGTCTCTTTGAACTAAAACAATGATATTCTTGTTCAAAATATCCTCTCAAATACAGGGGTTGGCAGTGTCTTACAATTAACAATGCCATGATTGAGAGAAAGTGCATCTCTTTTACATCTTACAGTATTTATATAGTTTAGGCTATACGTTCATTTACTTTCATTTGGTGGTAGAGTGCAATCTTTTGATTGAACTAAATCTATTGAGCCTAAAGGAGGCGTGTTTGCACAAAAAAGAGAGTCAAGTAATCTCAACAAATCTTGGTCATTACTGTATGGAAAAGAGCAGTGTGAACATTCTGCTAAACTTCTCTTTTTAGGTTCCTAAGGAAGAAAGAAAGTTATACTGGTTTGGAAAACCAGAGGGTGAGTAAATAATGACAGAATGTACATTTTTATGTTAGCCACATGCATTTTAACCTACACAGTGAACGGCATCACCTGTTATTGTAGAGAAAGGGCTTGACGGGGTATGTGCCGATGTTGTTGTCATATTATCTCTGCTTTTGAAGCTGCTGGATGTTGAATTTGTTGAAGTAATTTCATTGGTTGTTGTACAAAAGACTCCCTCTTTTGTTGTGCTCTTCAAAGTTGGCTGGCTGGTAGTTCTTCTTGTTTTGGTTGTGACAACCTCATTTATTGTTGTCAAAGTCATATGCCCTGTTGCTGGACCATGGTACATAAATTACACGTCACTTTTCACTTCAACAACAGACACAGAAAAACTTAGGAAGTTAGGAATTAGGAATAAGGAATTAAGAAAGATGGTACTTACTTGTTGGCACATGTGGCTTTTTGGGATCAGCTGCCAAGAAGGAATAACAAAATCACTACATTGATCACCTGATATCTGTTAGGATGTAAAGCTAAACATAATCCTACCTTTTAGAGTCATCAGCAGAAAATGTGATGTTTCCTAATGGTATTGTGAGTGGTTGCCAAGGCATTGTTATGAAATTGCTAAGGTGTTTTTAGCATGTCGTTATTGCCGTTATTTGTTTTAAATGTACTGGTAACACTTTACAATACGGGTGCACTAATATGCATTAATTTATGCTTAACTAATAGCCAGATAATCATGAATTAATGTATGACTCATGAAGAACTAAACCATTTATTAATGATTACTGCATCAGCAACTAATGAACATTATATATGATTAATAGATTAAATAATATATGAATTGCTGTTAATTAAATGTCATCATGTATTAATTCCCTAATAACATATTATATTAACTAATAATGTAAATTCATATATGAATTACCACAATGGTCGAAGCTGTATTTCAACTTCCAGTTGTCTGATTTAATTAATCATTAGCTTACGATTTGCAAAGGTATCATTATTTTATGACTTTACTTGTTGAGGCACATGACTGCATTGACTACGTCAGATTTCACAACAGATTAATGAAAATGATAGTGTTACAGCAGTCTGAGGAGATACAGAAAGCTGGTGGATTTGATATGCAGATTTATTTACATACTTATTGTGTTTATTTACAGCTATTCTTGCATCTATAACTCATATCAGCCTGAAGTATTAATAATCCTGAAGTCATTGATTAGCTGGTTTTGGTGTATTTGATTAGGCTTGGGGGAGCTAAACTTTGCACTCCGTGACCGACATTGCCCATCCATGTTATAGATTAAATATGAAAGTAAAACGGCCAGCAGGTGGCGGCAAGTTAACTTTTTTCATATCTGGAATTCTTTAACCCTCATGCACTGTTCGATTTCTGGTTACACCCCTTATGGTCCGGGTCAAATTGACCCTAATTGGATTCAATACAATTCCCCAAAAATCACACTATGAAAAAACACATACAATCAGGTACAAACAGTTAACTTTTAATATCAATACTTTTCACACATTACAAAGAATAAATATCTGAATTTACGATTTTTTAAAAATACTTTTAACCATTTTTATTTTTATTTTTAAGATTGGCCCTTAGGACACTTGCCTTTATACATTTAGAACAATATTATCTTAGTCTAAACCTAAAGAAATCTTGACCAACTATATAGCATTTTAAAGCTTTCAGACTCTAATTTTCATATTTGGTGACTGATTTTCAAAAGAGATGAGCAGGAGATAAATAGCGATAGATTCGTCATTTGTGATGCGGTACCAAACTATAACGCACGTTTTGACTCTTTCCATATGTTTTTTTTATATGCATTTTAGAGATTGAATACAAATCAAATATTAACATTACTGCCCAAACTACTTCTCAATAGGATGTCTACTTCATAGATATTTTGAAAAGTATGAAAATATAACGTTCAGATCACTCAAACCATATATGGAAATCGAAGAGTCTACATGTCATCCAGTGGAAAACGTTGGTACTGCACACATAAACTTTTTTTTTTTTTTGAGATATCAACCTAAAATTTGGTACAGAATTTATTCAGATATTTAGCTTTGATTTTCTTGAGGTTTTAGAATTTAACATGTTTTGTAAAATGTATATTTTATATAAAATATATATGTTATATATTTTCATGTTCATAAACTTCTATAACTTGTTTTAAACTTTACTTTTACGACTTATACAGTGATGGCCGATTTCAAAACACTGCTTCATGAAGTTGTTAATAGTTGAAGAGCTCTGAGATACAACAAAGTGTTTTGTATTTTGTGTCTGTACAGTTGCTTTTGAACAGCTGTCCTATATGGGTCAAATTGACCCACAAACAGCAAGAGTGTATAAAATTTTGATATGCACATTTCACAACGCATTATCATGTTGAAACTTTGCATGCATGTTAATGACCCTAAATGAGAAAAGGTCACACAATTTCAAGAAAAACAATGTAGGTTAGATAGTATTTCAGATAGATTGAAAAAAGAAATTATAGCTAATTTTTACCATTTGTGGCATACAAAAAATATTTCTGTATTGAAAAAATGGGGAAAAGCTAATTTTTTTAGCTTCATAGGTTAGTAAAAAACTAAAATAACAAAATATAACCAAGAAATGTTATTATTTTGGGTCTCTACAATTGCCTTAGAACATTAAAATATGCGGGTCAAATTGACCCGTGAACATCACGAACGTAACAGTAAATGTGTGTGTATATGTCAAAACACATCAGCGTGTTGAAACTTTGCATGCATGTTCATGACCGTAAATGAGAAAAAGTCACAAAATTTTAAGACAAAAAACATAGGTTAGCTGATATTTCTGACAACTTAAAAATCAAAACGGGTCAAATTGACCCGCAACATAACACAAGGGTTAATGAAACACTGCTGTGTTGCTCGGAGACGAGTGATGCTGTTCTGCTATGGCTTTGTTTGTCAAAATAGTGCAAAAAGAGAAAATGTTCTCAATATTTTGTTTAAAACTTACTCAAAATTAACTTGTTGACGACGTACATACCAGTGATAGGTTGAGTTGAAGGCATACATGCAATATAACGGTGTCCTGCAATGAAAAGATTTTACCCCAGCCCAGAAATTGCCAGCTGACGGTTCCCTTTCATAGGTTCACTCAACGCTGCGAACAGTCGCTATGGGAACGCCTTTGATTTGACGAATGTCTGAAGCCCGTAGCCTATACCACTTTAGCGTTTTACGGCATATCTGACTGTCGTCACTGCGATAGCCTGCATCTAAGTGTTGCGTTCGAGACTCGCTGCCTTTACGAAAGGCAGCTCGTCTAACCCCCGCATCTCCGTTTCTGTGGCTGCCGAGGCACCGCACAAGATGGACGCTTGGGGTGAAGTTGGCGAGTCGGAGTACATGGACAGCAGATGTTTTTTTTTTCCCCTTTCTCTCTCTCCCCTGGTCGCGTCCACGTGTTCGAAACTGTGACAGCGACAACCCTGTTTTATTTGTCCATGACGAAATGCGGCCTACCCCAGAAACTCGTGATTCGATTTTTTTTGGCTGTTGCCTTTTTGACGATATGTTCTATCTACAGTGGCTTCTGATTCTAGAGGGGCTCGTGGGTGAAATTTGTAGTTCTCTCCCCCCGAGTGGACAGGAAATCAGGCCCAGTCAAAGCTGGACGATCGATTTTTCACAAGTCATGCCCCTAACCAGTCCCTTAGGCCTCTACCCTTCTTCCAAGACCTCCACCATGAGGTGTCAAAATCTTGGAAACAGCCATTTTCAGCACACATTACTAATCCCGCGGCTGCGGATTTCTGCGAATCACGGTTATGCGATGATGCAGGCCGTTGAAGAGACTCTTGCGGCCCATCTTGCACTGACTTTGGCTCCATCGTGGTAGTCAAGCCCCCTGCTGCCTTCCAAACCGTGTAGAATTACTTCTTCTTATGGTTGGTAAATCCTACTTAGCAGCTGAGCAAGCAGCAGCTACCCTTCATTCTATGGCTGTGATTCAGGCCTATCAAGCTGATTTATTGAAGGAGCTAGACAAGGTTAAGGAGCTCAGGCGGGCTACTGACTTGGCGCTGAGAGCTACCAAGCATACTGCCCATGCAGTAGGCAGGTCCATGGCAGGGATGGTGTCAATAGAGACATCAAAGAAACAGACAAATCTTTCTTGTTAGACACCCCCCATTTCTAATGACGGCCTATTTGGAGAGTCTGTGACTACTGTGGTTGAAAAATTTCAAGCAGCAAAACAGCAGTCTGCCGTGTTTCATCAACTCATCTCATGTAGGTCCAGGGAGGTTGAACGACAACCAACTCCGGCTCTTTCTTTCTCGTCCTCCCTTCAGCGCCCCTGTGAGGTACAGTGAGGTGAACAATTGTCTATGGAACCCTCCGCAGAGACTGGGGTCCTAGGACTCGCCCACCAGTTTGCCCACGACAATGCAGACGGATTTACCTGACTTTGACGGCCAAGAACCTTTTGCTCATCCTTAGAGGCCAGGCCCTCCATCGGAGAGTTTGGACGAACAGTGGAAGCATATTCCCCTCTCTCACTTTGGCCTCCTGGCTCCGGCCTTAACTGTTCCGCCGCAAAGTGCACATCGACGAGCACTGTCTCAGATACTCTGCGCGTCCTAGCCTTCGGAGTTCAGGAAAAAGTTTATGACGTGTTCGAGCCCCCTTATGCTGGCATGGGGGGGCCATCCCTATCAGGCAGTTGGACAGTCCCCTGTATTAGAGGTCTCCACCATTCTTGTGCCTCAGGGCTCTATACAGGTAGACCACCTTATGACAGAGAGCGCATAGCTCCACATGTGCCTCCTGTTTCTGCAGACGCCAAAGGCTTTCTGCAGTTTGGAAATGCATTGGCACCCACAGTAACAGCAGGTGCCAAAAACAGAGCGGTTAACGCCCCTAGTGGAGCACTGGGCCGCGTGGCAAAGCCTGCCCGAGGTCTCGCAATGGGTGTTACATACTATTCACCACAGCTACACCATCCAATTCTGCAAAGGCCCACCTTTTTCCTGAGACAGGAAATTGTGACTCTCTTAGAGAAAGGGACTATAGAAGAGATACCCCCACTCAGGCAGAGGCAGGCTTCTACAGCCGTTATTTTGTTGTGCCCAAAAAGGATGGTGGATTACGTCCGATTTTGGACTTATGTTGCTTAAATCTTGCGCTCAGAGTGAGCAAATTCAAAATGATGACGCTGAAGTCCATTCTGTCTCAGGTTCGAACCGGAGATTGGTTTGTGACCATCAATCTAAAGGATGCGTACTTCCACATCCAGATCGTCAAGAGACACAGGAAGTTCCTCAGGTCTGCTTTCGAGGGCAAAGCTTACCAATACTGTGTCATTCCATTCGGACTAGCCTTAGCTGCTCTGACATTTACAAAATGTATGGACGCTGCTCTGGCCCCATTGCGGCTCCAGAGCGTCTGGATTTTGAACTTCCTGGACGATTGGCTGATATTAGCTCAATCACAGGAATTGGCAATAGTTCATCGAGACTTAGTTCTCTGCAATTTGAGGAGCCTAGGTTTATGCCTAAACCTTCAGAAGAGTGTTTTGCTGCAAGTCAGCAGATAGCTTTCCTGGGTGTGGATCTAGATTCTGGCGTGATGCGGGCACGATTGTCTCCCGCATGTGTTCAGTCACTGCAAGACTGTCATTGCAAGACAGGTTGTCTAGTCCACATTGGTCTATGCCACAGATGGATGGGCCTTATGGCAGCAACGTCCCCTGTAGTTCTGGCCCATACATAGCCCCGGGCCAGTCTTTTTGCCTTTCCACTGATTCGCTTGCTCAGAGTGCGAATGGACAAAGTAAGACACCTGTTGTTGGTGGCCCCTCGCTGGCCCACAGATTTGGTTTTCAGACCTGGTCAGTCTGTTAGTCGGCCCGCTGTCGGGGATTCCCCTCAGACCAGACCTGCTGACTCAAGCTCAGGGCATGATCCGGCACTCCTGTCTGGACTTATGGAAGTTGTGGGTGTGGCCCCAGAGCATTAAAGGGGTCATGAACTGGCTTTTTTAATTTTTTTATACTGTTGTCTGAGGTCAACTTATGACGTTCACGTGGTTTTTACATCCAAAAACATCAATAAGTTTAATGAATAAGTAATAGGCTATTTTCTGCCCTGGTTTTGAGGTTCTTTTACAGGGTTGAGGAGTGACTACACTGTAAAAATGAATCATGGGTCTTGTAATTTTCACAAAAAAAATGAAGGTGATAAATAGAGTGTATATTTTCTTAATAAAATTGTGGTTCAGTGTTGTATAGAAAATATTGAGAACATTTCACTAATAAAACCAAGAGATAGATTTTACTAATTTTTTTAAGGAAATTAAAGCAATTTTGAGGCTTCAATCGAAGAACCGATTAAGCTGATAAAATTCAGGAAAATAAGGTTACCTATTTATTTTAAGAGAATTATCTAAATTATGAAGTTTTATCTAGAGACACCATTGTTAGTTCATGATTTGCATATGGCTGGAAATGGAGAGTTAATATTGAAAATAAGTGTTATTTTATGTTTTTGAGTGAAGGGAAACATGTTTAATGTTTAATGTTCAGTTATGTTTGACATTTGAAAGAGTTTCTGTTATGTTGAAGTTTTGACCGTCACCATTGTGCAGAAGAGTAGAGCTTATGGTTAGATTGTGATGTGAATAACTTCAAGCATTATTATTATGAAGCATGTTTCTTTGAACATTGAGCAATAACTTTGCTAATGCTAGTTCAATAACAGTTTGTTTCTACTTGTGCTAGCAGCAAACAGTCTATTAATTGTATAACATAATTCAAAGTCAAATTTAAACAAGTTATTTACTCTAATTCAGTGGTTCTCAAACTTTTTATACCAAGTACCACCTCAGAAAATATTTGGCTCTCCAAGTACCACCATAATGACCAACATTAAAATACAGTAGCATAGTAGGCCTAACTATTCAGCTACAGCTCTGCCCAGTTAAAAAATTAGGCAGTTTATTCCTAATAAGAATATGTATTGTTGTACATACAGGTAAATACAATTATTAAATAATTATTAAATTAAAATGTGTTGTAAAGTTAAATTGAAACTGTACTGTACTTAAATGTAAAACTAAAACTTTCCTAAAAAAACTTAAGTCAACTTAAGTTAAAAAAGCACATTCCACTAATAATATTAAATTCATCATGTGCTATAGAATAAATAATTTAGGACATTTTACTTAATTTATTCAGGTAGAATCCACTAAAAAAAACAAACCATAAAAAACACTTTAATATTATATTGTTACCATATTTTTTTTAAGTATATAGTGTAATATTTTATTTACAGTGTAGTTACGTGTAATGAAATTATGTTATTAAATTACAAAATTAATGTCATTATATTTAGTTGTATTACTGAAGTAAAATATGTAATTCTTACTAATCAAATGAACAGGAACTTGCTTTTCAACACATTCTTTCTATTGTGTGACTGTGTGGAATTTCTTTGAATTGTCATGAATTTAATTCCACTTCTTGTCATTCCAATTCCAATTCAACTTCCTGTGGGGCGGTGTCAATTCAATTCAAATTCCAATTCATGAATTGAATGGAGGCCAATTCTGAAATTCTGAATTTTGCACAAGCCTGTGGGCCTGGTGTCAATATAAGCTTTTCTCTGACTAACAAGGACGTTTTCAGCTCTGAAACTTACAGGATATTCTTATATTACCATGACCTTTTATATCAAAAGATCAACGGAAAGTTGATTTCTCAATTCATGACTCCTTTAAGCGTAAAGGTGTTCTGGTCTCTTGGCTGAGACTACAGATGCTATTCTTAACTCGAGAGCCCCCTCCACGAGGTGTCTTTATCCTTTCAAGTGGAAGCTGTTTACCTTCTGGTGTACACACTGTAATCTAGACCCAGTTCATTGCCCTATTGGTTCAATACTGGACTACTTACAAAGTAGTTTTTTCGGCAGGGGCGGCTCCGACCACTCTGAAGGTCTATATGACAGCTTATCTGCCGAGCATATACAGATGGAGGGTGCTTCCTTTGGACGTCACCCCTGGTCTCTCGTTTTCTGCAAGGGATGAGACAGCTTAGGCCTTTCCGCCCTACTCGAGTTCCCTCATGGGATCTTTCTGTTGTCCTAGAGGGACTAACAGGTGACCCTTTTGAGCCATTGGAGTTGGTGGCAGAAAAGTTTCTTACCCTCAAAACTGTCCTCCTGATGGCTCTGTCCTCTCTAAAGAGAATAGGGGATCTGCAGGCTCTTTCTATCAGTCCTTCTTGTATGGACTTTGGACTTTTGGGTTGGTTAAAGTCTTGTTGCGACCAAGGCCAAGTTGTTTCAAAGGTCGCCTCGACCCCCTTTCGTTCCCAGCAAGTGGTCTTGGAGGCTTTTTCCCCTCCTGCCGCAGAGATTGGGAGTGATGTGCGACTCCTTGGTCTTTTACAGTGGTGTAGATCGGAACAATTATTTGGGTGTTTTGGTGAAATCAGAAGAGCTGCCATCACCAAGTAAATAATGTCTCATTGGGCTATTTCTGTGGCCTATGAGGCGCGTGGCTTCACTTCGCCTCTAGGTGTACGCAATCATCCAACCAGAAGAAGGTCTTCTCAGGCTCCCTTAAGGGCTCTTCTTGGAGGATATTTGTATTGCGGCAGTCTGGTCCAATCCTGACATCTTTGTTAAGTTCTACGGTCTGGACGTGAAGATGGCTCCTGGCACCCAATATACATTTTAATTGATATAATTTATCTTTTATTATTTAACGTATCAATAATAAAATTAAGGAATTATATTATTCAAATTAATTTTAAGTTATCTCGCGGCCCACCCGGAGGATCACAATAAATTAATAATATAAATGACCACCTCTCTTTCTGTGATTGTTTTGGATGGTGGTCTTTGCAGTATTGATTCAGAGGGGAGGGGGGTCTTCGAGTAAAAAAAGGTTGGGAATCCACCTAAGTCAGGAGAGCCCACATCTAAAGGTTGGAATACACTAAACTTTTCACACTAGTTGCCGAAAGTCAGAGCCAGTCGGACAGATTTTTCAGAAAATTGTGTAGTGTATGTTGGGCACAGACACTGACTAGTACTTTGATAATTCAGTGACTTTAATTATAAATTTATTAAACACTAAGACACAAATGTTCACAGGAATCTATCAAGTATCTAGGCCCTTGCACATGACATTCGAAAAAATAAAAATAATTTAAGTCATGGCCACAAATGAAGAATTCTGTCCCATGTTTTATTCATTTGTTACTTCATTTTAGTTATATAGTGGCCATTATTTAGCTAAAGTTAAAAAAGGGAGCAGACATGTCATGAGCCCCAGACATCTCTCTGCAACAAATAAGACTCTTACCTATGCACTGGAGGGGAAGTTCAGTCTGCCAGGATAAGTGGCCATTTTTTTCTTTGCAACGGATCAGGTCAGATGTTCCTGCTTTCCTCACATAGCCCTCTGCACATTGAATGCGAATTTTCTTATTAACGGGATATCTCTCATTAACAGGAACTGTGTTGGGTGCCGGAGTCGGGGGTTCACAGAAACCTGAGACAAAGTAATGTCACAAAAATATCACACATGCAAACAAAGAAACTCATAGATAAAATCCAATTCATCATATTTGCATTGATATATTAAATAATTTCTTCTCTTTAATGTGCACAAATCAAGATGCACAATCTATCTGTTAACTGAAAATAACCAACACGATCTCTTGACAATGCGTATCAATAGTACGAGTATGCAATCTCATGGAATGTATACGGCAAAATGAGTTTTTGGCGTGCATATGCTACGCAGTTTTTCACGTGTATATGATACGCACTTTATGGCGTGTATATGACAGGCTTGTTTTCCCTTTCAGTCTTTACTTTTTTAAGAGATTGAAATAGAGAAATATAGTATTGTTATAATCTATAGTATTTATAATCCTCCATGTTTTAGTGATACAAAAATGGAAAAGAATGGTAAATGGAAAAATGGAAAGAAAGGCCGAAACTGTACTTTGAGCCAATGGAAAGTGTATTCAAGCCATGACTTTATTTAATAAAATGGAAAGGGATTACATAATTAATCACATTTTGGAATACACCACAGCTTTCTGGCATCAGGTGAGTGTGTGCACATTTCATCACAGATTGTTTGGTGACCCTTTCACAGTGTAATGCACTGGACCAGGCAACATTATCACAGCCTTTATGTAAGTTTTTGTACTCTCTCATTTCACATGTGACACTAAATTTTTCAACGAAACATCTAAATAAATCTAAATAATAAACTAAATTAACCATTTAAACTAAATTACTGATCGAATTATTGATCTAAAGCCCACACTGTCACTGTATGATAATTGAAATGAACTGATGACATCAGCGTTTTTTCCAGAATGGCTATACAGCTGAATAAAATTATGCTGCATTATTTTCCTGTTTAACACTGTAAAGCTGCTTTGAAACAATCTACATTGTTAAAAGCGCTATATAAATAAAGTAAAATAAAGTTTACATGTGGAGAAATCATTTACGAAGTCTTAAAGCCATGTCAGCCCAATATTGTAGTAGGGTAGTCAGTTTGTTTTCAGAGTTTGCTTTGGTTCATGCGAAAGTGGTTTTCCATACGGGTGCACACCAGAGAAACAAACATTTGTAAAAGTACATTTGTGTGCCAAAAAGTACATTTGAAAAAAAGGAAGGAAAAAGGGGAACAGTTGACATATTATTTACATCTTAGCTCTTCCTGGTCATATGGGAAATATGTTACTACTTTTTACTTGGTTACACTACATGACATAATTATTAATATGAAAAAACAACAACAACATGAAAAGGGTATAAAAAATGTCTGTTTAAAAACAGCCTATGGTTCCGAGGAAGGTTGAGTCATGATCAAACAAAATGATTTTGATACAAAAACCCTTGATACACTTTTTCAGAGTACACTGAAAAAAAAGGTTCTATATGGCACTAAAATTGGTTCTTCGCTTGTAATCTTAGGGGAATCTTTTTCAAGTGCTGTATAGCACCAATTTTGGTTCTTCAGCGGTTCATTACCAGTTCTTTTGCTAAGGTGTTATATAGCACCACTGACTAAGGTGCTATATAGCACCGCTACCATATACAGAACATGTTAAGATATGGTGCTATATAGCAGCAAAAGTGGTTCCTCTATGATTACGACGAAGAACCACTTCTAGTGCCATATAGAACCTTTTTTTTAAGAGTGTACATTTGTGGTGCAAAAAATCTTAACAGTGCAGACAGTGCACATATCTGTACATTTTTTATTTTTTTTTAACTAGTTTGGATGGGTACGGTATCCCCCCTCTAATAGAATGAGGAACACACTGTTTATAATCGTCAAAATAGTGATTATCTCACCAGCATTTAGTTAGGCCTACTGAGTAATCTCTCTGAATTAGAAACAAGCCTTAATTTTGACAACATAACCACAATATTTCAGACTCATCTTGAACCGCTACTTGCAACACCGCTCCTAGAAATACACTCTTCGGCTCAAACTGAGAATAGGGAAGGAAGATGATTTACGGTAAATTACTTTGAAAGTGGCATGGTTGTTGGTTTTTTGTGCTGGTCTGGGTATTTCAGGAACAGCTGGTCTACTTTTGGGGGAACTATTCCCTTTGTTTAATTCTAATAAATATTGCAATGTAATATAAACTTCCATTTTTTTATCATTTATAAAATACTGTGTAAAGCCTATATGGCCTAGTTACTGTATCACCTGTTTTGGATCACTTACCTGGTTTCTGATTTTCTGCTTTTGTTTTTGGACTATTGCCTTTGCTCTGCCCCTGGGACTGTGATCTCCCTCTGGTTTTGACCCCAGCCTGGCCGTCTCACTTTTAAACTTCCCTTAGGGATTGTTGCATTGCTGAACTGACTTCTGGCTTTACTCCTGACTGCCCCTTGGATTTTGCCTCTGCTCCACCCCATTGCTCGGCGGCTCGGCTGCCTGTTAATTTTGTGTCTTGTTTTCCCTTTGGACTTTGATCAATAAATTTAGCAAACTGCTTATCCGCTCTTGGGTCCCTTTTTCATCTCAGCATCCCTAACAGATCAATTTTATGTCAGATCGGGATTTGAGGGGGTGAACGGTTCACGAGAGGATTTTGCTGTCAATGCAGAAATGAGCCATACCTTTTTTCTTTTTTGGAACTCTTTGGTCTAGCTACATTTATACATTACTAGGTAGGCTACTAGTACTGTTATAGTAGGCCTATAATAAAACCGAACTCACTGATATAAAAACTATTGTATTGTACATTTCTTTGTAGCAAACCACATATAGCCTACATAAACACTCTTCTCAAACAGCATTCCAAGATTGTATTTAGTCCATATCAACTGTATTAATTATTATTATTATTTAAAAAAAAATCTGGAGTAGCTATATTGCACCTCTTTTTAATGGATAGCATGGAAACGCACATGATAGCCTTCCAGTCACAGCATATCCTATGATACTATAATAACAAACAAATTATGTAATGTAATTTTATATCAAACAAATGAGGAAAATAAAGTGGGTTGAATCCAAGCAACTCTAAGCGAATTTACAGAATAATCTGCCATCCTTCTGAAGGCACTCCGTCTACGCTTGAGCTGTTGAATGCTCTGTTGATAATTTAAACATGTTAATTGCACTAATAAAATGTTTATTAAGTGAAGCAAAGATTTTGCTGAAAGAACCACAACATAGAGCGCACAGTTTATCCGTCGATCAGATGCGCGTGGAAGTTGTGTTCATTGCTATAGCAACAGACTCCGGGTGCAGTGTTTCGGAATTAAACAATCATGGAAAAAATAAGTCGTGATCACGAGAAAATAACTTTTGTTATCTCGAGATCCAAAAATAAGTCGTGATTACGAGAAATATAGAAAAAAAAGTGTAATCTATGGCCGTTTAGGGCTTCCGTATTTTTCCACTGTAATTAGTTAAATCTACAAATCATAGCCTAACACATGAATGGTCACAGCCTACTTTTTTGGATCAAACTTAGCAATCTTTTAATCAGGCATTTACCTTGTCATTTTTTCCCAGCATGGAAAAAGTAGCCTATTTAATAATAAATAAATAAACAAGCAAACTGCAAATATATAATTATTTCCTTTAGGCTATCTGAGACTGTCACAAAAAAGAGTTTCCAATACTTCATATTTCAGTAAAAGCGTGGAAACGCTAAAACTCAACATAGTAATATGTAAATGCAATAACACTGTTCAGGTTTACTATATGTGTATTTTCCTGTGACGTTACTCAAAACTTACCGCTTGCTCTGGCAATATTATGCTGATAAGCGGCCGTCATGAAAATCAATATACCATACATGTCCACTTGTCCCGGTGAATTCAGCAGGAACGCCGTAGTGTAAATCCTCACAAATGTGTATCCCCCCGCCAAGCAGAGATATGTGCAACATTTGTGTGTGAGTGGAAACGTCACTTTCTGTCCAAACCATATTTCACTTTGTGGGCGCGTCCGTGTGAGCTGCGCAAAGGAAGTAGACTCTTGGTACCACTTTATTTTACACATGCTTGCATGTTACATGTAGTATGCCTAACTATAGTAATTAAAGGGTTAGTTCACCCAAAAATGAAATTTCTTCCATTAATGACTCACTTCATCCTCGGAACACAGTTTAAGATATTTTAGATTTAGTCCGAGGGCTTTCAGTCCTTTGAATGTAAGTGTATGCACACTTTGCTGTCCACGTCCAGAAAGGTAATGAAAACATCATCAAAGTAGTCCACATGTGACATCATTTGGTTAGTTAGACTCTTTTGAAGCGTCGACAATACATTTTGGTTAAAAAAATAACAAAAACTAAGACTTTATTAAGCATTGTCTTCTCTTCCGGCTTTGTTTGAATCCGCGTTCACGACGCCACAGTGACGCTGCTGACGTAATACGCTGTGACGTGTTATCTGGTTATCTTTAGCGATTAGGGCATCCGGGACATGCACACTTACGCACCATTTAAAAAAAAAAAAAGTAATAAAAACAATGTAGAACAGCTTGTTTACAGCGTGCGTCTCCCTCAGACTACAAACGAAGCTCTGTCGCACCAGATAACACCTCACAGCGTCTTACGTCAGCAGCGTCACTGTGGCGTCATGAACGCGGATTCAAACAAAGCCGGAAGAGAAGACAATGCTTAATAAAGTCTTAGTTTTTGTTATTTTTGGACCAAAATGTATTGTCGACGCTTTGTAGCTTCTGGAGTGTCTCTCAACTAGGATCAAAGTGATCAGAGATGCTTTCCTCCAAACAGCTCTGCATATAAATTAAATGTCTGCCCCACTGGCTCCAACCTGGCTGGGACAAATGGCGCCTCCGACTGTTTAACGACCAGTTCGAGTGTGAACAGAAGAGACTTGATGGCCCTTTCTGACCTTCAATCAGATTCTAATCAGCCAGGACAGTTCCCTCACCCTTCAGTCTGGGACGGCCGGGGGGTCGTGTGACTCTAATACACACACACACACACACACACACACACACACACACACACACACACACACACACACACACACACACAAGCATTCCCCTCTATTTAGCCTTTAATTAAGCTATCCCAGAAATTACATATATGAGGATTTCTTAAGTGTATGCATGCTCCCTATATTTCTTATGCTTACGTGATGTAAGAACTATCTTAAACGCTCCAAATTGCTCTGTATAGAAGATGCACTGCCTTCATGTCTGTAAACCAAGGCATGTTTGATGTCTAAATGTTCCTTTTTCTGTGTCTTAGTCAATGGTACAAAGTATATGATTATGAGATGTACCGCTAATATGTGAGTCCTTTTGGGAGTGAAACTTTACTAGTTCTGGCTTCCAGCAACAACATTCCATTGAGTAATAAAGTCCGAACAAAGAAACTCTCTCCCGCCTGAGATTCACACCAACGATTGGTCGCCGCAGGGAAAATGGGCGTAGTTTAATGGATTTCAAAAGACAGTAACACTAGCATATCGGGGCTCAGTCAACCTGCAAGGACCCCGACGAGACAAATTTCCTTTTTCCTCCCATCTCATCAGCGCGGCTCGCGGGCTTCGACCTGCGAGCTGGCACGGTCCAGCCAAGCTGATGTTTCCTTGAAGATCGACACGCTCCGCGACGCAGTCAGCGGCGCGTTTCACCAGACCGAGGAACTTAGCCGGACGAGATGAACTTTCTCTTTCAAGACGCTCCCTTCCCAAACACCTTTAAAACTCCCGCAGACCAACGAAGGTCCGGAAGAACCAAACGGAGAGAGCGCTTCAGCGCACGAACACTCTGAGAAACGCCAACGCACGCATCTTGCTTTACACAACACCAAGAAACCATGCAAGTATCAATTCTACCGAAATTTAGATGCGTTGTAAGATTGTACCCCTGTTTAAGGTGATATATTTCTTGCTGGCTCCAATGGTTATGTCTGGGAAAGTGTCGGATCGGACACGATCCTACCCTGCTTCCTTTCCCTTCTCCTCTGTCCTTCCTCTATTTCTATCCTTTCCATCCTCCTCTTTACTTTCCACTATTCTGTAAATACATGTATTCTTTATTTAGTCATATGTAATCGTAGTATTAGTCTTTATTAAAACCATGATATCCACGTTTTGATTGTCATTGTTTTGCTCACAGAACACGAGTCCCTTTAATGTCAGATCTAAGCTACGAGCTCTTATAAGCATCGTTGAATGCTTTAATTAATACCATAACTCGGAAAGTTTGTCCTTTGTGGCCAGAGGGATAAACTTCCCGAAAATTGGGTAGGAAGAATAGACCTAGTGAGTGGATAAAAGAATTACAGCTCGTTCTTTAAACGGAACGGAGAGGAATTTTGAATCAGCTCCATAGAGGTTATTCTGTGATTATTTAATATAGATATATCTGTAGTTAATTACAATAAATTGTTGTTAACTATATATATATATTATATATTGCATAAATACCGAGGTTAGGTATTCCCATTTTGGGTGATTTTGGAGATTTGTGATTAGATTATAACCCATTATGATTAATCATAAATCCCTAAATATTAATACCCATAATTCCCTATTGAGCTAATTTTTAATTTAAATATATATGTAACCCCAAGACCCTACAGCTTCAAAAGAGTCTAACTAACCAAATGATGTCACATGTGGACTACTTTGATGATGTTTTCATTGCCTTTCTGGACGTGGACAGCAAAGTGTGCATACACTTACATTCAAAGGACTGAAAGCCCTCGGACTAAATCTAAAATATCTTAAACTGTGTTCCGAGGATGAACGGAGGTCTTACGGGTGTGGAACAACATTGGGGTGAGTCATTAATGGAAGAAATTTCATTTTTGGGTGAACTAATGTCACGAGGTGACAAAATTCCAACTTTCAAGGCGGAACTAATGTTCGCCGCGATTGCCTCCCGCCGGACCAATAACAATGGAACACCGGGCTAGTTCCGGGTTAGCGGAAAATCCCCGCGAATGGGGTGATCAGCGGAAAACGCTGGCAGCTGTGCACGTTGGGTTACGTTGCCATTAGGGTAGGATAAAAGGAGAGAGGATGGAGCAAAGTGGTGCTGGTAGGCGCGGAGGTTGACAGAGCTGGTCGGCACGCTACAATCTTCCCTGGAATCGAGTGTTGTGAGAAGCGTGGATCGGATCTAAACGGTGGTGGGGCATAAACTGATCTGTGACTGGACTAAGGATGGCAGGTAGTAGTGATGGTGAGGGTGGGCATGAGGATATGGATTTAAATGACTGGACAGAAGTATGGAGAAATAAACGAGTTAGGAATAATAGTAGTATAGGAGGGAGTAGTTCAGATGGGGGAGAGGAAGGTAGGGGGGTGAGGAGAAGGCAAGTTGAAGAGAAGGGGTTTAAAATAATTCTGAGGTTTAAGGAAGGACATGATATAAGGAAAGTTAGTCCGGTGGCATTGACATGGGGTTTAAAGGAGAAAATTGGTGAAATTTCAATGGCGAAAGTGTTGGGAGATGGTGGGCTGTTAATAAAATGTAAAGATGAGAAACAGAGAGAAAAGGCGATGAAGATGGCTAAAGTGTGCGGTAAATCGGTGGAGGAAGACAGGTGATGGACCCTTTACGAAAGGTGTTATTTATGGTATTCCAGTTGAAGAAAAGTTGGAGGATTTTGAAGCTAAGCATAAAAGGTGGGAAAGTTATTAACATTAAAAGACTTCAAGCGAGAAAGGGAGGAGAAAGGGTTGATAGCTTGTCAGTGCTGCTGGTGTTCCAAGAAAGAGTGTTGCCAGAAAAAGTGAGTGGGATTTTTAAGTTACAATGTAAGAGCATATGTTCCTCCTCCTTTGAGATGTTATAAATGCCAAAAATATGGACATATTGCGGCTGGATGTAAAGGAAAACAGAAGTGTGGAGAGGGGAACATGAGTATGGGAAATGTGAGGATGGGGCAGAGATTAAACGTGCTAATTGTGGAGGGGCACATAGTGTGGCCTATGGTGGATGTGAAGTGAGGAAGAAGGCAGTAGAAGTACAACAGCTGAGAGCTAACAAGGACATATCATATGTAGAAGCAGTTAAGTTGGTTCAGAGGGAGAGTAGAGTGGAGAAGAAAGTAAAAGAAATAGAAAAAGAACATTCAAGTGAGCAGCTTGTAACAAAAAGTCAGAGGGAAGATGGTGATATGTTACGAGTTAAAAAGGAAGATTTTGTGTATTTCATGGCTGAAGTAATTAACTGTACGTTCCAAGCAAAGGGGAGATCTGAGAAGATTGAAATAATAGTAAAAAGTGCAGCAAGATATTTAAATATTCAAGGCTTGACTGGGATAGGGGTTCAAGAAGAGCTTAAAAAACAGGAACAGTTAAGCAAGGAATCATGGTCACAAGATTAATTTTATTGTTAATTTTAATGTTAGTTCTTCAGTGGAATGCAAGGAGTCTACTGTCGAATGGGCAAGAATTTAAAGGATTTCTTGAGGCGTTAGAATACAAACCTGACATAATGTGTTGAAGAGACATGGCTTAAACCTAATTTAGATTTTGTGATACAGGGATATGTGTCTATAAGAAGGGATAGAGAAGGAGGTAATGGGGGTGGATGTGCTACTTTTATCAAGCAAGGGGTTTCATATAGAGTCATAGAAAAAGGGAAAGAGTTGGAGTATGTAGTTGTTGAAGTGTGGGTAGGGGATGGTAGGTTGGTTATTGTGAACTTCTATAATCCATGTCAGAGGTTGGAATTGGAAAAATTGGAGCATATAAAGGGACTAGATAGTAAAAGAATAATTTGGTGCGGTGATTTTAATGCTCACAGTACTCTTTGGGGAGGGGAAAGGACGGATAGGAATGGTTTGATAGTGGAGGATTTGATGGATACATTAGGACTGGTGTGTTTAAATGATGGGAGTTTTACAAGGGTTAATTGCAGTACAGGGATGTCATGTTTAGACTTGACATTAGTGTCACAGTCCTTGGCAGGTATTTGTGTGTGGGAGGTTATAAAACAATCAACTGTAGGAAGTGATCATTACCCCATTTTATGTAGAGTAGGTAATGAAAGTAAGGTGGTATTAGAAGAGGCATCAGAAAGGTGGATATTTGGTAAAGCAGAGTGGGATAATTTTAAAGAAATAAGTGAAACAAGTTTTAAAAATATAAATAAAAAGCAGGATATAGAAATATTTAATGAAAATGTGAGGGAGGCAATAATTGGGGCTGCTAATCAGACAATTTTAAGAAAAGATGTTATGAAAAGGCGGAAGTTAGTTCCGTGGTGGAACGATGAGTGTAGTAAAGTAATAAGGAAACGCAATAAGGCTTTTAAGGTATTAAAAAATACCCATAATTTCCAACATTTTATAGAATACAAAAGAATGCAAGCAGTGGTTAGAAAGACTATTAAAGAAAATAAAAGGAAGTATTGGAGAACATTTTGTGATTCAATAGGGAGAAGCGCACCAATTGAGAGTCTGGACAATGATAAAGAAAATGAGTGGAGTAAGACGGGAGTGGGGGTACCCAGTATTGGAAAATGGGGGGGTGGTGGCTAGTAAAGATATAGAGAAAGCAGATATGTTAGTTAAAGCATTGGTTGAGGTGCATAGTTCTAGTAATATGTCAGAAGAGGGGATAATAGGAAGGGAAAAAACTAGTAAAGATAATAAAGAATTGCTGGAAAGAGAAGAAGAGAGGGATAATGCTATTAATTCTCATTTTACATTAGAGGAATTGAAACGGTCTATCTTTAAATCAGGATTAACTGCTCCAGGAAAAGATCAGATCTGCTATATCATGTTGAAACATTTGTCAGATGTAGGGTTAGAGGTCATTTTACATTTATATAATACGATTTGGAAGGAAGGGAAATTACCAGGATGTTGGAAACAAGCAGTTATAATACCCATCAGGAAACCAGGGAAAGATCCAACGAATCCATCTAACTATAGACCAATAGCATTGACTTCTCATATGTGTAAAATAATGGAACGTATGATCACAGACAGATTAACATATTATTTGGAAGCAAGGAATATAAGATCAATATTTCAAAGTGGATTTAGAAAAGGTAGGGGAACAATGGATCCGATAGTATGTCTAGAATCAGAGGTGAGGAAGGCACAAGTGAATAAAGAGGTAGTGGTAGCAGTGTTTTTTGATGTGGAAAAAGCGTATGATTTATTATGGAAAGAGGGATTATTGATTAAAATGAAAAGATTAGGAATATCAGGAAACCTTTTTAGATGGGTGAAGGAATTTTTATATGAACGCTCAATAGAGGTGAGAGTGGGAAAAACCTTGTCAGCAAGCTTTTTGGTGGATAATGGAACGCCACAAGGAAGTGTTATAAGTCCATTATTGTTTTCAATAATGATAGATGATGTGTATAATAATATTGGGCAAGGTATAGGGAGATCTCTGTTTGCAGATGATGGGGCACTGTGGAAAAGAGGGAGGAATGTTGAATATGTTGTGAAACAGATGCAGGAAACAATTAAAAGAGTGGAGCAATGGTCCTGGGAATGGGGATTTAAATTTTCGGTGGAAAAAACAAAAACACTTTTCTTTACAAGGAAGAAAATTGGAGTAGAGGTCCAACTGTATTTATATGGCAAGAAGCTGGAAAGGATAGAATCATTCAATTTTTTAGGTGTGTGGTTTGATGCTAGGCTCACATGGAATGTACATATTAACAGTATTGTAAATAAGTGTAAAAAGGTATTGAATGTGATGAGATGTTTAGTGGGAACAGAGTGGGGAGCCGATAGATCTGCTTTGAAAACTATATATATAGGTTTAATAAGATCTGTTCTGGATTATGGATGTGTGGTGTATGGGTCAGCAACTAAAACCTTGTTGAAAAAATTGGATGTAATTCAAGCACAAGCATTAAGGATATGTAGTGGGGCTTTTAAAACAACATCTGTGGCTGCATTACAGGTTGAAATGGGGGGAAATGCCATTGGAGTTAAGGAGACAGCAAATCATGACAACATACTGGGTTAATTTACAAGGACATAATAACCATCCTGCAATAAGTGCAATTGAGCCGTGCTGGGAACATGAAAAAAGGCAAACAAAGAGCTTTGGTTGGGTTGTTAGAAAGAAGGCAGGTGAAATGGGTATACTAGATAGGAGTTACACTCCAACTGTAGTTCTGCCAGCTATACCACCTTGGTTATTGCCACAGCCAGAGATAGATCTAAGCCTCCTTGAATTGATGAGAGATGTAAATGAGGGAAATTACAAAAACATTTTTAATGCATACATCAGAAGAAATTACTATGGGTATTTACAAATCTATACAGATGGTTCTAAAGACCCTACGACAGGTAGAACAGCAGCAGCAGTAATAATCCCTGATTTTAATGTGGTATGTGGAAAGAGACTCACAAATGATATATCTGTCTTTGCATGTGAAATGATTGCCATTGTTATTGCATTGCAATGGGTAGAGGAGGTCAGGCCAGAGAGAGTGGTCATTGCATCAGATTCATGTGCAGTATTAATGAGTTTAGCATTTTGCAACTCCAGAAGTAGAGAGGATTTATTGTATGAAATACTACAATCATTATTTAGAATTCGACAAATGCACTTGTATGTTAGTTTTGTGTGGGTCCCTGCACATGTGGGGGTTGATGGGAATGAAAAGGCAGATAAAGTAGCAAAATGTGCATTAAAGAATGGGGATAAAAACATAAATGTAAATATTAGTAAGTCAGAAGCTAAAGTGCTGATTAAAGGACAAATAAAAAACATGTGGCAAAATCAATGGAACAAAGAAAGTAAAGGAAGATATCTGTTCAACAATAATCCTTTAGTTGGGAGTACAGGGTATGGAGGACGAAATAGAAAAGAGGAGAGGGTTATTACAAGAATAAGGAATGGGCATACTGGGCTAAACAGTTCTCTCTACGTGATTGGAAAACATATTGATGGGAAGTGTGAATATTGTGGTGAGCAAGAAACAGTAGATCATGTTTTATTACATTGTCTGAAGTATGAATCAGAGAGAGAAGTTTTAAAGCATGCATTAAGAGAAAATGGAGAGGAAAATATCAGTAATATTCTTAAAACATCTGCAGGTGATAATGGTTGGAAAATTCTTCTAGAGTATTTAGGATCAACAAGATTAATGAATAGAATTTGAGTTATAATTTTATTTATATTTATATAGGTTTGTTTATTTGTTATTATTTTATTTATCAGTTTTTGTTTGTTTGTTTTTAATCTAATTTAAAATTATTCTCTTTGTCCTTATAATTTGGGTGTTTATATAGATCTTTAGTCCATACTCCAGATCAGTGGGTGGCGGTAATGCACCTGATAGTTGTTTGCCAACCGCCAATAAAAATTAAGGAAGAAGAAGAAGAAAGTGGTGCTGGTTTTGGGGGCTGTGAATCTCGGAGGAAGCGTGAGCTGTGGAGGAGAGGAAGAGGGGCTGTGAATCTCGGAGGAAATGTGAGCTTTGGAGAAGAGGAAATGGGGCTGGCAAAACGGGCATGGCATCGTGAGTTTGGGAGAAAGAGCACGCCGATTCAACCGGAAGGAGGAAATCGTTGGACAGTAAGATCGTTTGTGAGAGACTGTGAGTAGTCCAATCGGTCTCCATCCCCTCTCTCTTGTCTATGGGACTCCCTGACGTGAATGCCAGGTCAGAAAATGGGCGACGGCCATTTATATATGTATTTCCCACTGAGTGTTGAATTGCAGTGATAAAGTGATGTGATGCACTGTGTTGGGGTGTGAAGCGAAGCGTGAACTTAAACCCGCCGGATGTCCACTACTTACCTGAGTTTTCTGTCATGTTCTACGACGTAGGAAGAGGCTAACACTGATGTACTCTACAGATATTTGAGTGTACTATCTGACAACCCATTGTGAAGAGGGACACGTAGTGAAGCCCTCCAGCCCGAAGTCCTCCAGCTAAGAAGAGGGACACGTAGGTGAATGCTTAACCGACTGCTTTGCAGTAATATCCTCCAGTCGTAAGTTCTCTGTCTGTCATTGTTGAGGAAGAGGATTACGTACCTGTGTATTCACCTGACTGCTTTGCAGTGAAGCCCTCCAGCCCGAAGCCCTCCAGCCCGAAGTCCTCCAGCTAAGAAGAGGGACACGTAGGTGAATGCTTAACCCACTGCTTTGCAGTAACACCCTCCAGTCGTAAGTTCTCTGTCTGTCATTGTTGAGGAAGAGGATTACGTACCTGTGTATTCACCTGACTGCTTTGCACTGAAGCCCTCCAGTGAACTTCTCCCGTTGCAAGCTCTGTGTCTGCCAATCCTTTAAAGAGGAACTCATACCTGGATACTCACCTGATTGCTGTGCAGCGAAGCGGGTCCGCAGGACGGAACGACCCCGCCTAGAAGACTCACCATTTTAGATCCCCCCTTTCCATTTTTATAGTTAATAAAATATTGTTACTTGAAGCCTTGTCTGTCGTCCTTGCCGGGCCTCTGTCCGACTCCCCAAGGGTGGTACGGGTCTTGGGGGTGGGTGCAGCCAGATTGGCCTACCCCGTGACACTAACCCTTTAATATAACTGTGCATAATTACATACAACTTACCCAAAAACATTGCCCTACCCTACAGCCTAAGTAAACATGTTATTAATTATTATTACTCAGTACTTAAATGTATAAGCACACTGTAATACTAACACCTGAAAATAAAGTGTAACTGGCTCTTTTTGCAGTTCCTGGAGGAAATAGTGTTTACAAGGCACTTACGCTTCAAATTGACTCGAACTGTTGATTATTTTCATTATCAATAATAATCAATTTTATTGATTAGTTGTTGCAGACCTAAAAACGCAACCATTTTATGAGGTGGTGATTTCGTATATATATGATTTATAGAAAATCAAAAATCTATTTAGCCAATTAAAAATTGCCATGAGAATATGATGCACACTTCTCCTTAACATGCCAGAGACATCATGAGATGAGATTTATATCATGAGATGGGGTAAGAAAGGGTAAGATGCCCCTATCACCAGGGTGGACTATTGTAATGGTCTTCTCCCCGCCCTTCCCAAAAAGACCATTAGACAGCTGCAGCTCATACAGAACGCTGCTGCCAGGATTCTGAGCAGAACCAGAAAATATGAAGACATCACACCAGTTCTCAGATCTTTACACTGGCTTCCAGTTACATTTAGAATTGATTTTAAAGTACTATTACTTGTTTATAAAACTCAATGGCCTAGGACCTAAATACATTGCAGATATGCTCACTGAATTTAAACCCAACAGATCACTCAAGTCAGTTAGAAATACCAAGGGTTCACATTCAAAGCAAGGAGAGTCTGCTTTAGCTATTATGCCAGCCGCAGCTGGAACCAGCTTCCTGAACAGATCAGATGTGCTCCAACAATAGTCACATTCAAATCCAGACTCAAAACACATCTGTTTAGCTGTGCATTTACTGAATGAGCACTGTGACCACTGTACATCCGACTGTTTGCACTTCATCTTATCTATGAATCATCTTTTTATTCTTTTCATTCTTTTTATAACTGCTTTAACTGTTTGAGTATATTTTTTGGTTACGATTTTATTCATTTTTGGTTAGTGCTGTCTGGTTGTGAGAGTTGGGAAGTGAGACGGTACACACTCAGGTGTGAATGTGGAACACCGGGTCCTTGGAAGGGCAGGAGGTCACTAGGAAGCTGGGTTGCTAGTGTGTCTCACAAACCAAAAATCTCGGACTCTTCTGTTCAGACAGGGGAGCCCCAAATTTAGTATTGGTATTTTCTTTCTTATATGGTATTTTTATTTCTTATGCATTTTTTTTCTGATTATTCTATCAATATTTTTATACCTTTTCTATGTAAAGCTCTTTGAATTATCATTGTGCATGAAATGTGCTATATAAAATAACTTGCCTGGCCTTGCCTATAAGGCACTGCATGGTCTGGCCCCTCAGGATGTGTCTGTGCTTTTAACTTTATATACTCCCAAGCGTCATTTGCGCTCCTCTCAAGCTGTCCCACAGACACATTTGCAATCTGTAGAGCACAGGGCTTTCTCATTCTATGCTCCTAGAATCTGGAAAGCACTCCGTTCTCATAATCTTTCTTGGCAGACTTAAGCATTTTAGCAACCGCATTCTGGATTTTCTGTAAACGTACCAACGCTCTGGCATCTATTCCGGAATTACAGTAGTCCATTCGTGTGAATATGATGGCATTAGGGCTTGACATTAATATCCGCCATCAACATCTACTATGCACTTTGGCGGGTGTAATTTTTATATATAATATATTCATTTTTTAATTGTAGTCTTAAGGCAACTGAAATGATAAACTAAGTGCAATGTAGTGTTGTCAAAAATATTTTTATATCGAAAATATACTCCCTCATTTAATTTGCTCTGGATGAATATTGTTATATGGCTTGAATTTCGGTGTGGGATTGCATGTATTGCTCATAATTTTACTCATTCCCAGATTCTGTGCTTACACCCAAAGTGCGTGCATATAAAGCCACCTCTCAATAATAAATTAAGACATTTTTAGCTGATTATTGCACTTAAACAGTCTACTACACACAAAATACTGACAAAATGCCGGCCTTGGTGAGTATTCACGTAAACACAGTCAGTTATGTTTTAAGTGATCTTTAACAGTTGAGAAAGAGTGAGATCCAGTCAGATGAAGATGTGATGGATCAGATTATTTTATTTATAGGTAAAGAATAAAATAAATAATAAAACAATAGAACAATTGTTAAATTAATTTGTAGTAATAATCAGTAATAATCAATTAATCAGCTTTTAATAGTAAGTAAAAAAGTAACAATAAACCAATCTGTAACAAAATATCTCTGAATAAAATAATAAAGGAAACAAGATAAATTGAGAGAGAGTAGCAATGCAGGAAGTTTGCAAACTTCAGATAAAAAAATTAATTAGAAAGAGGAAAGGAAAGCGTTGATCATGTCAAAAATAACCTTGATATATAGGTACAACATCCTACAAGAGTAGATAAGCACGACATCCTACAAGAGTAGATAAGCATTGTGGTTTTAACACCCTTGAAGCAGAAAGAGCCAAATAAGTATTTTCATCTTGTCTAGAGACCTTATGATACCGTAATACTATTTGCACTTTGATTCCAAGTAAGATGAGTTCATGCAAACACATTGAATATGAGGGAGGATACCAGACTTTGCAAACAGAGATAGAAAAAAATCAATATGAGATAAGATAGTATGTCAACTTTTAAAGATGTGGCAAAAAAAATCCTGTCTCCATCTGGCAATCTTCAGCTGGATCCAGATGACACGGCCAACATGGTGAACTCTTCTACCAACCACACCTGCAGGCTCAACCTGGGGCCCGTTTCAATAAGGAGGTTCAACCAACTCTGAGTTTAAACCTGAACTCTGAGTTAAGCATATGCACTCCAACTATGAAAAGCCACGATCAATGGAGCTCCGAAATTACGATTCACCATGGCAACAGTACCCAACAAAAATATGTTTGCATACTTCCGGGTCAATATGTAAGTTTAATTCTTAACTATGTTAATTAAGTTTAATTTTCATGCACTGTAAAACCTAACAGTTGTATGTACTAAATAAAAATGAGTTCACTGCACTCAAACATTACCGAATGTTGTGTGGACACAATGACTGAAACAGAACTCAAAATGAATGAGTTATAGAACATTTCTAGTTCCCAGCATGATAATTGGATTGTATTGTTAAGTGATTAAATAAGTGATAATTGCGTATTGGTGATGACACCTGATGATAATGAGCAGAATCACTGAAGGAAATAGAAACACAAGAACTACAACTGACTACAGCTTTAGATGAAATCAACTGAAGATAAAGTAAGACATTAAATCTCTGAAGATCTCAGCAGAGGAGGATTAAACAACTCCACAAACAGTATTACCAGCTTCACACATTACTAACCAGACTAACTTTATTTGTCATTTCTGTTATATTGAAAATAATACACTGTAAAACCCAACAAGTTAAGCAAACTCATTTAATTTGAGGAAACTGATTACCTCAATTAAATTGAGTTTAACAAACTTAATTGAAGTAAAGAAAAACTGTAGTCATGAGTACTCTGAACTTATTTTAATTGAGTCCACTAAACCAAGGATACTTCTTAATATCCAATTAAACTTTACACTGCATTCAAATACTTTTTACAGCTAAAACTTCACTATAATGAGTAAAACAACAGAAATTACAAACTTTAAATGAACTCAGAGAGCTTGCTAGTTACTGCTAGCTCACAATAGCACACACAAAGTCAAACCCAATGAGTTAAGCAAACTCATTACATTTGAGGAAACTTATTACCTCAAATAATTTGAGTTTAAAAACCAACAGTTATGAGTACTCTAAGCTCATTTCAGTTGAGTTCACTAATATACATTTTTTTAAATGATTCTTAATATATGTTGCAGTTGAGTAATTAAGTGATTAATTAAGTGGTGATTGGGCATTAATTATGATCACCTGATGATAATGAGCAGAATCACAGAAGGAAAGAGAAACACAAGAACTACAACTGACTTAAGCCACAGCTTTAGATGAAATAACAGAAGATAAAAGAAGACATTACATCTCTGAAGATCTCAGCAGAGGAGGATTAAACATAGCTTTGTAAAGCGTCTGAGGACCATCTCCCGAGAGCTTGGATCTGCTGTTGGGAGAGGCCTTTTTTGAGCTGCTGTGGTTGCAGCCCCGATGCGGAAGGAGTGACTTGAGAAGTTCTTTGCTGGTACACCTGACTGCTGGAGAACAGATTTTAGGTGTTTTTGGAACCAAAAGCGTGTCACGGGTTTGTGTAATTCGTCTGTGAACAGGGGTTCCAGGGGAGATTTGGCTTGAGAACTTCTCCATTGAAGATATGCCAGAACTGACTGGTATGGATGGATTGGCGACGAGAGGTTAAAAATAGATAAAGTTAAATTTTTTGGTTTGGTCAGTTTTACTTTGGTCAGTTTTAATCAAAAACAGGTAGTTTCTCCATCTAGTACTGATAAGTCTGAGATGGTGGGGTGGCTTTTTGGTTCGATTTTTGAAGTGATGGCGAGTTCCGAGCATCTAAGAAAACCGAAAAAAGCTATGAAAAACATAGAGTGTTCGGGCGGTATTGAGAGATTGGTAGCCTCTGCGGAGGGTACGAATACATTTGTTGAGAATGTCTAGGGTTATGGGTTGTCTGGTGTCGGGACGGGTGGCCTGGGATCTTTGAATCCCTTTGATCAGGAGGAGCGCCGTACATCAGTTTGTGGAAAAACTGAATGCTGCTCAGGTAACCTTTGATGGTCCCGACTTGGAGGCCTTTAACGGTATTAAGGTGGGAAATAAATGAGGTGATTCAAAGGAAAGAAAAATCAGGGAACAGCATGTTATAGGACACGTGGAATGCTCTAAAGTTTCTCCAAGCTGTCACATAGGATTGGAGGGTCCTCGGAAAAACTGCTCAGAGAATGGTGTCGAGCGATGCGTCGAGGAGGGGTTTTAACAGGTGGGTTATGGGAATATCAGTTGCGAATAGTGAGGTACAGGAGTTGGGAATTTGTCCGCCTCTGGAGCCAGCGTCCAGAATTTCTGAAACAGAAAACGAGACAGGGAGTCAGCGATTTGGTTTTCTGATCCGGGGACGTGTTTAGCAATTATGATAAATTGATCGCAAGCTGGAATCCAAATGAGGCGCCTTAGAAGTGGCATCATAGCAGGTGCATGGGAACGGCCTTTATTTAAGCAATGCACCGTTGCGTTGTTGTCACAATGCACTAAAATGCTTTTAGTGGCCCATTCTTTCCCCCACAGGAAAGCCGCTACTACAAGCGGGTAAAGCTCGAATAGCGCTGAAGACTGTGATATGTCCTTGAGCTGCGGTGACCATGGAGAAGCGAACCAACGACCTTGATAAAATCCCCCGAAACCGATTGAGGGGGCAGCGTCTGTGAACAATTTGATGTCGATGGGGCACGAAACGAGATTGCTATAGAAAAATGATAAGCCATCCACTGGTTAAGGAATGTTAACCATAACCTGAGTTCGTCGCGACATGCTTGAGTTATGGAGATGAGATCCTCTAGCGAGTGGACGGAGGATGCGAGCGAGAGGAGATGCGATATGAAAGGGCGACCCTGCGCAATGATTCGCATTGCAAAGTTTAAATGGCCGAGCAGGGACAGAAGTTCGCGTTTTGAACAGTTGGATTTGAGGAAAGTAGAGGAGACCAGAATTATTCGATCGATTTTCTCTTTGGGCAGGGATGCCTGGAATTTGATTGAATCTAAATTAATTCCGAGGAACTCAATGAATGTAGCAGGCCCCATGGTTTTTTCCTGTGCTATGGGAATTCCGAGCTCGAAAAAACGTTTTTTGATTGTGAGGATATGTGCGGCTGGGATGGCATCAGGAGGCGTGTAGCAATTATGGCCGCAGACATATAGATGAATGAATCTTCCAAATTATTCAATCAAATGAACATCCTCTTCACAAAGCCCAATTCAGCTCCAGGCCCCAGGAAATCGACCATCGATTCTGCCCGGAGCTACCAGTTGTAGTTAATAATTACTCGATTTCCTATGGACTTGTGACCAAACTTACACAAAGAGGACTCGTTGTGATCACAAGACAAAGAAACAAACCAGATCTCTGTCTTTGCAATGACTGGTAAATGAACTCCACGTGACAGCTAAAACTCCAAGCAAGCTCACAGAAACTGTTACATAGGAGTGCATGAAATTACTGATTATTGGACTTTCATTCAAATAGCCTTCGACATAGCTTGTTAGTGTGTTTGCAACTGAATACACGTGACTATTATGCATGTATATTACTCACAATTCATGCAATTATGTAACTATTGAATGAGTGGATAAAAAGGCATCGTGTTTGATACCGGTGTGTTCGTATGGGTATAATTAAACAGATGAGCTGAATGAAAACTTTATAGAATTGATCATGTCCTTATAGTAAGAAATTAGGTCTAAATTTACTCTCTGCTTAAGAGCAGGAAACTAAATTCTATAGATAACCCAATTTTGTGGGAGGGGTGGAGACACAGTCACCCCTGAAGCCTAATTGGCCAGAACCCATCCAGGGGATGGGCAAATATTTGAGTTTAATCTCAGAACACGAACGAAGAGTTCAGTTTTTCAGTTCACGTTTCGGTTCGAGTTCAAGTCAGCTCAAGTTCGGTTCGAGCTGGTTCGCGGCCTGTTCGCAGTTCAGAGATGAGCTAAGTCCTAGCAGTTTCACCCGAGTTGAGTTCTGAACGGAGAGCTCCCAGGAGACGATCTGACGATCGTGGCAGACCAAGATCAGAGAAAATGGGTTAAACAACGATTTCATTCAGGCCATCTGCTTTTCTCTCACTTTCCTTTCTTTTACTTAAAGTTTATTTTATTTCCGTTAAGTCTCGGGTTCTTTTAAGTTTCGCCACAAAAGTCTCTCAACAATGAGTTTCTAACAGCATGCTTCAACTTCAAACAACGCCCACAAGACTTTCATCCAGCCGCCAACACGTCACGTGATTGGCTTCCCAAGACGATCCAAGACACGACCAGACCTTCAGCGAATCAAAGACCCGGGAAAACCCCTTGTCCAGCCAGGAAGAAGGGAACCCCCTTGTCAGACGACACACGAGACACAAACGCAAGTAATGCCTCTTGATTCCGAGCTAAACTGGTGCATTAGATCAAATGTAATAACCCTGCCTAAGAAACGATAGGAGGTTAAATTACTGATCAATGGTTTCTTCAGGTCATGTATCATAAATGCATATATTGCTTAGGATTTCATAATTTCTCTCTCTTAGAACTTATTCTTTCCTCACCTTCTTCCTTTCTGCAACGTGTGAATGTGCGAGTGCGTGTGTTTATATTAGATATTAGTTTGATGTGTTAGAGTAATCAATAAAGTTCAGTTTGTATTCAAAGATAACTGTTCTTGTGTTATGTGCTTATCAATTTAATGTCTTGAACTGCCGATCTAAGTTACCTGGCTGTTAAATAGTGTTTCACTATTGTTCGGATATTAATATCCGCTGCACAGTTGATATTTACGGCCCGTTCAAATGAACGCTGGAAGAGTCATTTGCTCGGCTGTAAAATAGACTCTCAAAATTCCCTATGAATTCATTCATTCATTCATTTGAGCTAAATATACATGTTTCCCTTTAACAGAGCCCCTTTAAGTTCTTACATATCGGCGGACGAATAAGTTAAGGTGTAAACATTAATTCTGAATTATTTATAAATTATAGTGTCATTCGAGTCTCTTTCACTTTAATTCAATTCCCCGTTGAGTTATTATTTTATCTGACTCATAGTCGCTACAGGCGAGATTACTAAAAAATCGTCTAGAAGGTGAATGAGGTGGGGAATGTCGTAATTGTTTGACAACATCCAGCAAACGGCTTCTGAAAGCATGTCAAATATTTTAGGGCTGCTTTTGCATCCGAAGGTTAAACGTACTGCAAAATAGTATTTCCCGAGCCAGCGAACTCCGAATAAGTGCCAAGCATCTGGATGTATAGGCATTACTTTGAAAACAGATGTGATGTCGATTTTTGCGAGCCAAGCGCCCCGACCTGCGATTTTAATCATGTCGATTGCCTGGTCAATGTCGTGGTATTTGGGGGAAAATTAGTCAAGAGGGATCAAGCTGTTTATGCTCGGGAACTGGAATTGTGTGGGGCTGACAGATCAATTATTAGACGTTTTTTACCGGAGAATTTCCTTGTGGCCACTCCGATGGGGCTGATACGAAACGCGTTAAACGGGGGGTTGTCGAACGGACCGATCATGAAGCCTGACTCCACTTCTTTTTTAATCAGATTGTCAACGACTTCAGGTTCAATGAGGGCGGATTGAAGATTATTACAGATGGTGTTTTGGGAGAGCGGGCATTCTACACCTGGGTTAAAGCCATTTTTGAGGCCTGACAGTAGATAAATAGTAAATTCGGCATCCGGGTGATGAGCTAGTTCAAAGTCCATGCGCAAAATATTTACAGGAGTCGATAAGTAATTATTCGATTTTTTATTCACAGATTTATACACTGGGCCTACGATGCGGGCATGAGCGCCGCCACAGAATTTACAAATGTGCAAAAACCGGCAGCGCTGTCTGACACATTTCCCAGAATTGAATTGATTGCAGAGATGCCTGTTCCCTTCGAAGGAGGAGGTGGATGCACTGGTAGTTGCTGTGCGTGGTACGTAACTGGTGGATTGGATTGTGTTTGTCTCCGGGCTGAGTTGAGAGGAGGGGTTAACCTGCGGGCATGATGTTGTTGTGTGCGTCACTGACCTGAAGACTGCACAAGAGATGTTTTTGCAGCCTAAAAACACCCTGCTGTGGAGGTCTGGGTCAAGTGCGCCGCAGTATGTGCACTGGTTCCACTGGGCGACTCGCACTTTTAGCTGAAAAAAGTTTATGGTACGTGTAGAAATGCCCACTTCCCCATAGGACAGCGCGAGCTCTGCTATGATTGCAAGATAATCGTTTAGTTCGCGCCACCTGTGGGGGAAAGCTGAGCAGATTATTTCAGTAAAACGAGAAAAAGCAATTGAAAACTCGGAAAATGAAAGAACGCGGGATGAATGTGTGTTTGTGGTTTTGAGAGTAACAGAGAAATCCCCGCAGTCTATCTGGCGGACTGGTTCGGCTGTGGGGAGCATGGAGAGAAGAGAAGAGAGGTCTATGTCTGCACCTGCGAGAATCTGTGCACGGATGTTTTGAGACACTAGTGGCGGTTCCGTGGCGAGGGCGTTGGATGGCATGGGCATCGGTGTTGCTGTGAAGAGAGAGTGATGTGATTTAGTTTGCAAGAAAGAGCTGGGAAGGTTATAAGCCGGGGCAGCGGATGTCAGCGACGGCCTCACGCTTTGATTACCCTCTGTGGCTTGGGAAAGAAAGTTAGTTAGTTGGAGGAAAGAAAGGGAATGAAAGGTGGTAGAGAGAAGTGTGCGCTTGAACTGCGAGCGGGGGCGTGCTCGTGCTTGTTTGCGCCACTGGAGCTGCAGGCCACTGGATTGTGGGCGGGGTTATAACCTGTTGGGATAGAAGTATTGGAACGTTAGGGCTTGTGCTGCTAGCTGATTTAGCCTTGCGTTGGTATCTGCAACGGGTGCTGGAGGCCACTAAAAAGGGTTATGAACAGCGGTTGAACTGAGAAGATGTGGGGAAGCCGCTGGGTACGGCTACATATGGTGCTGCGGCGGCAGAAGCTGAGTTGAAGAGCTGAGTCGCGTCGGGAGGTGGGAGTGGCCCTGCTCCGGCGGAGTCTGGAGCCCGGCTCAGGCTTGCTGGAGGCCTGTTGCTGCGACTCGCTTTGCGAGGTGAGCCGGATCTAGTGCGGGAAGACGATGGTGGTGTTTGCACTCTGCGGGCTCTGCTCTGCCTGTGGGCCGTCTTAGGAGCAGGTTTGTTAGTTGCAAAGACACATAGAGCTCATACAGCTCCGCTTTGATAATTTTCTCGAAGCCTGTAAGTCTGAGTTACTCAGTGCTTGCCTCAAACCTGCCACCGTCCACTTCCCGATAGGTGGGATTGTCGGGACGGCCGAGCGGTAGTAGGAGGCTGGGGAGGAGGATGGAAGTCTTGCCGGGGGTGGTGAAGACTGGCCTCTGTGTCTTGACGAGTGCGAGGCTGACCGAACCGGCATGCGGCCGCGCAAAGAAGCCTGGGGCTCGATTTCGATGTCCGGCGTCGGATGGATGTTACTGGTGCTGGCTAAATATGGCGGCGGATCCCTGGGGATGTTGCTTTCATCGTTGGATGAAGGGCTTAGGCGTTGAGACATTGTTTAACAAACGGTGAGTCGCGATGCTGATAAACTGTCAACAAAACGGAGGTAAGACTACTGCGTATATATACACCTCTTTGTTGATTAGCTGATTGCTCTCCACCTGTGTCAATTATCTGAGTGCTCTCCACCTGTGTCAATTATCTGAAAGTGCTCCTCCCGAACCTTTGTTAATAAACATCATGTAAAGGGAAACGCTGGCAGTGGTCTGCAGAGTGTGATGCTGCATTCAAAAAGGCTAAAGAACAACTGGTGTCACAAAATGTCTTGACACACTATGACCCACAGAACGTCATTCGGGTTGCTTGTGACGCATCACCTTATGGTATTGGTGCTGTCATTTCCCACATGTTACCCAGTGGTGAAGAAAAGCCAATAGCCTTCGCATCGTGCACACAGAGCAGAATTATGCACAGAATGAGCGTGAGGCTCTGGCCATAGTGTTTGGGGTCAGAAAATTCCACCAGTATCTTTACGGACAAAAATTCACGCTTTTCACAGATCACCGCCCCCTTACTACGATCTTTGGGCCACAAAAACGAATACCGTCTATGGCAGCAGCGTTCTCACCGTTCATCTCCAGACCAGGCCCGGATTGGCTAATCGGGAGCACCGGGAGAATTCCCGGTGGGCCGGTCTGTTTTTTTGGCCGCGAGGGCCGTTGTTGTCATGGCACTGGGTTGAAATATGGATGCTGTCCCTAGGCTGCCTGCACTCACAGCAGCCCCACTTCTTTACCCAGATAGCAGACCAACACTTAATCATCGTTGAATCAATGTTAATGCATCAACTAAAATATCATTGAATCAATGTTGAAATTTAACAGGTTTGCACCCTGAAATAATGTTATTTCAACGATGAAAAACAGATCAAGATGGGCTTAAAATCTATATTTTTTCAACTTAAATTAAATCACTTATTTAACACTGAATCAACATAAAAACACTATAAAATCAATCTTGCTTTATGTACAGCAGGATTCTATGCCAGTTAATTTTCATGTATGGCAGCAATTGATATGATTTTGTATCAAAAAGTCACTCAAAGTAAACAACATCCTTCAGTTCACATGCAAATGTATTTATTTATGCCACCACAGTTTCAACAGGAAATCTCACATTGACTTAAAACAATTACATCTGAATTTATAACACAAGTGAAAAACATGACAACCTGGCAAAACGGAAGTAAATACAAATGGAAACTCGTCAATAAAGACAGAAATGGGACAGTACTACTGAAAGAAAAAGGTAGAAGAAAGAATGAAATACTCTGAATACTCTAAACTCAGGGGTTTCCACCACGAGCAATGCCCCGAAGCCTTTCAGGGGTGTAACGGAGCCATTTGTGCACCGTCCCAGCAAAGATGAACTCTGATGCTTCCTTTTTATCAGCATTCACTTGTAATGCACCTAAAACAACAAGAAGTTAGTAAATATTTGGAAATGTGACTAATTATACATTACAAATGTACTACAAAATGAAGTGAAACTTGAAATGTCCCACTGAGCAAAGTTATGTCCAAAAGATGTCTTTTCAATGTCTTTGCCCCTAGAGGCGTACGTTGAAAAGACGTCCACTGAGGAGCCAGAATGAAAGTTTTTATGACGTCTGTTTTTGACGTGTTCTGCACGTCCGATAGAGACGTTCATGGAACCTAAAGGTTAAAAACTAGTTCAAATTGTGGACATATTTTCCATTTGTAATTGCAAAGCAACTCACAGACAGTGTGTGTTTGTCCAGAAATCATGAAAATAAAAGAAACTTAGCTCACACCTTTAGACACTTTAGACAACTTAGCATCTGTAATTCACACATCTTTGGATCGTGAGAGAATCGTGGGATTCAATCCAGGATCTTCTTGCTGTGAGGAGACATTGTTTCCCCCTGAGACACTGGTGCTGCCCTTAATCACAGACATAAGACACACTTTGACTATTTCTGTCAGACGTCTACAGAAGCTCTTACTGAGAATTCACAGAGCTTTAGATGTTGATGTTTATGTTTCATTTGAAGTCACCATTGTGGTGGGAAGCGTTTGCTTTAGTTGGGCTCTTGGTCCCCATATTTGTGTTATTCTTTGGATGTTATAACTGTGTGTGTGAGAAACACAATAGTTATGGTTGAAAAAGCAAAGATAAAGTGACTCTTGGTTTTTGTGTTAGCTTTTCTTTGGCTGCTGTAACTGTGTGTGTGAAACACAATAGTTGTGGCTGAGAAAGCAAAGATAAAGTGACATCAGGTGTTGTCAGCTCCTTGTTGATGACTAAACTTTTGGAAAGTGAGCATCTGATGTTTGTTTTAAAGTTTTGTGTGCTTGTTTGGCAAACAGTCATTGATTATAACCACTATAACCTTGTGAACCCACTGTATTGGCACCAATAGTATCAAAATTAACATTTATCCTGAAGGATGATAAAACGTCTCCGGTTACGTATGTAACCTAGGTTCCCTGAGAACAGGGAACGAGACGCTGCGTCAGCTTGACGCTACGGGGAACGCCTCCAGCGTGACAGGTGTCTGAACTACTATCGAATCACGGCAATCCTATTGACCGGCGACAGCCTATGATGTCATCAAGGTGCGACCAGGAAGTATATAAGGGCGCCTCACAAACATGACACCGCTTCTTCGTCTGAAGGGACTGTTTGGCAGGCTGGCCCTGAGGCATGGCAAAGCGACGCAGCGTCTCGTTCCCTGTTCTCAGGGAACCTAGGTTACATACGTAACCGGAGACATTCCCTTTCGAAAGGGAACTCGCGCTGCGTCAGCTTGACGCTACGGGGAACGAAATACCAACGCCACCATGCCGAGGGGAGTGCATGCCCACTGGCAGTGACAACTGTCAGGACAAGCAAATTCAAATGAAATGCCTGAACCACTCCCCCTCTGGTCACACAAGGCTGTCAGTGACAGCATTCCCTACGATCATAGCCCGAGCTATAAGCCTCGTCAGGAACCTAAGTGCGGCTGCACGAGGTCCTATTCAGGCCGCTCAAAGGCCTGGATCCAACCCATTCAAAGGAAGGGGGCTCCTTTAAGGGAATGTGGCTAGGGGGCCCTAGGGCGCCCCAGCCAGCCACTAACGCCGCCAAGGCGGCCTAGCTTGGTGCCTTTTTCAACGGGCACTTCGGCCGGGCCATCCTTGTCTGTTCGAGAACAGAGCCTCTGGATACTCGCCTCCTGAAGAGGCATCCAGTCCAAGGGACTGCAGAATGGCAGTGTCCTCCTCGAGCCGGATCTCAGAGACGGGCATCCTGGAGAGCAGTACTCAGCATAGCGCTTTCGACCCTTGCCAGCGAGGGGAGTTAATCTGCTCGATCCTAGGATCTACTGAGTTATTATCAAGTAGAAACACTCAGAAGGCCAGACTGGCCTAAAAGCTGATCTAATTGGGAGGCCTCGCGAGGGGCCTACGACCATCTGATCAGGCCCAGGCAGCTTCGGGCTCACAGACGACCCTCGAAGAGAGGGGAGCTTAAAAAGGGGCTGCCCGGTAGGTAAGCCAGGTTGTAGGCTAAATTCCCTCCCATGGGAACCAAGTAGCAGAAGCGACCTCAGTCGCGCTAGGGTAAGACCATCCTCAGATGCTGCCAAATAAGGGGCAGATACCACTAGCTGTCAGCATATGCCAGTAAACGGTTCTTGAACTGAGAACCCAACCCCTCAGGGAGGCCTAGTGAGGCCTATTACATGATAGCAGTCGAAGCCCACTGTCGAAGTAGCTGGAAAAAAAGAAGCTCGTCTCCCCAGGGAGGCCTGGAGAGGCCTACTACTTAATAGCAGGCTATACTAGCTGCCCGAGCATCCTGACTCGGGAACTCCCCCTCAGGGAGGCCTAGTGAGGCCTATCGCCTGGTAATGAGCTCACAGGGAGGCTGAGTGAGGCCTACCACCTGCCAACAGTCCATGCTAGTCCACATGACTGAAAACCTTGGGACATGCCATCAGGGGAGGCCCGGCTTGAGGCCTGCTACCCATGGCAAACCTTCAGGGAGGCCTGGTGAGGCCTACTACCTGGCAATCCCACATGCCTGCTGCCAAAGGCATCCTGGTCCCGGGGCTCACCCCTAGGGACATTCAGGAACTCACATCCAGGGGAGGCCTAGTGAGGCCTACTACCTGGTAATCCCACATGTCTGCTGCCAGAGACATCCTGGTCGCTGGGCTCACCCCTAGGGACAGTCAGGAACTCACATCCAGGGGAGGCCTGGTGAGGCCTACTACCCGGTGGCGAGCCACAGGGAGGCCTGGAAGGGGCCTGCTGCCTGCTCGCAATCCACGCTGACCGTCACGGTCGACTGGCGACTGGCATCCGTGGAGCCCATCTTCAGGGAGGCCTGTTGGGGCCTACTACCTTACAGCAGACCTGCGGGGACGGCTTCCTGTTGTGGCAGGCATGAAAAACTGGCTGCTATAACTCCTGGACTGACAGCGGCTTCTCTGCTGGCTGACAAGATAACAAAGAAAGGTTATTAGTTGGTAATTCTGCTACTTGAGGCCGACATCGTTGGGGAGTAAACACATAGCAATCAAAAGGGGCCGACTTTGCAAAAGGCCTACTTCCCAAGGCTGACTACCTATCTAGGTTGCAGCTATTAATCGCTAACCTCCCCAACGTCGGGACTCACTCGCAAGGAGGCCTACTGAGGCCTACCACCTGACCCGGAGTCTACTGCCCAGACTGCCCGAGTTGGCTGCTCACAGCCAAATGGCTTCCCCAAGGTCTCAACCTGGGGCTAATCCATCCCAGCGGCCTACTTTCGGGCCTACTGTATGACAGTTGCAGTCTTACCAGCAGCGCCTACAAGCTCTGGAACCTAATTACATTACTCATGACAGGGTACTCGGCAAAAACAACGCCCTGGACCCCCTAAGCGGGGGGAGTACCACATACGCCACCTACCACATGAAGGACCTAGCTTAAAAGCGGCCTACCATTACTGCAAGGGCGTCAGCCATGGCAATGCTCTGGCTTCAAGGGAGCTCACTACCAAACCAACATATGACAAAGGTTACGAAGTGCTGCTCAACCCGAGCCATGGGTGAGGCAGAATGATACAGAGCTAGGAGTGGGATACTCTAATCTACCCTGTCTTAACAGAGGGGTACTGCCACCTGGCCAGGACATATACACAGGGCCAGAGCCTGCCAAAAACTGGCGGCTTTTAAGAAACTAGCTCTGGAGGGCAGGGTTGAGCTACGCATACAATCTCTTCGTACTCGAACGAAAGATGGCCTAACCCTGCCCCACGACCACTGGCTAAGTCGCTATCAATTCTGCACAGCAACAACCTGCATTACTAGTGAAAAACCCCAGAACGCAGAGAAGGGGGCGGGCCTTGACCGGACGACTCTACATGAGAGGAGGCTTACATTAGGGATATTCAAAAAACCAATTCACTTATTGAATAGCTACCCGGGGCGCCAACACATTTAGCGGACGCCACCATAATCCCTAGAAAGCCTAGGCCAATCTAGATCTATACCTGAGACCCGATAGGGCCACTCCTATTGCACCAGACAAAAGGACACTCGGGCAGAAGTGCCAGTCGTATACTACATCTGGCCCTATATCTAACTGTAGTTCTAGCGTAGTCTGATCCTGCATTCTCAAAAAACGTATACTGAGAGAGGATACAAACCGCCTTACCCCGAGGCGGCTACCAGTTACCAGTTTAAAACTAGGAGAAAATACACGCCTAGCAATACGCTACATACCCGCAGGAATGAGCGACGCCTTCCCAGACATACTCTTTTTTTTTTTTTTTTACTTTGGGAGGTTAAAAACTATTCCACACAGCGAGCAGTTACAGCTCTTAAATATAACTCATATCCTTTGCTGGCTCTCTACTAGCAACACTAGCTCACCATGGAGCCCAAGCAACTGGTGTATAATGATCGTTCTAGCCATCCTAACAGGGGAACTACAGGCCCTACAGAAATATCCAACAATCCACAGCGATCCCCGAAGCCCTCTACAGGGAGCATGAGTCAGAAAATATATAAATATTTTTCCCTCTTATAAGGGACTTACCCGCTCGCCTGCAGCGCGCCATGATATCCACCCACAAGCTTAATTCACCACATGAATGCTTAGGTGTACCACTACCATGGGACAGAGGGGGCGCACTCACAAACCAGCCAGGCGGGCCCTAGCACATCATCGCGGACCCACCTAGGCCGAATGTAAGAAGCGCCTGGGGAGAGAGGAAGAAGAGGAGTGAGGGTCAATATCATTCTTAACTCACCCTCAGGGAGGAGACCCATCATGAACGCTGACTGCGTTTTGTGATACACAGCTCCTACTTCTGCCGGGAGTCCACCTCTCTGTGCCCCACCCTCGACTGTGGGGGGCGCGCAAGAGGCAATGCTGGCCCTCGGGCCCCGTCACTGGTCCTCGGACCGTGACGCTTCCCGCCTGCCTGGGACCCGGATCTCAGTGGTATGCAGGTCCTCAGATGCTGCCAAATGCGCAATTCCTCCGCGATGCTGGCCCTCGGGCCCAGTCTCCGCCTGCTGCGCAACCACAGCATCAGGGAAACATCCCCTGATCGAGATCCCTCAGCAAACCGGCCTGGTGCATATGAAACACTGCCATGGTGTAAGAAGTTTCACCGGGCTGACCTGCTGCCGTGTATGCCCTGCCATTAAAGCGACACATCGTTTTAGGTGGCAGGGTTGGAGCTCTCAGCTTCCCAGATGCGAGATTGCACACATCCCGTTAACCGGAGGCAACGACACATACCCATATTCTCCTATCCTCCTGCCATCAGCGACATACCGCTGATGTCATACTGCTGATGTCAGTGAATATGAGCCGAATATAGGTTATTCCATGCCCCCTCGATCTAAATAGGAAGATCAGGAAGGAATGAAAGCCCAACTGAGCCGATGATTATTGCTGGGGGGAAATCGATCGTTTAATCCAACACGAGCGACCTCTCCTCTAACGCGGCAACATGGCGGGCGCAGCGTTAGCGCGTTTCATAACATTCATCGGCTCAGCATACACAGTCGGGATGGCTGAGAAGATTAATCCTCCTTCTCACAGCCATCCCTAGAGCACTTGCAAACAAGTCTCGTCAGCCGCCAGATCGTCAAAGGGAAGAATGCCTTCCCGTGACGATTTAGCGAGCTCTATCTGGGAAACCCGTGACGCGCGGCCACGCACAGCCTCGGCATGAGCGGGACTGCATCATTGGTCTCGGATGCCAGACCCTCTTCCCTCAGGAAGAGAATCAGACGAGAGCAGAGCGATCTCGGATTGACAAACACTCACGTTTATACAAACAAACAAACAGCTTGATAAGAGCTGATTGTGCATGATCTCGATCCCAGGCAGAAACACACAGCTTGTGTGTATATAATAATGAATTTGGATTACCTTACTCGAAGCAATTCAGACAAAACAGTCCCTGAAGACGAAAAAGCGGTGTCATGTTTGTGAGGCGCCCTTATATACTTCCTGGTCGCACCTTGATGACATCATAGGCTGTCGCCGGTCAATAGGATTGCCGTGATTCGATAGTAGTTCAGACACCTGTCACGCTGGAGGCGTTCCCCGTAGTGTCAAGCTGACGCAGCGCGAGTTCCCTTTCGAAAGGGAACAGTATGTGCACACAATGTTTTGAGCAAATATTTCACATAGTCACACACAGACATCAAGATTTTGCATATGATTCACAACAACGGTGACAATCAAGCATGAGTTTTGTACTATGAACTACTACTACCAATCATGCATTGCAGCATGAAGCTTTTTTTGTTTTGATTGTCACCGTTGTTGTGAATCATATGCAAAATCTTGATGTCTGTGTGTGACTATGTGAAATATTTGCGCAAAACGTTGTGTGCACATACTGCAAACCATCTTCTATTTAATGTACTTTAATTTATCATCTTTCAGGACAAATTATCATTTTATTGCTATTGGTGCCAATACAGTAGATTGCCAAGCTTATAGTGGATATAATAAATGACTATTTGCCAAAAAAGAACACAAAACTTAAAATACAACATCAGATGCTCACTTTCTGATGATTTAGTCATCAACAAGGAGTTTGCAACACCTAAAGTCGCTTTGTCTTTGCTTTCTCAGCCACAACTATTGTGTTTCACACACACAGTTACAGCAGCCAATGAAAAGCTAACTCAAGTACAGGGACCAAGAGCTCAACTAAAGCAAACGCTTCCCACCACAATGTTGACTTCAAATGAAACATAAACATCAACATCTAAAGCTCTGTGAATTCTCAGTAAGAGCTTCTGTAGACGTCTGACAGAAATAGTCAAAGTGTGGCTTATGTCTGTGATTAAGGGCAGCACCAGTGTCTCAGGGGGAAACAATGTCTCCTCACAGCAAAAAGATCCTGGATTGAATCCCACGATTCTCTCACGATCCAAAGATGTGTGAATTACAGATGCTAAGTTGTCTAAAGTGTCTAAAGGTGTGAGCTAAGTTTCTTTTATTTTCATGATTTCTGGACAAACACACACTGTCTGTGAGTTGCTTTGCAATTACAAATGGAAAATATGTCCACAATTTGAACTAGTTTTTAACCTTTAGGTTCCATGAACGTCTCTATCGGACGTGCAGAACACGTCAAAAACAGACGTCATAAAAACTTTCATTCTGGCTCCCCAGTGGACGTCTTTTCAACGTACGCCTCTAGGGGCAAAGACATTGAAAAGACGTCTTTTGGACATAACTTTGCTCAGTGGGTGAAGCAGAGCTACGAACTGATTGTCCTATTTCCCCTCACCGCGAACAGGGCGATCAGTTCTAGCTCTGCTTCAGCTGTGCGATTAGCTCACGAGGGCCGACCAGAATTACTGACATGCCAGAAATTCATCCGATCGCCGCTCGTTTCTCCCTGTACACTGGACAAATATGGGATGATTTTACTATCAAAATGATTAATAAATGCACGCACAATAATCCATGAACTTGATACATTTTGTAGATATTTTTACTGTCCACAAACAAATGCCTTTCAACTTATGTGTGCTAAATACAGAATTGCATGAATGTGCAGCATTTTGTACAAATAGACATAATTGTGAATGCAAAACTTTTGTATTAATGTTGGTCAGAATCTGTGCATGCAACGAGTAAGATGTGCATTTGTGGATCCGGTGCCGCGCATGCATTCATTAACTCATATGAATCAAATAGGATCCACTCACAAACGAGTCAATGAATGCATGCGTGGCGCTGGATCCACAAATGCACATGTTGCTTTGCTGTCTCTGTCTTTTTCGTGCTTGAAGTCTGTTAAGCCGCGCTTTAATCTGAATGTGCATTACTGCCGCCTATTGGATTAGATTGTGGCGCATTCGATCAGTAGGGGAAAATATTAAAAATTCTTTATTAACCCTGTATTCTTTAGATACATAATTAAATGTATATAAATTATACATGGTTTAAATAATAATAATAATAGCCTACATTTTATAAATTTAAAACAGGCTATGATTTATATAACTGGATGACCACAAGAATCAAGGACTCTGTGATAGTCATTAATCTCTCTGCATGTGATGTAGCTAGCCGAAAACACTAGAGGATTGGAGATGTTTTCCATGATGGAGGCGATTTTAAAACAATAATTAAAACAGTAATATTAACAATATGCCTACTAATAATAATCAAATGGTTCGTCCCATTGAGTTAAATTTATGGTAGTAGTTCTTTGTTAATCCACTCACTTGTTGGCGGAGATTCATCCTTTGAGGAGAATGAATGTGCTCACATTTCACAGAAATGTACCCAATTGATTTGGATTTGCTTTAACATGTTGAATGATGGGACAGATAGATTGAGTAAGCCTCACCAGTGGAGAATTAAGCTGACCAAAAATCAACATTGATTCAATGTTTGTCTTTTCAATACTGAAAAGCATGGAATTATCAACATTGATCCAATATTATTTAGCATTGCATTTTCAACATTGGTCCACTATTTATTTTGCAACAAATTTTCAACATTGATCCAATATTATTTAGCATTGACATTTCAACCTCAACCAAATTGATGATTCTGATGGAATTTCAACATTGACTCGATTCATTATTTTACCGCAGTCAAACTCTTTTTATTTATTATTTTACCACAGTCCCACTCTTTATTATTTAATATATTAAATAAATATATTTTCTCGCAGAGTGCAGATTGCAGGTTAATGATGACGTGGTTATCTTTTGACTCCCTGGCCCCGCCCCCGACACAGCGCCTTGCAACTTGCTCAAAATAAAAAAAGTCAGATCAAAATTGATAACAGGAAGCGCAAAGGCGGCACTGAAAAGGCCAGAATAAAAAAGAAGAAAGCTTTGGAAACTGACCTGGCCAAATGTTCTAAGCTGAGCACATTTTTCCTCAAAAAAACAAATGAAGACGACGAGGCCGGTAAGTAAGCTAACGTTAAGTTAAGGTAGTTAGGAGCAGTGCAAGATGCTAGCGACCATGCAAAACAACGTTGTCTGCAAACCACGTTCATGTATCAAACTTTTTCTTGTTGCTCTTCAGCAGCAGCCGCCTCTAGTCAGGTTTGCTGCTAACAGTGAAGAGCAACACCCAGTAACGTTACCAAAGCTCCAGTCATGAGCCCAACACACCAGAATGGGCAGGTAGGATTGTCAATCAGAAGAACTAATAGTAATGAAGAGCCCTGCTCAATGAAAAATGCCCTGAGATAATTAATGATAACTGATCATTCATCAATACATTAATGAAACTGACTTGACTTGATTTGAAAGCTTTGTAAAAAGGGGATATTTGTGGTGAGAAATAAATGTAACAAATTTCGCTGTGTCAGAAAGAGAGCCAGGACCCAGTTGTGAAGAGACTAATGCTCTCACTGTGAATTGTACCATAGTGTGTGAATAAGCAAACATTATCACTAAAAAAATGCTTTTCTTACTTAGTATCTTACTTGTTTCCAGTTCAAATATAGAAAATATTCTTAATTCAAGATACATTTACTGGACAAGTGAAAAGGCAAAATAAATGATGTCTTGTTTTCTGAAAAGAAAAAACACCCTAAAATTTGTTGTTGTTGTTGCTTAAAACAAGCTAAATCTAAAACAATTATTTTTTAGATAACAGTGCAGTACTTGTTTAATTCTTTAACTAAAGTTCTCATATTTGTGAAAAATATTTGAAGTTGTAAAGCAGCTGTTTCCTTGAAAAAGAGATGCTACTGTCATTAGAAAGTGCAATACATTTTATTTTAATCTTTATTTTTCATATATTTATTTTTGTTATATTTTTTTTTCTTCATTTCAATGTTTGGATATTTATGAATACTAATTCTTAAAGAATATAGACTGTCCTGTTATTTACTGTTCTAATAAATATTCACTGGGAAGCAAAACTTAGGCTACTGTTTTTGCACTGAATTGGAAATGATATTTTTTTAAAAATACAAAGAATTACAAGGCTGTATAGAACGGTCTAAGGCATGAAACTCCAGACGCAATGAATTGTCCGTCCAACAGGGGTGTTTAATGCGGGGCTTGAGAGTCGTTGTTCCCCACAATCTGTGGAAAAGAGTACTAGATGAACTGCACACTGGCCATCCAGGAATTGACCGAATGAAAGCCGTTGCTCGCAGTTATGTCTGGTGGCCTGGTGTTGATACTGACATTGAACTGCAAGTGAAACGTGTCAGTCATGTCAGCAAATACAGAAAATGCCATCCCAAGCACCCCTCCACCCATGGGAGTGGCCAAGCAAACCATGGGAACGCATACATGTAGATTTTGCTGGGCCATTTGAGGGTAACATGTACCTAGTCATGGTTGACGCACATTCGAAGTGGCCTGAGGTGCAGTTGATGACAAAAAACATTGAAGTTTTGCGGAACCTCTTCAGCCATTATGGACTGCCTGAAGTCCTTGTGAGTGATAATGGACCACAATTTGTCTCTCAGGAGTTTGTAACTTTCCTGAAGGCCAACCATGTAAAACATATCCGTTCCGCCCCATATCATCCGGCAACCAATGGGCAGGCTGAAAGGTTTGTTCAGTCGCTAAAACAAGCATTGAAAGCTTCTAAAGGCAGGGGTCACCAACATGGCACCTTACCAGTGAGCTGCATCAAATTTATTTATATTTTTTTTGCTAATATTTTTTAAATCACACTTGCATTGGTCTAAATTTGAAAATGACAATATTTAAAAAAAAAAATCTAAAAAATTTTTTTAATATTAGATTAGAGCTAGCTGGTCTCCACGGCAACAGTGCAGGTGAGGAGATGATTTACCCCCGAAGACATGGCAGAAAAAAGAAAGAAAACATACAGTTTTCACAGTGAATGGGAGGAAGAGTTCTTTTTTTACCACTGTGAAAGATTCCTGTGTGTGTCTCATTTGCGGGGCGACGGCAAAGCGGCACAATGTGGAGAGACATTTCCGAACGTGTCACGCAAACTACCATGCTAACTACCCGCCGGGCAGCGCACTATGAGTGGAAAAAGCACGCGATTTAAAGGCAGGTTTGTGCAAACAGCAGTCTTTGAGATTTTAACGTTAGGTGTTTGTAACGTTAGGTGTTCATCGGATAACGTTAAGTATGAATGAGCATTTAACAGACTGGTTTGCAGAACAGAGTTGTCATCTGTTTACTTCCTTGCTACAACGTACAATTAACGTATTACAGGAAAACACATCGATGAAAAATAAATCAGACTTACAGGTTGTGGCCCGTAAACAGCTTCTGTTTGTAAATCCAGCTTTCAGGACAAGCCGTTGTGCATATCCTGCATTGAACTCGCGAAGTTTGTGGAAGTTTTCCTCAGTGAAATGTGCTGCGGGAGCCCCGTACGCGTCATGCATGATTCACACTGGCCGTGTTTGTCTCACGCAGCTGACGTTGTGCGAATCCTGTTGTAAATGACCGAAAGAATATGTGTGTGTCACTTTAAATATGTTATGTGTGCGCGCACGCTCTCTAGGTAACGTAAGCGGTAACGCAGGCAGAAGAGAGTGGTGCGTACGAGGATCGCATGGTTTCCCACATGGGTTTATTATAAGTTTGAAATATACGCTGTAAAGAGTTGATGCACTTCATGTTTGGTTCCTTTAGTACCCTTTGGCAAGCAGAGCGAGGTATGTGTCTTTATTGTGTGTTTTTATGTTGTATTTTGTAAGGTAATATAATTTTGTATGTCACATGTTATTTGTCAGGCTCTTCTGGTTAATTTCTCATGTATGTAATCATTTATTTGCCCTTTGAGTATCTGTAAATGTGTATTTGTTTTTAAATAATGTGTTATTTGTACATATGTTTGTATTTCTGAGTATATTGTTTCTTTATGTAGTTTCACGGTGCTACAACACAACGTTCTCAAAGTCATGATTAATGGCGCTCAAAGCGAGCGAAATAAAGAGGTTTAAGCACCCGTCGAAACTCTCTGTGTCTCGTTTGTCGACGCCGAGGGGCTGCTACACCTGTATTGAACTCGCGAAGTTTGTGGAAGTTTTCCTCCGTGAAATGTGCAGGGGGAGCACCGTGCGCGCCTGTTCCCCTCCGTCTCAAACACACGTGCATATAACATGCTGTATGTTAAACGCTCTGCAACGCACCCCTGTCCCACAAGGAAGCCTGAACAAAGCAAGTACCCCAGACCTGCAATCCGGATGAAAATAACAGCGTTTCGTCGGCATTGCAGCAACACCACTCCAGCCTAACTATACCACAACAGCGCCTCAATACAAAATGGCCTCACCCCCCCATATTTAATATTCTCGGAGGAGGGGTTTATGTAAATATTGAGCCTGGTGATGTCACCAACCCTGGAGGAATGTCTGTAGTCGCCTACTGGCCATTTTCTGTAGTCCTTAGAAATTGATTTCTTTAAAAGCAAATATCTCCCTTTGCTTTAAACTTTGATCGTTGTAACTTTGCAGATGTTGTTTATGCTCAAGCAGCAACATTACACGCTAGCTAAAGTTAGAATAGTGAAATCGTGGTTTACCACCCCTTTAAAGACGAGAAATGTGGAACGGATGTAATCGCCACTCTCTCCGATGTCCAACTGGGGGCAACTACAATGGTTAGAAGAGTGTCGGCTATGTCTGGGAACTTGGCCGATCAGCTGGACCGGGATCTGGCGAAGTGCAGGTGGTTCAGCATCCAGTGTGATGAGTCTGTGGACAGCAGCAGTACAGCGCAGCTGATGGTCTTTATCCGTATGGTGTTTGATGATTTCTCCACAAAAGAAGAACTTCTGACACTACTGCCCCTAAAGACAACTACGAGGGGAGTTGACATCTATAACGCGGTGAAGGAGTTTTTCGCTGAGAAAAAGGTACCGTTGGAAAAGCTAGTATCAGTGACTACTGACGGGGCTCCTGCTATGATCGGCCGACATATGTGATTCATCGCTCACTGTAAAGGTGACCCAGAGTTCCCAAACTTCATAAATCACTACTGTATCATTCACCAGCAGGCGTTATGTGCAAAGGTGATCGGCTTTGGGCACGTTGTGACGATCATAAACAGCATCCGCTCCAGAGCTAAACAGCACAGAACATTCAAGGTGCTATTGGAGGAGCTGTCAGCTGAATATGGTGACCTGCTACTACACATGGATATACGATGGCTCAGCAGGGGACTAATTTTGCTTCGTTTTTTGTCCCTTTTGGGGGAGATCAAAGAGTTCATGCAATCCAAAGGCGAAGACACCTCGCTGCTGGAGGACACTGAGTGGACACTTGACCTTGCATTTTTAACGGAAATTACTGGGAAACTGAACCATTTGAACTGTGAGCTGCAAGGCAAAGGCAAGACTGTTGCTGACATGATAAGTGCTTTAAATGCATTTAAAGCCCAGATGAACATTTTCTCTTTGCATTTACAGAGAAAAAAGGTGCTGCACTTTCCCTCTGTGCAAATGGTGCTGAAAGACAATGCTTCTGCGTCTGAGACGTTTGACAAAGTTGCAGAAAAGTACTCTCAATTCATAAACAGACTTGGGCAAGAGTTTGAGAACAGGTTTTGTGACCTTTATCAGCTTGAGCCATGTGTGTCATTCATTTCCAATCCTTTCATGAACGTGGACACAACATGCATTGCTGAACAACTAAGTGCAACGTTCAGCTTGGATGCTGGACAGGTGGAAATCGAAATTGTAACATTGCAAAATGACATTCACCTCAAAGCCTATCAAGCTGCACCAAACTTTTGGTGCCTTGTTGACACAGAAAAGTACAGTGGTGTATGCACAGCAGCTATGAAGGTTGCCAGCCTGTTTGGTTCAACCTATCTTTGTGAATCAGCCTTTTCTGACATGAACTTCATCAAAAACAAACACAGAACACGCCTCACTGATGCACATCTGCAAGACTCACTCAGAGTTGCAGTGTCAAGTTACACCCTAGATTACAATACACTGGTGAACAGCATGCAATGCCAGGCTTCCCACTAACAGACAAAGAAACTGATAACAGATGTTCTCAGTGGCAACATGGCAGTTGAATTCAGTTATTGGAAAATCGTTAAAAATGCTGTAGATTTGGTGATAAGTTCAGGGAAATCTGAAAGTTGATTTTTGTATGTTATTTGAATGTATGTAACATGTAATTGATAATCTGTACAAACATGGTGCAACGTAGTGCATGATTTGTTATAAAATTGTTAGTGGCTAGTGAAAAGGTTGTAGAAGTGATCATTTGAAAATGTAAATACTTGCAGAGATTTATAGAAATAAAGTGTTGCATATTGATATTTATCTGTTTCTTGTTAAATCATTGTTGATAATTATTCTGAGAAATCATTAACTTGATCAGTGTAGATGAATATCATTAATTATTAATAATGACATATAATTAAAGGTAAATTGAGCAAATTTGCCATTTCAGAAATGTGTATATAAAACTGGTAGCCCTCCGCATTTATCGGTACCCAAGAAGTAGCCCTCAGATTCAAAAAGGTTGGTGACCCCTGTTCTAAGGGCTCCTTTACTCTTCAGAGAAGGCTGGAAACTTTCTTGCTGACATACCGCCAGAGCCGGCTCTCCCTATAAGCGAACTAAGCGGCTGCTTAGAGCCCCGCCGCCACTAGGGGGCCCCCTAACTACAGATTGCACTCGCCAGCGTCGCCGCAGTTTATCACGCAAGACGCTCAATTCGCGGCATTCACACCGCGCGATAAGCGCCTTCCGCGCCGCGGGACCTCAAGACGCGCGTCAACGCGCCTTTCCATTGACTTAACATTGAAATCAAATCACTCGCGCCAGACACTCTATTTGCGTTTGGTGTGAACGCAGCATAACGTTAGCTGTCCGTCGATTATGCTGAATCAACATTAGTAGTAAATATGCTATACCTTATGTCAGAATGATTTATGGCTTTGACCTTTGACCTTTAGGGGCGGGGCTTTCCGGGTGAGGGGGGTTATCCGGTATAGGTCATAATGACCTTTGACCTTGTTGTTTCCCTTCCCCTCCCCTCCGGTATAATATATCATGTTTTGACAGAAAGTTTTTATCTTTGATGTTACGGTTTTATTGTTTGAAGTTAGTATAATATCTCATGTTTTGACATAAAGTTTGAGTTTTGACATACGGTTTTTTGTTTGAAGTTAGTATAATATATCATGTTTTGACATAAAGTTTGAGTTTTTGACATACGGTTTTTTGTTTGAAGTTAGTATAATATATCATGTTTTGACATAAAGTTTGAGTTTTGACATACGGTTTTTTGTTTGAAGTTAGTATAATATATCTTGTTTTGACATAAAGTTTGAGTTTTTGATGTCGCTGTACTGTGAAAACTGAAGTGTATTTCACACAAACAGGATTCACAATATCATGTTTTGACAGACAGTTTTTATCTTTGATGTTACGGTTTTATTGTTTGAAGTTAGTATATCATGGTTTGACAGAAAGTTTGAGTTTTTGATGTCAGGATCTCCCTCCCACCCTCCGCATTTCCAGAGCATATCTGACTGTGCTGTGACAGTCTGAAACGTATCACACACATGCATTCTGTTCTTTTAAAATAATATAAATGAAAAAATACCTCACGCAAGTTGAATGTTTATAAAATAGCATACTAAAAAATCCAAATATTTACAGAGTTGAAGGAAAACAAACCTGCTTTTGAAGCAGCACAATACTAATCATGTCTTGACACAAAGTTTGAGTTTTTGAAGACTCAGGGGTGTATGTGTATGTGTGTGTGTGTGCGTGTGTGACAGGTGAATAAGCATACCGCTTTAGATCTCTCCTAATTTATTACCCAATTATAATCTTTTAGCAGTAGTACATCCGTAGGAGCAGGCCGCCTGTGACAGTCTCAAGTGAAAAGCATTCAGTAGGCCCCAAAAGGTCATGGTCAGTCATGAGATAATGTATTTTTTGACGTTTAGTTTTGACCTATGACTTAGCGTATGTTAAATCATGATGTGTGTGCGTGTGATTTTTGACGTTTAGTTTTGAGCTATGGCTTAGCGTATGTTAAATCATTGTGTGCTTTTAGGTTACAGGAACATGTGCGCATTCCAGAAACTATACAAGGGTATATAAATGAAATACTTATAAACATCTTACTAATTTAAGTAAGTTGAAAAAATATTCTTTAAAAGGTATATAAATGAAATGCTTCTATTCTTCATAGAATATAGTATGACCCGTTTTTATTTTTTATTTTCCTGAAGTTCCTCTCACTAGCGTTTGACGGTCCTTGCCCATCCTCCTATCTCTCTCAAAGCGAGATGTTACAGGGCACAGGGGGACCCCAGTGTGTGTGTGTGTGTGTGTGTGTGTGCTTTTAGCCTTAACGTTATAGGAACATGTCCGAATTCATAGCAGAAACTTTTATCACAGTCTAAAACACAGTCTACAAAAGTGATAAAAAACAATAGTTTAACTGAATCGACTTTTAGAAAAAATCACCCAGCTTTAGAAACAATACGATGTATGAAACATGTACACAAAAATCAAACTTACATTTTTTAGAAATCATTTCCCCTCTTTTCACACCGCTGCGGGGATATTGGCTCTCAAAAACAAGGGGTCGCGCGCCTGTCTCTGTGTGCGCACCCCTCACATTCCAGAGCCCAGCGAAATCCTATCTCTCTCAAAGCAAGGTGTTACAGGGCGCAGGGGGTCCCAGTGTATGTGTGTGTGTGTGTGTGTGTGTACGCGCCCCCTCTGACATCTTCCCTCGCATTCCAGCGATTCCAGTGACAGGTTCTTCTCATGCAGAAAGATATAACACATGTAACCGTATATTGTATGCATTGAACCTATTTCTTCATTATATCCTATTTGTATGTAAAATGATAAAAAGCAAATATTTGAACCTGTATCAAACTAAACAACAAGAACAAAGTTAGCAAATGTCTTTCCAGAGCCAATGTTGTTCGTACTCATTTTATTTCCAAGCCTAATCTTAAAAGTTTAAATTAGATCTAAATTAAATATTTAAAGTTTTAATAAAATCGTATCTTCTTAATCTTCCTATAACAGTGATGTATCCAGCATCTGACGCACCATACTGGATGATTTCTGCTTAAACTCATCATAAACCATCATTTTTATATATACCTCATTTATACAAATAGTCAAGCAGGTCTTGATTAATATAACATCCTATGATTTTTAAATCCAGCATAAAGGACCGTTTTTACTAAACAGAGAATGTTCCATTACTTTATAATGTTTTAGAGCTTATTTCTACAAAGATGCCATTCAAAAAAAAAAAAAAAACGAAAAAAGCAATAGTTGTTTTTATGTTAGTGTGTTGTGTTTGGCATCGCCTCAGACATTGTAGGTGGAAATATATATTACACTCAATAATAATGATAATCTTGCTAAATTTACTGAAACACAGGTAATCAAACATTGTAGTTTTAGGTAGATTAAATATATATATTACATACAACAATGTAAATACATTGAATGATTAACTTACAAAAGGAAATGCACTGTATAAAATCTCTCTCTCTCTCTCTCTCTCTCTCTCTCGCTCTCTCTCTCTCTCTCTCTCTCTCTCTCTCTCTCTCACACACACACACACACACACACACACATACACTGGGGCCCCCTGCGCCCTGTAACACCTTGCTTTGAGAGAGATAGGATTTCGCTGGGCTCTGGAATGTGAGGGGTGCGCACACAGAGACAGGCGCGCGACCCCTTGTTTTTGAGAGCCAATATCCCCGCAGCGGTGTGAAAAGAGGGGAAATGATTTCTAAAAAATGTAAGTTTGATTTTTGTGTACATGTTTCATACATCGTATTGTTTCTAAAGCTGGGTGATTTTTTCTAAAAGTCGATTCAGTTAAACTATTGTTTTTTATCACTTTTGTAGACTGTGTTTTAGACTGTGATAAAAGTTTCTGCTATGAATTCGGACATGTTCCTATAACGTTAAGGCTAAAAGCACACACACACACACACACACACACACACACACACACACACACACTGGGGTCCCCCTGTGCCCTGTAACATCTCGCTTTGAGAGAGATAGGAGGATGGGCAAGGACCGTCAAACGCTAGTGAGAGGAACTTCAGGAAAATAAAAAATAAAAACGGGTCATACTATATTCTATGAAGAATAGAAGCATTTCATTTATATACCTTTTAAAGAATATTTTTTCAACTTACTTAAATTAGTAAGATGTTTATAAGTATTTCATTTATATACCCTTGTATAGTTTCTGGAATGCGCACATGTTCCTGTAACCTAAAAGCACACAATGATTTAACATACGCTAAGCCATAGCTCAAAACTAAACGTCAAAAATCACACGCACACACATCATGATTTAACATACGCTAAGTCATAGGTCAAAACCAAACGTCAAAAAATACATTATCTCATGAACTTTCTGTCAAACCATGATATACTAACTTCAAACAATAAAACCGTAACATCAAAGATAAAAACTTTCTGTCAAAACTTGATATATTGTGAATCCTGTTTGTGTGAAATACACTTCAGTTTTCACAGTACAGCGACATCAAAAACTCAAACTTTATGTCAAAACAAGATATATTATACTAACTTCAAACAAAAAACCGTATGTCAAAAACTCAAACTTTATGTCAAAACATGATATATTATACTAACTTCAAACAATAAAACCGTAACATCAAAGATAAAAACTTTCTGTCAAAACATGATATATTATACCGGAGGGGAGGGGAAGGGATACAACAAGGTCAAAGGTCATTGTGACCTATACCGGATAACCCCCTCACCCGGAAAGCCCCGCCCCTAAAGGTCAAAGGTCAAAGCCATAAATCATTCTGACATAAGGTATAGCATATTTACTACTAACATTGCTTGCGCTATGGTCCAGCCGTCGGCCCCAGCTCTGGGCTACAGACCGCGTAGAGACAGACACACCTCCTTTGAATGTATTTTCTTTTTAACAGTTAACGTTACATGACCTACTCTAGTTCTGGGAAAGAAAAAAACGAAAAATCTTTGTCTCAATAGACGCTTATTACAATAAAAAAATAGTTTAAGAACATTCGAGAGAAAGAAAGTAAAAAGGAAGAGAAAGAGCAATCATTTGACAGTCAAAATCAAAATGAAGTTTAAAATAAAGCGGTTAAATACAAGCTTTTTCTTATGGTCTTAATTGAATAGGCAATTAAAGATTATTAATAAATATTAATCTATATACTATTATGAAATATTTTATATATTGTTAAGCTAAATCGCTCAGACCATTTAAACCTAAAGAAAACACAGTGTCCTCTCTGAAACATTATTGAATGATGATCGATACAAGACACCTAAAAGCAAAATGGATTTGTGGTAAATTTTAGTAAAGAACACTGTAAAAAAAAAGCAGGTCCCCAATTGAAAATTTTCTAGTGAGCGATCACATCTAAATTTTTCAGTTGGCCAAATTGAATTAATGTGAATTGATGCATTTTAATTCAATTAAAATTCAAAAAATTAAATTTGGAAGAAGTAATGTATTCCTGAATGTCGGCTGTGTTATTGAACGTGGTTTAACCCCAAGTGTTTCATACATGTTATGATAGTAAGAAACATAACATCTATGACATTTAATGTACACACCTAACTCACCTTGCAAAATCAGTGAAATTGTGGGGGCCACTCTGGGCACACTCAGCATTTGTGTTTGAAAATGTAAATGGTGGTCTGTTGAAACTGGTGCATGGAACAAAGTGTGTAGCTCTGCAGATTGTGAACAAATTCCTGTTGCACAGAGCAATACCACTCTTTACCACAAGGTATGCAGTTAGTGAGCAAGTTAAGGAGTTCTGTTTGGAAATGACAAATGACCGAAGAGTAAAGAGTTTCACAAAATGTCAAGACACAACTGTTCTGGATAGTGGCAGAGGGACAGAGACTACTGATGATGAAAATTTATTGTAATTCATTTGTATGAAAATGTATATAGTGGTATGTGTTGTATAGCAGGCCAAGAATTTACAATATATTAATGTACTCCTTGACATTGCTAATTTCTATTTAATTGTCTTCTATTTCAGTAATTTAAATTTAGAAATAAACAAGCAACTTATTAAACGGACCGTATAAGTACTGGATCCATAAATGTGTACAAAACAATGAGCTAAATATAAAAAACAATGAAATAAATCAAACAAGACCATTCTGGTAGACCAGCATCATTAATGAGATCATGCTGGTAGACCAGCATCACCATCAAGACCATGCTGGTAGACCAGCATCACCAGCAAGACTATTTCTGGCATAGACTTACTAGACCAGCATTACCTTGCTGGTTGACCATCATCAAACCAGCATAGACCAACCAGTGGCGGCTCCAGAGATTTTCTGTTGCAGGTGCTATGGGGATGCTCAACACTTAAGAGAAGGTGCTTTGAATTTTGCAGCGTCATTATGGCATTATGGAGTCGCATTGAACCATCCTGGTATAAATTAATGCGTACACGCCCGCATTTACTATATTCGTTCCGCAACTATAGGCATATATATATATATATATATATATATATATATATATATATATATATATATATATATATATATATATATATATATATATATATATATATATATAATTATAATAGGCCTAAGTATTCAATGCAAGGGCTATAGATATAACATACATAAGCCTGCCAATGTAAACCTCTGAAAATATTATTTCACACAATTATGTCACAGTCGAGCCCTGAATACAACGGAGCAGCAACAGACACACGCTTCGGCCTAATATGCTCAGATCACAAAATCACACAGCCAGTTACCAACACACTAGTCTGACCTAGGGTTGCCACCTTTAGTGTGGCCAAATAAGGGACACCCATTCATTTATTTCTAAAGAACTCTTTAGAGCCTATTTGGTGCACTTTAAAGGGATAGTTCACCCAAAATGAAAATTCTGTCATCATTTACTCGCCATCATGATGTCCAAACCTGTATGAGTTTCTTTGTTCTGCTGAACACAAAAGAAGATATTTAGAAGAAAGTTTGTAACCAGGCTGCTTTGGGGGCACCATTGACTTCCTTAGTAATCTTCCTGTGTGTTCAACATAACAAAGAAATGTATACATGTTTGGAACAACTTGAGGGTGAGTAAATGATGACAGAATTTTCATTTTTGGGTGAACTGTCCCTTTAAGCAGTCATTCTGAACCAGTAATCACTTTTCTGAATTTCAAAAATGTTAACTGTTAATTTTAATTTACTTAAATTATGACTATATTATCATGTAATTATTTGTTCCATTTTTATCTAAATATTTTTTAAATGTCATAAACTTTAAATGACAGGATTATTTATTATGTATGATTAATATAGCCTAGCTAAATTATAAATTAATAATAACATGTATTAGGTTATAATCTATTAATTACCCTGTCTAAAAAATAATAAATCTGTCTGCCAAGCTCTGATAATGTATAGAATATTATATTATATATTATCCATTAAAAAAAACTATAGGCCTATACCTTTAGAAGCACGGAGGTGTCTGTCACATAGACCGGTCTGTCACCGCAGCTGTTTTAAGTCAGACAGTCTGAGACACTGAAATGCTTCTCATAAAGTGTGCAATTGGCCTGAAGTTCATCATGAATTACTGGACAGACCCATTGATAACTTTTTGATATTCAGTTCTATATCTGGAGATCTTGCATTCAAACGGTGGACGCGACGCGAGCTCGACATGTTTTTTAAAAAACGCGCAAGTTTACAGGCACACTGGCACAGCGCATGTTCTCTAGACTTCGCCGCTATGGCAACAAAGCCGCTAAAACGCAATCACGCACAAATGAGCTCCTCTACTACTTATTGTGAAATTGATTTCTTTATATGTGCTATCAGTATTCTCCACACTGCAAAATCTGTATGTTAATTGAACTATGTGTGGACCTATGTAAAATATGGGACAATTTGCATCCCGTATTGGATTGATACGGGAGCAAAAAATCAGACAGAAAATATATCATTTTACAATATTCTGCATTTTGATAAAAGCTATGTCGAATAGCATTGCATTATAAATATAATCTATTATGAATACACTTAACATGGTATAAAGAACACAGACAAACCATACATCGTCGCGATTGTGTGTTTATTAGTCTTCAAATGTCTCTATTTGCATGTTTCGCGATCTCAGGAAGCTTTTATTATGGACTTCTAGGGTGCGTTCCGTTCGACCGTAAGTGGACTGCGAAGTGGACTTCAGAGGGTATTCCGCCATTAAGTGCGATTCCAATCCAAAGGGAGCGAACATGTTCAGTCCGAAGGGTACTGCGAACAGCGCAGGGAAGAAGGGAACATCGATACATCACTTCACAGGAAGTGGAGAGCGAAAATCACCCAAATGTCTTTGCGCGTCGCGTGCATCACCTGTCTGAACTAATGATGGTGCAGAGCCGTTGGTTGGAATAGTTTTTAAACAGCTCTGCGATTAAGGAGTTTATATATGAATTTGAATATTCATAGTTATTATACAAACTAGAGTATTTATGAATGGTTATGGCAATAACTGTTACATTTGTATATCATATTTTATGAATATGTAAACAAATTAAAAGTGTTGAGAAGCACCTGAGGGCTGTCATGTTTTATATTTTTACTTTATTTACCACAGGAATGTTTACTGTATACAGCTGCACTTGGGAAAGAAAGCGCACGAGATGAGACGCTACAAAGACCATTAAGAATAGCCTACAAACATAGTTAACCAAATCAAAGTATTTTCATATTGAATGACAGGTGCAGCTTCAAATCTGTTCATAGTCAATAGCCTACAGGTTATAAGTAAACTAATAAAACTAGTGGACAATGTTTTGATTATATGTTTTAGATAGCCTATAGCCTACTGTGTGTTTTGTAAATGTATATGCTTATTATATGGTTTTCAATTTGAAAGTAAAGTAAATTACAATATTAATTTATGTCATAATCTGCACCCGTTGCCTTTCTTTGATGACGTTGCAGGGCGTTCCAAATGAGCGATTATTGTCAGCGAAGTCCACTTCAGATGATATACCGTGCTTAGGGAGTAGGGAGCAGTCACGGGCGGATCTACAGGGGGGCAAGGGGGGGCAGGTGCCCCCCCACTCTAGAGCCTTGCCCCCCCAGCTGCCCCCCTAACTTTGATGATCCAAAAACTGTACTTGTTAAAACAACCCGCCAGTATGTCCAATACATTTACCAAAAGTAAACCGTTTAATTTTTTATTTTAAATGTATTAAAATTAAAATACATAAAATACCCCTCCCCCCGCCCCTCAAATACGTCCCTGATTCAAACGTGCAGAGCGGCGTTCGCTCAGTCTGGCTCACACACAGCGAGTCTGCTGCGGTGCGGTGGCCCTTCAAACCGACTGGAGAGACTGAGCTGCCCCAGAGCCCCTGAAGGTGAAGTGAGTTTCCCCAGGTGTAGTTTAAAAACACGTTTAACTTAAAATTAAATTTGTAATGAATGTATTGTATGCTAAAGAGGATTCAGCATCAGCAAAAACAGCGAGTCTATTACGTTAGCCAAAATCAGCGGTTGTGATTCGTAAGAGCATTCTTCCCTTTGATTAGCCTAATTTTGATTTTAGTAAAGACAAGAACAGCTTAATAAAAAATATTGTATCCATAACTGCCAACTCTCACGCATTCACCGCGAGACACACGCAATTGACACGCTCTCACGCCGCACATACATTTTCTCATGCACAGAAAAATCGCGAAGCAAAGAGGACACGGAGACCGACAGACTAGACAGAGCAGGTTACTTATGATATAAAAAAATCCCAGCTCTCAGATTCTGTCACTTTTATTACGAAATTCAAACAATAAATGCCGTTTTGCCGCTTGTAAATGTTATGTGACAGATCCCTAGCTGCACGTGGGAACAATGTTGAAAGAAACAGTAGCCTACAACTTACCAATAATTTCGACCAATCAATCTAACAAAGGGGTCAATAAAACAACTGGAGAACAATTATGTCACATAACATTTACCTCAGGAAAGCCATTTAATGACCATAATAGGCTATAGCACAGGGCTGTCCAAACTCGGTCCTGGAGGGCCACTGTCCTGCAGATTTTATCTCCAACTTGCCTCAACACACCTGCCTGGAAGTTTCCAGTATGCCTAGTAAGACTTTGATTAGCTGGTTCAAGTGTGTTTAATTGTGGTTGGAGCTAAACTCTGCAGGACAGTGGCCCTCCAGGAGCAGGATTGGACACCCCTGCTATAGCACATTAGTTGGCTAGAAAAAAAAAGAGCTATAGAGAGTATTTTGCTAAATATGTGTAGTGTACCATATTACATATTTATTATATTTTTATTTATATCATTAAATAAAGTTATTATAATAAAAAAACGCATTATATGTAATTTGAGTTCTTTTTAACCTTAAATAACACTGCCAGCTGATAGGGCTCTCTGTATGTTTACAGCATTAGGTGAGTTGTTTTTTCTTGAGATTAGGTACATCTTGTGTGCCTAATAGTTAACCAAATGAGTCAATATTAAATCAAATCACAATAATTTAATTTAATTAAAATAGTAAAAAAGCGTAGCTTACCAGAAATTGTACCATGTAAACACTGTAACATGTTGTCACTAAACCCAATAAAATTCAGTTGTTAGTGACAATCACAATACACTTATTGTGATGCAATTATTATTATTTTTTTACATTTGATTTAGTTAAGCAGTCCTATTAAATCCAATTCCTCTCAGATATCACAGCAATGAAACCAGGTTACAACTGGGGAAATGACAAATACAATAGGATTAAGTACTCTAAACATAACTGGTGTGTGCATGTGATAAATCTTTCTGATTTTATATTTGTTATATAGGCTACTTATTAGCTACATGGCCCTACAGTGTAATGTAATACAAGGATAACCAGAGGTTTTCACATATTGACTTTTGCAGGCAAGAGTAGTTGAAGAAAGTAGCTGAAGTATACAGTAGTATACTGTTTTGTTTTGTTTGAACACTGGGCTTATTCCTGTTGTGAATTAAAAACCTTTGTAGTGTGTAAGGGCATGATTAAACAATAAGTACTGTAGTTTAAAAGTGGTTTTGTGTTTGTTTTGTTAAAACAATTCACATATAGGGATTTCCATGTACCGTCTACCCCTGCCACCCTGACAAGACCTCTTGCCACCCCTTTGCCCCCCCATGTAAAATTTTCTAGATCCGCCACTGGGAGCAGTGAACAGTGCGTAGGGGCCCTGTCGAATGGAATGCACCCCTATTATGGCACATGGTATCTTCTTCGTCTGTCTGTACCATATATGGACTACATGTGCACAGAGCGCCCTCCGGCTGCCAGTATGAATTGAAAACAACACATAAGAGACTCCGTCGCTCATGATAAGGCTACATCTGCGCATTTTGAGGAAGTATTGAATAAAAAATAATCCTCTGTTTAGAAATTTGACACAGACAAATGAGAATCTATCAATATTTCTCCTCATTTGCACACTTTTGAACTAAAAGCCCTGCGGGATGTTGATTTGTCGCGAGTCTTCGTGAGGAGAATAGAGGAGTTTTTTTATGAATGAGATCAGCTGAGGCTCATATTACAATCAAATGGTACCGACGCGGTTTTCATATTCATAACTCCTGACACATATTAACAAATTACTGTCACTAAAACTTTGAGAATAAAACAGAGGTAAAAAATGGAAGCTTGACTCTTAGATCTTTTAAATGATGTATAGATTGTCATGGTAATTACTTACATCTGACAGTCATCCCTTACGAAACAAAAATATATTGCAGTATATTGGAAAATATCATGTAATACATAAGGCAATATATTCCCATATATGGGATTTAATATTTATATTTTCCAATATATTGCAATATATTGAAAGCGGCAATCATTTGTATATTTTGCAATATACTGCAATATATTACATATATTGTATATATGTACCATCAATATATTAACAATATATTATAATATATTTCAAGTAATATATTGGTAAATATATTTTCCTTTCGTAAGGGATTTGAGCTAATTTAAACAAATAAAGCTTGAGGACGAATGCGCCCTCAATCCGGTTAAGAGGTTTTAAGGTGTGTACATGTCTATAATGCATTTCGATAATGTGACTAAAATAGGAATACTCCACATGTCTTAATTCGATTTGTGTTTACTTTGAGTATGACTTAAGCCGGATTAAGGTAATCAAAAATTGCTGTACGTAGCTTCTTAATCAGAGTGTTGTCTTAATGAGGTTAATATCGGAGTATTGTTGTCCATGTAAGCATACCAAATGTCATCATGCTATCTGTGAGGCCACGATAGCCCAGGTTACATAAAACAAAAATAGTCAGTCTTACCTGATGGCCCGATAGGCTGTGTGATAAACAAAGGACTGTAAAAACTATGGGCATGAGAGGCTAAGCCAATTAACACAGAGATACCATGTCAATGCCTCGATGGGCTGTAAAATGCGAAGGCCCCGATTGGCCGTGTAGTGTGGGGCCTCAAGTTTGTAATGAATACTAAGAACTGACGTCCTTCCCAGCCTTGCAAAACCTTTTTAGGACAGCCCTGAATATGTTGTTGGATTATTTGAATTCCGATTGACTAATGATTTTGTACATACAATCCAGCTCTTCGGGAGAGAAAACTTGAGCAGATGCGCATCAAATGGTGGCAAAGAAAGCATGGGTATTTAAAGTGTCCATTTGTATCACTCCACTCATCTTTATGAACAAAGCATTCTTTATAGACAACATTTTAGACAATTATTCATGTATTCATGTCATGTGAAAGCACAATGAGCCTGTGCGGCTTCCCCACTGCATACGAAGTATGTGTGAAACAGACATTACACATTCCAATCCACATTTATTCTTTGCAACTACTGAGCAGCGATTTTAAATGGGTTCTTCAAGATGTCTGTTAAAGAGTGCTTCATCTAGAAAGTATCTGTTGTCTACAAACATCTGATCAACATTTTTTTATTTTTTAATCGATTTTACTCACACTCTAAATCTAACTTTTATAAAAAATAAAAATAAATCCTAAAACGTTTTAGAGTCATATTGTAGATGAGCAAACGTATTGCACATCAAATAGTCATCTCTGTGATGGGTGATGTGTGTTATCATTGATCAATATACAGACCATGATGTAAAAACAATATAAAAAGCTTTATTCATTTTATGATAACATTAAAGGAGTAGAGTGAAGTAAAGTACAATAAATGGAGGATGATCAAATATGCGCATTTGAGATGGTATTTCATGGACTGCTATGGATGAAGTCTTTAACAGGTGTCTGTTTGTGGGAGGAGCTTGTCACACGTGTCCACACCATGGGCGGAGCCTGTTTGTGGTTGATTTGTGTCATTGTCAGAGTCTGTTGTGGGCTTGTTGGCTGCTTTGTTTGGTTCAGCTGAACAGTGTTCAGATGCACAGACTGGCACAGGTATGTAGGTTCCTGCATCTTGGTTGGTATGATATAGTGGGATCCCGTTTGTTTCTCGACGTCTTAACCTGTGGGTTGGAGGATAAAAACAATTAAGTAAGAATCTGCAAAAAGCCTACAAATTAAAACTTAATTTCACAATAGAATTTATAAAAACATACCTGCACCTCCAGCAGACAAGGAATAATGTTACCGCCAGGCAGATGATAATTATGCTTGTAACTCCACCTATTGTTGCTGAGTGTTGATGAAAGAAAGAAAGAAAGAAAAAACGAAAGAGAAAGAAAGAAACCAGTTTAAAAAATACAATAATGAGCACAAAGTGGAGAAATATAACAAAATTATTTGTTTTAGGAAATTAACAGCAATAAATGGCACTCACATATGTAATCACTAAATGTGGCTTCCGTGATACCCTTTTCTAAATGTAAGAAATAATGGGTTAGTTTGTTCAAAACTAAACATTCTGTCATCAGTTCCTCACACTTGTGTTGTTCCAAACCAAAATGAATTTCTTTCATTTAAAATTATAAATAATGTATGTTTTTTATGGAAAATCATAAACAGAGCATGGCCATAAGCTGTAGAATACGCTGACCAGGAGGGGACATTTTCGGTTCACTTAGTTTTGTCGTGGCCACAACATATAAACTCGTGGGAACGTGATAACTTATAAGTTATAAGATAAGTCTCTGCTCCCAATATTAATTTTTAAAGACAGTTTTTTGACATGGACATTTTTGTCCTCTATGGACCTATGTGTAACTTTTTTTTTAATTGATGCACAAGGGTTAATCAAAATCAATTGAGAATTGACACGATGGTAAAAGGTCGGAAGACTGAAGTTTCACATGGAGCATTGGGAGATTTTTTTTAAACGAAAAAAACGTTGCCTTATCTTCTCCGTGACTGGAAAAGGCACGTGTTGAGGATAAACAGACATATTGGGTGATATGAATGTAAGATGATTGCAGAAGTGACACTGATCTGTGTTTTTCTTTATTCTTTTTAAAGAAATGGCAGAGCAGAATTAGATTACGAAAACTAATCCAGTGTGGCAGCATTTTACGCAGCCTACTCCCGGTAAGGCTCGCTGCAACAGCTGCAATACGGTGAACATGGGAGCTGAAAAGGCAAAGACGAAAAATACTTCAAATATGTGGAGCCACTTGAAACGTCACCACCTATGAAGCACAAAAAGAAAAGGATGATCAAGCAGCAGCTTCTACTTCTGCAGCAAGTTCAACACAGCCTAATATTATGCAGATGTTCGATGCCCAAAGGAAATAGGGTAATTCTGACACCAAGTCCAAAAAAGTTGAGCTTGCCATGGTTGAGATGATTGCCACAGACAATCATCCATTTACAGTTGTCTCTGGTGTTGGTTTTAAAAGGTTGGTGGCATTGCTGGAGCCCAGATACTCCCTCAAAACAGAAAAGTACTATCGCACTGACCTCTTTGAAGATGTTCACACAAAAGTAGAAAACTAAGTCAAGGAGCTGGTCACGTTAGAAAATGCAGGCCCCTGTTTGGCATTTACAATGGATTGTTGGTCTGGTGACAACAGAATCCCTAATGAGCCTGACCTGTCATTTCATTGACAGTGACAAATTGTCCTCAATGTCAAACCCATGCATGGCTCTCACACAGGTGAATATATCAGCGAGGTGTTCCTCAGTCTGCTGAGGCATTGGGACATCGGCAGAGAGAGAGTCGTGCTTGTGCTTTGCGATAGCGGCGCCAGTATGATTAAACGGATGAGGCTCACCGAAGTACCTGATCTCAGCTGCAGTTAGGGCTGGGCCGATAAACGATATATCGAATCGCGATACAATTTATGTCGATAACGATGATAAGCTCTGGACATTTTTACTCAATATAGAGTACTCTATCACCCAATCACACAGCAGAAATAAACGCGACAACAGCCAGTCAGAGCCAGTCAGCATGCAGCTTTTAACTTGCACATAAGTACACGCTCTACTGGCAAAGAAAAAATTAGTGAAAGCGGCGACGAACGTTAAATCAAAAGTGAAACTAGCCATGAATCATCATCCAAAGACAACAAATTTGTTGATAAAAGGTAGCACGAATTGTTACTCATTTGAACCGCGTCACACAGACGGCCCGGGTCAAAGTCCAAACGGCAGCACAGCGCGAGCTAACAACAGCAGATCCGTTTACTCTGATCGGTCACACAAACACTAAACAGCGCTGTGAGATCCAGTGAGAAGCGCGTGCATTCAACGAAAATGATACAGTCAGAAGGCTTTTCGATCTTATCCATAATTTAATGTTGTGACACTAACTACTGCACCATGGTACTGTGGCAGAAATGTGGGATATTCATATAGAATTGTATTATTATTAATGTAGACATGTATTAAAAGCAGCCATATCACCCTGTAGCCAGAGACTGGTTTCCCACTGAAGCTAAGCAGGGCTGAGCCTGGTTAGTACCTGGATGGGAGACCAAATTGGGAAAACTAGGTAGCTGCTGGTAGAGGTGTTAGTGAGGCCAACAGGGGGTGCTCACCCTGTGGTCTGTGTGGGTCCTAACGCCCCAGTATAGTGATGGGGACACTATACTGTAACAAGCACCGTCCTTCGGATGAGACGTTAAACCGAGGTCCTGACTCTCTGTGGTCATTAAAAATCCCAGAATGTCCTTCGATAAAGAGTAGGGGTGTAACCCCGGCATCCTGGCCAAAAAAATGTGCCCATTGGCCCCTGTCCATCATGGCCTCCTAATCATCCCCATATATATATACAATTGGTATCATCCCTCAGTCTCCTCTCCACCAATCAGCTGGTGTGTGGTGGGCGTACTGGCGCAATATGGCTGCCGTCGCATCATCCAGGTGGATGCTGCACATTGGTGGTGGTTGAGGAGATTCCCCCCTTCTATGTAAAAGCGCTTTGAGTGAGTGCCTAGAAAAGCGCTATATAAATGTAATTAATTATTATTATTATTATTATTATGTATTAAAGGATTAATGGAATATTATTACAGTATTTTTATTTAGCTATAGAATTTGTGCATTTATAGGCTACTAAATGTTTTTAGGCTACTGTTTTTCACACAAATACCATAGAAACCATATAGCCTAGATACATTTTACCATGTCAGTGAAGAGCTATATGCGTGTTTTTAACTGTAGTTATCATGATCTAAATCTATGATACGATGGAAGACCAATGGTTCATTTTAATAAAACTCAGTCATATATTTAAATTTGACCAAATGAGGTTGTTAAAATTTGTACAGATGTCCGTGTTTTTGTTGATGAACATAAATGTGCATCTAACTCCTAACTCACTGTCAAATGTGCATTTCTAAGACAAAACATGTAATATTATTAATACTGCAGCTGAAGATATATGCAAAAATCAGGCGACATAAATCTGTTTCATGACTAGAAACAATATCACCCGTTAGCACATGCAGAAACTAAGACACATTTTTTTCTATTAAGAAATGTATTTAAGGAAAAATTAATGGAAAAGTGTAAGGAATTCAAAAACATGAAGTGTTTGTCATATTATGACAATAAAGAGTAGTTTAAAACCACAATTGACAGTCTGGTTTCTGGTTTATTTCACTTAGGAGCAAAAATCTGCCTTTAAATTTGAAAGAAATAAATATTTTACATTTATCGTGAGAATTATCGATATTGACTAATATGAAAAGATTTTATCGAGATCCTTTTTTGGCCATATCGCCCAGCCCTAGCTGCAGTGCTCACTTCAGCTGGTGGTAAATGACGGGATCAACAGCCAGCGAGCAGTGATGGACAATGTTGCAATACTAAAATCTTCTGCTACACATTTTAACCATTCGACACTGGCCAAACAGCGTTTGAAGGACATTCAAAAAGAACGTCTCGGTTACGGATGTAACCCTCGTTCCCTGAGGAGGGAACGGAGACGTAACGTTAGTGACTAACGAATGGGGGTTTCGCTTAGAAGCCTATCAACTTCGAGTTTTGAGAAAACGCCCAATGGCGTGCCAATGCCATGGGCATGCGGAATTTGCATACGTAACTCCGCCTTACTGTGTGAGTATATAAGGAAGTACGAGGCAATATCGCATTATGTTACCTGCTTGAGGAGCCAAGACTGAACTCCTGCGTTCCAGGTAGCACAACTAAAGTGGCAAGGGGACGTTACGTCTCCGTTCCCTCCTCAGGGACGACGAGGGTTACATCCGTAACCGAGACGTTCCCTTTCGTTCAGTCACTACGACGTAACGTTAGTGACTAACGAATGGGGGTCCCAATATAATCCCGCCACTCAGCTGTCTTCCAGTGCCCTGCGTAAGTGTGAGTACCCTGTCGTAAGACTAGTACGGACGAAGGACTCCCACTTAACACAGGAATACCAAGGTACACTGGGAAGCATATCCCAGTGAGGAAATGCCAAAATGCCTACCCGTGGGGAGGACTTAAGAGACACATATGACCCGCTGAGGGTTGCATATGGAGATCTCTAGGGTACCAGCCGAAGGTGGATTTTTAACCCTAGGGGTGGCGGGGACACGCCAAGGGAAGAAACCCGCTCACTGCGGAGACTTACGGTGAAATACACATGTGGGGGTCACCGGAGGGAACCATGCACATGGGGCACCTGGCCGGACATGAGGGTCTGGGCTCGAAAGGTCAGACTGAACTGATGTCGGCGTCGACAGTGCTGGAGGAGCTCAGGGCTCTCGGGGAGCTCACCTGAGGAAATATCGCACGTATCCAGTCCGTGGAGTGGAGTGGCGAGCAAGCGAAGACACCTGAGCCTGGCCCATTACCGGCCCCTCGGGGGGGCGAGTACATAGTCGGACACTGGCTCCACTCGGAGATTGTAGAATCTGGCGAATGTGTTGGGTGTCGCCCAGCCTGCAGCTCTGCAGATGTCTGCTAGCGAGGCGCCATGCGCTAGAGCCCAAGAGGAGGCAACACTCCGGGTGGAGTGTGCCTTCACACCAAGGGGACATGGTCGGTCTTGCTGCTGGTAAGCCAAATTAATGGTGTCCACTATCCAGTGAGACAGCCTTTGCTTTGAGAGAGCACTTCCCTTCCGCTCTCCACCATAACAGACAAAGAGCTGGTCTGAGGTCCTGAAACACTGCGTCATGTCTACGTAGGCGCGGAGGGCGCGTACTGGACAGAGCAATGCCAAGACTGGGTCTGCCTCCTCCAAAGGCAGCGCTTGCAGGTTCACCACCTGGTCCTTAAACGGAGTGGTGGGAACCTTGGGCACATATCCAGGCCGGGGTCTCAGGATCACGTGAGAGTTAGCCAGCCCGAATTCCAGGCATGCTTCGTCAACCGAAAATGCCTGCAGGTCCCCGACCCTCTTGACTGAGGCCAATGCGGTCAGCAGAGCCGTCTTCATAGACAGAAACTTAATATCAACCGACCGCAAAGGCTCAAAGGGAGGTCTCTGCAGAGCAGTTAACACTACTGCGAGGTCCCAAGAGGGTACGAGAGGAGAGCGAGGAGGATTCAGTCTCCTGGCTCCCCTCAGGAACCTGATGACCAGGTCGTGCTGACTTACCTTCTTGTTCTCCAAGAGATCGTGGTGGGCAGATATTGCAGCCACATATACCTTGAGGGTGGAGGGAGACAGCCTTCGCTCCAGCCCCTCTTGGAGAAACTCAAGCACGGACCCGATCGGGCATTTCCAGGGGTCTTCTTGGCGGGAAGAGCACCAAGTGACGAAGAGGTTCCACTTCAACGCATAGGCATGCCGAGTGGACTCTGCCCTAGCGGAAGTGATGGTGGCGACCACCGTAGGTGGTAGGCCACTCAAACCTGCCGTGTCCCGTCTAGGAGCCACACGTGGAGGCTCCAAAGGTCGGGACGCGGGTGCCAATGGGTGCCCCGTCTCTGAGTAAGGAGGTCCGGTCTCAGAGGAATAGGCCAGGGAGGGGCTGTCGCAAGGAGTATGAGTTCGGGGAACCAGGTCCGGCCGTGCCAGTACGGGGCGACCAAAAGGACCTGCTCCTTGTCCTCCCTGATCTTGCACAGATGCTGTGCGAGTAGGCTCACTGGGGGGAACGCATATTTGCGTAGGCCCCGCGGCCAGCTGTGCGCCAGTGCATCCGTGCCGAGCGTGCCCTCGGTCAGGGAATAATACAGGCTGCAGTGGGAAGAGTCGTGGAAGGCAAACAGATCTACCTGTGCGTCGCCGAACTGTTCCCAAATCAGCTGAACCGTCCGGGGATGGAGTCTCCATTCTCCCGGGAGAGGCTGAAACCGCGAGAGCTTGTCGGCTGCGTGGTTCAGGACTCCCGGAATATGGACAGCACGAAGGGACCTCAGGCGCTTCTGACTCCATAAAATGAGATGGCGGGCGAGTTGAGACATCCGGCGGGAGCGTAGACCGCCCTGGTGGTTGATGTACGCTACTACGGCCGTGTTGTCTGTCCGGACAAGCACATGTTGGCCCTTCAGCAGCGCTCGGAAGCGGTGCAGGGCGAACCGTACTGCCAGCAACTCGAGGCAATTGACATGCAGAAGGCGCTGGGGTCCTGTCCAGGAGCCCGCGGCTGCTTGTCCATTGCACATGGCACCCCAGCCCGTGGCAGAGGCATCCGTCGATACGACAACATGCCTGGAAACTCGTTCTAAGGGCACACCGGCCCGTAGAAAACTGAGGTTCGACCACGGGGTGAGTGTCTGTAAGCAGGCCCGAGTCACTTGGACCCGGAGCGTGCCAGACTGCCATGCCCATCTCGGGACTCGATCGCGAAGCCAGTGCTGAAGCGGTCTCATATGAAGCAATCCGAGCGGCGTCACCGCGGCTGCAGATGCCATATGCCCCAGGAGCCTCTGAAATAGTTTCAGTGGAACCGCACTCTTGCTCTCGATTTGTCGGAGGCAAGTCAGCAGAGACTGCGCGCGCTCGCTCGAAAGCTGCGCGTACATGGCGACCGAGTCGATCTCCATACCGAGAAAAGAGATCCTCTGCACGGGGCAAAGTTTGCTCTTTTCCCAGTTGACCCGAAGGCCCAGACGGGCTAAGTGGTGGAGAGCCAGATCTCTGTGTCCGCAAACCTGCTCTCGAGAGTGGCCTAGTATGAGCCAGTCGTCGAGGTAGTTCAGGATGCGGACCCCGTGCTGCCGAAGGGGCGCAAGGGCTGCCTCGGCGATCTTCGTGAAGACGCGAGGGGACAGAGATAACCCGAATGGGAGAACCGCGTACTGGTATGCCCGCCCCTCGAAAGCAAACCGTAGGAACGGTCTGTGTCGAGGAAGGATGGAGACATGGAAGTAGGCGTCCTTCAGGTCGATCGCTGCAAACCAATCGTACGGACGAACGCATTCGAAAAGGCGTTTCGCAGTCAACATCTTGAACGGAAGCCGGTGAAGGGATCGGTTCAAGATGCGAAGGTCCAGGATTGGTCGTAACCCACCGGTTTTCTTGGGTACAATGAAGTAGGGGCTGTAGAACCCCGACCTCATCTCGGCCGGAGGGACAGGCTCGATCGCACCCTTCGCCAGTAGAGTGGCAATCTCCGCACGCATGACGGGGGCATGGGCCCCGGTCACGGTATAGCGGACTCCCCTGTAGCGGGGAGGAGCCTGCGCGAACTGAATCGCGTAGCCGAGCCTGATGGTCCGGGCAACCCAGCGGGACAGCCCCGGAAGCTGAAGCCAGGCTTCCAGAGACTGCACCAACGGGGTCATACGGACGACAGACGTACCCTGGGTGGGGCAGCGAGGCAGCGTTACCGGCGCGGACAAGGGAGGCTGTTGGGCGTCCTTCGCGGGCTGCGGGGCTGGAGCGGACTGGGACGCCTTCCTGCGGCTGCCTCTGCGCGGCCCGGGTGGAGGCTGCTGCTTGGGTGGCGCAGAGGTAGAGGGGGCCGCAGGAGGGCGTCCTCGGCGGCGAGCAGGCTGAGGCACCTGCGCGGGCGGTTGGGTGGAGGCAGCAGCTGACCGCCGGGGCAGGATGTGTTTTATCGCCTCAGTCTGCTTCTGAGCGGCCGAGAACTGTTGGGCGAAGCTCTCGACCGCCCCGCCGAATAGCCCACCCTGTGATATGGGGGCGTTGAGGAAACGGGTTCGCTCAGCGTCACGCATATCAGACAGGTTGAGCCATAGATGTCTCTCCTGGACCACATTTGTGGACATCACCTGACCCAGGGAGCATGCGGTCACCTTCGTCGCCCGGAGAGCGAGGTCGGTGGCGGCACGCAACTCATTGCTGAGTCCTGGATCAGCCCCTCTCTCGTGCATATCACACAGCAACTTGGCCTGGTAGGCCTGAAGAGTTGCCATGGTATGCAAAGAAGCGGCGGCCTGCCCCGCAGCTCTATAGGACTTCGCCACCAGGGATGACGAAAACCTACAGGCCTTGGAGGGGTGCTTTGGGTCACCACGCCAGGACGAAGCGCTCTGTGGACACAGTTGCATCGCAACAGAACGTTCGACTGGGGGGACCCCAGTGTACCCATGAGCCGCGGCTCCATCGAGGGAGGTGAAGGCGGAAGAGGTCGCCAAACGTTCACGGGAAGACAACGGGGACTTCCAGGAACGCGCGACCTCTTCATGTACCTCGGGGAAGAAAGGTATTGGAGGAGCGGCCGGACGGGTGTCCGAACGCGCCGCCCCCAAAAACCAATCATCCAACCGCGAACGCTCGGGCTGAGGCGGAGGGTTCCTGAAGATCGAAATTTTATTGTTTAATGTTATTTTTATTTAGTATTATTATGTTTTATTATTTTTCATAATTATTTGTATAATGTACAATGTAAAGTCAGACTGTGTTGAACATTGTGTCCCAAGGAGAGACTTGGATGAGCTATATCTGTTACAGGAATGTGCACTCTTATAGAACATGTTTCCACTGATGCACACAGTAGCATGCATCTGTTCTGATGTATTGTAAACTGATTCTTTATAAGGAAAGTGGATTGTGCAACTGATGTAAGCATGATGTATACGCTCTATTTTAAACATAGGACGCATGTTTCTCTTCCTTCTATGGAAGTCTCTTCCTAGTGAGATCCTCTGTTAGTAGTATATATAATATCCAAATTGAGTGTTCGGGCTCAGATAAGGGACTCAGAGGAGAGACGAGACGAGATGAGAGATGGACGAGGGACGAAGAGAGGATGAAGAAGGGAGCGGGGAGAGAAATGGAGGAATGGAGAAACATACAGCTGGCATGAGACAATAACTTTTCAATGTCTCAACTATGTCTGATATATAAAATAATAAAAAGAGATCTCTTGGCAAATTACTGGTATTCCGGTCCTGTGATTCAATCATAATGGGGACAAAAGCTGAATTTTCAGATCTACAATTGGCGTCACGAACAGGATCTGCATTTCAGACATTTGTCTCAATCAATTCATCAGGTAAGACATTTTCTTTTTCTTAAAGATTCTAAGTCTGCCTGATGATATATATTGTAGAGACAGTGACTGAAACTGCTAAAAAGAACTGTGTTATTTTGAAATACCAGTTTTGTTGCCAATAAATGTGTCAGACATAGTTACATTTTAAGTAATTTAATTTGATGTGATTTATTTAAGTTATTCTGATCAGCATTCTGACCTCCAAAATATTGAATGAAGCTGGGTAAAAGTGGATTCTTTTGTGCAAAAGACCATTTTGTCAAATTTTCGGGAGATTAATCCGTAATGCGATTTAGCAATTAGTTCGTTGTGACTGTAAGGTGGTCGGAACACGGCGAGACTGCAGTTTTGTTTTATTTTTACATTTTGTTATTTTTAGGCAGAGAAAATCTCTAATGTGTCCTTCGTGCCTTAGAACCGTGCTTAGAAGAAGTACGGGGAAGTGCAACGAACTGTGAGATTAAAGCGGTTTAAAGTGGCGGGTCTGCGCTAAAGGTTGCGCAGCTTTAGAAAGCCCTAAAACGTTTAAACACGCTAAAGGTATAAGGTATAAAAAGAGAAAAGACAAATATAAACAAAGATGCAGTCGAAAATATGCAATTTCTGGTTAAGCCAGAGTAAAAATTGTAGTATGAAACTATGTTAAAAGTTTATGAAAATGCAGTCCTGGGGCATTGTGGACTTTGCCTCAGTGGGTTTTCTCTCATTCATAGACAGCTGAATGCTATTTGAGCCTGTGCTATGAGTGATACGTTATTTATAGTAAAGCACAGTGTTTCAGTTGGAAATCATAGACACAGAGATGTTAAAGAAATTATACTAGGCAATTGGTAATTAAATGTTTCAAGCAAAACTCATTCACTCAATCTTTTAAATGAATACAGACCTTAAATGATATAAGTGATCATTTTGGATTTGTTACTCTATGACCAGTAACTTCTTTGTCTCATCTTTGTCTTCACCATGTACAGGGCAGATGGCTCCGGTTACAGGTGAAGCAGAACTTTACTTTGAACGAATGGTTGTAATAACTAATTGATTTAAGTTATTCATAGTGCTGTTATTAATCTGTCTCCATGTTTTGAAACAATTGGGCATTCCAAATGGTTCTGATGGCTCTTGAATGCAATTCCTTGATTCTGTTGAAGAAAATGCCTGTCAAAGGTTTCGTAATGGAAAGAGTGGTTACCAGTGAGCATGAGGTGATTTCTCAATGACGGATAAGATCCTCTATGGCCAAAAAGGGGACAATCTAAGGCAGGGATTTTACAGCCGCTACTGGGCATCTCCTGAAGGGAGGTGTGATTGTGAGATGTGTATGAGAGTGAGAAGATGTTTGTAAGGCCAACAGCATCATTGAAGGGAGAGCTGTGAGAAGTTACAGTAGTCTGCCCTAGAAATGTGAGCTCCTCCATACCAGATCACCAGCAACCACATTCCTTGGATGGTGTGACTATGCCAGGGGGACACCCTGGGAAAGATGATCATTCATAAAGAGATAAGGGGAATGGGTTTTCAAGAACCAGCTGAGACCATGAGGGATTGTAATTAATTCCTTTGGAGACCATAACATAAAAACTTCTTAATTTATATTAGGAACATGAAGTTGGTTGCCTTATGTGCAATTATTGTTTAGAAGTTTCATATTCAGCATAATGGGAAATCTCTGAAAGTGTGATATTGAACTAACATGTCTCTATCATAGTTTTCACTCCTGTAAATCATTAAGACATGACAGGATAATTCCAAAACATGGTGGTGGTTAAAGATGAAGACTGCTTTTGCTGATTTAAGAGAAGTTCTGGATAACAAAGGTTAAGTGAATTTAGCATTTTTAACTAAGAAAACCTTAGCAAGATCTTAGCATAAGTTATTTTAGATTGTTGGAATCATTCCAATGCAAAACAACTGAGTTGACTTTTCTACACAAATGAATAATGAACAGACATGTTTCAAGACATGCTTTGATAAGAGATGAAGATATTCTCAATATAAAATATGGATAAAACCGAGAATGGGAAATACAGAGTGGAATAGGGGATTTTATACTTACAAAACACAACTGACAAACAATCAACACCTGCTTACTGATTTACAACCCCAAGGGATAGGATTCTTTAATATCAACGTTTCTTTTAGTTTGTTATTTTGAACCAGGAACTGAAGGAATTCAGGTATATTTACTGAAAAGTTCAGGTACTGGCGAAGATTTATTAATGTTTCCTTTCTTAGATGTATGGGGTACATTTTAAATGCATACACATAGATGATAAAAGACACATAGTATGCGGGGACATATCATGGGTTTGGGTTATTTGTTTTGTTTGTTTTCTGTTTGTTGTTTTTCTTTCTTTTGCCTTTCCTTTTCTTCACTATTGCTCCACTAGATGGCCACTGGAGGGGTGACGGTGTGGAACTGACTGTCGTAGTTCCAGAGGAGGGACTGAAGATCGAAATTTTATTGTTTAATGTTATTTTTATTTAGTATTATTATGTTTTATTATTTTTCATAATTATTTGTATAATGTACAATGTAAAGTCAGACTGTGTTGAACATTGTGTCCCAAGGAGAGACTTGGATGAGCTATATCTGTTACAGGAATGTGCACTCTTATAGAACATGTTTCCACTGATGCACACAGTAGCATGCATCTGTTCTGATGTATTGTAAACTGATTCTTTATAAGGAAAGTGGATTGTGCAACTGATGTAAGCATGATGTATACGCTCTATTTTAAACATAGGACGCATGTTTCTCTTCCTTCTATGGAAGTCTCTTCCTAGTGAGATCCTCTGTTAGTAGTATATATAATATCCAAATTGAGTGTTCGGGCTCAGATAAGGGACTCAGAGGAGAGACGAGACGAGATGAGAGATGGACGAGGGACGAAGAGAGGATGAAGAAGGGAGAGGGGAGAGAAATGGAGGAATGGAGAAACATACAGCTGGCATGAGACAATAACTTTTCAATGTCTCAACTATGTCTGATATATAAAATAATAAAAAGAGATCTCTTGGCAAATTACTGGTATTCCGGTCCTGTGATTCAATCATAATGGGGACAAAAGCTGAATTTTCAGATCTACAGTTCCACTCCAGTCCAAGCGCTGTGGCGGCCCGAGACAGCATGGCTGTCAATTCTGGGTCTGACTCGGGCAATGCTGGCACACCCGAAGGTGGCAGCACAGCCGAATCTTCATCCCCAGATGACTCCAGCCCACCTTGTGATGCGGCGATAGACATCACTTCCTCTTCCGCCGCGCCAAACGCCACAGTCGGGACAGCAGGAGCCGGCCCCGATGTAGACGCCTGAGCACGGACCGGGTCAAGTGCATGAGAGGGGGGTGTGGGCCGAGGAACTAGCGTCGGAGCTTTGTTCCACATCGTCACCCTCAGATCACCCTGGTCTCCAGAGGAGACCGCAGATTGGGGGGTGGCGGAGGGGACTCTCGTTCCGGCATCAGCACGGAATTCACGGAGTCTCGATCGAAGCACTGAGATGGCCAGGTTCCCGCAGAGGGAACATGAGTCATCCACGAGCGCTGCCTGAGCGTGCTGAAAGCCCAAACACGTCACACAGCGCTCGTGCCCGTCAAAAGAAAAAAGCGATCTACCGCACCCAGAAGTGCACGGACGAAACATCCTGAAAAGGACGCGTCACGTGCAAGCTCTTTTATGAGAGGAAACTTTGCAGTCGATGCCGAAGCGCCCAGGGAAACACACACCAGCTGTCAGGCGGACCACTGCACAGATCAGCAGGCAGGAAGTATGCGATCACTGGAACGCGCCGTCACACCAATACCGACTAGAAAGCTGCTCGTCTCGAAGAAGCTGACAGAGTCTCAGAAGGCTGTAGGAGTGAAGAGGTAGGTACTCTTGGCTCCGAAAGCAGAAACATAATGCGATATTGCCTCGTACTTCCTTACATACTCACACAGTGAGGCGGAGTTACGTATGCAAATTCCGCATGCCCATGGCATTGGCACGCCATTGGGCGTTTTCTCAAAACTCGAAGTTGATAGGCTTCTAAGCGAAACCCCCATTCGTTAGTCACTAACGTTACGTCGTAGTGACTGAACGAAAGGGAACTTGACCTCCCCCAGCACAGAATAATCCAGTTGGTGCCAACACGGTGAAACTCCACTCTTCACATGTTGGACAGCATGCTGGAGCAGAAACAGGCACTTACTGTATATGCAGGGGAGCATGGAAAGATATCAATCTTAACAGCAGATCAGTGGACTCTTGTGGGCAATTTGATTGACACACTGAGCCCGCTTAAACAGGTAACACTGGAAATGAGCAGATCAGACTCATCAATATCGTGCATAATAGCACGGTAATAGCATCACCGTCCTAAAAATGCTACTTGAAGTTGCTTGGTCCTCACAACACTGCTAGATTCTCGTTACAGGGGTCATGCCTTGGCACCAGGCACACTGAGCAATGCAAAAGACTGGATAAAGGAAGAGCATGCCACTCTGTCTGAGGATAAGAAACGGAAAAGGGCTTCCTCAGAAGATCAAGGTCCAAAACGGATAAGGGTGGAGGAAGAAGAGGAGGAAGACGCTAGCCCATCTGATATGCTTGAACAGATTTATGCCAACCTTCTGGACGCACACGGACCTGGCACACACGGACCAACCTCTGAGGAGACTGATGATTAGGAGAAACAGCTTTTCACTCAGCAGCTGGATCACTTCCTATAGGAGCCGTTAATCGACAGACAGATGGGCCAACAACTTGCATGGTTGGATGGAAACAAAATGCACCCCGCTTGCACTTTCTGGCACCACTCGCCATTCCACCCCCTTCCTCAGTTCCCAGTGAGAGGGTATTCAGCGAGGTCAGCCAGATATATGAGAAAAAGAGGAATAAGCTGACGGTGAGAAAATGCAGAGTGTCTCTTTTTCCTCCATTAAGAACTATTCATTATTATGAACTTTAAATGAGGGGTGTGTGGGGTAAAGAAGTGGGGCAATGCGCATATTATGCACAATTCTTTTTAAGTAGTTTTTTTGTTCAGTATTGCTCTTTACATTTTCCTTATCTTCTTAGGAAAGCATTTTGCTCTACATTAGATTAAGTTAAGTGCACTAAAACTTAGGCCTAAGCATTAAATGACTAGGTTGTAAATAGTTGGTTACTTTTAAAATTAAGTATTACAGTCAGTGTGCACTTTATTATTCTGCTTGCTTGTTGCTACTGTGTGCAATAGTGTAATTATTTTATTAATGCTTAAATATTTATTTTCAGAATTTATTTTCAGCACTGAACTCTTTTTTTACTTGTTCCTTTTTTAAATTGAGACTTGTAACATTTGTTATCATAATGATCATTGTGTCATTTTTATGATGTAAATAGAGTGAGCAAAAGCAGTATCAGCTCCAAATATCGGCTCAAGAAAATCGGCAGCCCGTATCGGTCATCAGCTAAGGCTGATGAAAAAAAAAATCGGTATCGGTATCGGCATCGGCACTAAAAAATCCATATTGGTCGATCCCTATACAAGATTCTCGATGTAATGCGCGAAACACGACCCTTTCCTCCATGTTTGACCATCTCTGGCGGTCTGGAACAAGTGAAATAGAACTGAACTAATGAACAGACTAGAAAACTATCCTAGAAACACACACATGAACAGAACAGATAAACAGATACAAAACGTGACAGCTTGACAGTCCCTTAAAATTCTATGAAAGCTTTAAGTGTGAAGCATACTACGAGGAAAAAAAAGTTACACTGAATTTACTTAAACATACACTGAAATGATCTTTAGGCCTGATAGTGAGAGAAAGGAACTCCTTAAATACTGTTATAATATAGGCTGCATCCGGAATCACATACTTCCCTACTATATAGTAGGTGAAAAACAGTATGTGACAAGTATGTCTGAATTCAGAGTACTAATAAAAGAATAGGCAAAAATTACCCTGATGACCTACTACTTCTGGTGAGATTCTGAAATGTGCATAAAATTGACACTTTACTATCGGGCCATGGGAGAATGGCGGAGAAGCGGCGCAACTAACACTGGTAGGACACATGATAATAACCACATGCCGAATGTAGTACGTCCAGATTTTATTCATACTACACACATTCATACTATATAGAACATACTTTTTTAGTGCTTGTGAAGTAATTACTTATTCAAAATCCGTACCTAGTACCTACTCAAAAGAGTATCTGATTTCGGAAGCAGCCATACTGTTGTAATAAAAAGCATCCCAGGATGCACCTCATGAATCACCTCATGAAGCTGGTTGAGATAATCTAGGCTTTGAATCCCAAATATAAGGATTTGTTTAACACGAATAGTTTTGATTTGTTTAACATGTTGTAATCACTGCATAATTCCTAATTCCATATAATATAATATATAAAAGTTCGAGAATATTGAAAATGGATAACTACAAGCAAAGAAATTACCTTCAGAAACAGTTGAGGTCTCCGTACATACATTGATTCCTAATTAAAAATGGGAGAAGGAGATAATAACAATGAGAGTTAGTTTTGACAGAATGAGTGCATTAGCATGAGGGAAAGAGAAGTTTATTATTATTATATCTGAATTATTGTAATAGTGGTGAACTCTCTAGTTCATGGATTGCAAGCCAACATGGTGGTAAATGGTAATCGACCACGTCAAAGACTTAGTGACATAGTGTTAATCTTGTTAACATTCAAGAGGTTATATCATGAGGAGTGTTTTGAGATAAAGGAGTTCATAAAGATGCAGCAGCAAAAAAGAGCCATTTATTGAAAAGGTCAGAAAGTAATAATACTAATAATAATAAGGTCATTAAATATGTATGTCTGAGTCTGTTTTCACATTTTGTATTGTTTGATTTAGCTTTCCTGTTCTTTTCTAGTGTTTGCTGTTAGTTTGTTTCTATTGTTACAGATTGATTTTGCCCTTGTACTTAAGCCCTCACTTTCTATTAGTTCCTGGTCTTGCATTGTTTAATGTCTGAAGTCAGTGTGTTCATGGTTGAGAGATCTGTGTCCGAATTCACTCACTCGTTTTCATTCACTCCTTCAAGTGGACTATATTAGTGGAGTAATGTAGGGAATAGTGAATGAGGGTATAGGGGACGAATTCGAACACTGCACTGGAGTACTCATATGCTCAAGGCCTGTTTTTGGGAGGGACATAATGACGAATTATATCAGTTTATTTCTCCCAGTAAATGCAGTGTATCCCTGGTTGATTATATCAACTATGTCCTCTGGCTAACCGGTTCTGATTTTGTTGTTGATGAAGTTAATAAGGACTTTTCCCATGATCATCCAGTCCCATCCTGAAAACGTTTGAGCACTCCAGCTATCCCTGAGCCTGCGTCCAAGCCCTCCACAGACCTCACCATCATGACCTCCACTCCAGAGTCCGTTCCAGTGAGCGAAATCTATGAGTACGTTCCAGTGAGTGAAATCCCAGAGTCCATTCCAGTGAGTGATATTTCAGAACCCGATCCAGAGAAAGCTGTTTCAAAGTTGCCTCTTTCTGTTTGTTCTGAAATGATTGAAGAGTTGGTCATTTCCCTCCACGTTGCTGCAGATGTGTGTGACTCAGCCCCTGAGCGCAGTCCAGTGAATGGCACTTCAGGAGTGGCTTAACTCCAGAAGTTTTAAAGGAGTTTGGGAAAAAAATGTCCCAGAAAGAAGTGAGGCGTTTACCACTTCTAGGAGATCTGCTTCTAAACAGTTTTGAAAAAAGAAGTGGGGAGTGTGTCCAGGGGGCAGGTTGATGTTTTACAGTGCAGTACCATTTCTTCTAAAATTGTACCGTCGATTGCTTCGAAATCAGACATAGTGACTAATTTCTGAAATTGTAGACGAGTCTGTCTGACCTCAGCATAGCATGAGGATATACTGATCGCCTTTCTGATATTATTGATCTTCTCAGAAAAAAGGAGGCAAACTCATTGCATTTGCTTTCAGAGAGCAATTCACTGGGCAGTAGCAAAAAGAGTGCAAGTGTTATTTATGTTTCTGTTTAATATCTGAGAAGGTCTGTCTAGCTTTGCCTAGCTCCACATTGAAATCATGAAGGCTGTCTTTATAAATGTTATAATGGACCACAAGTTTTGTCTTCTTGCATTCCACATGCATTCAGCTTTCCTGCATTTTCTTTTCATACTTTGGATTGTTGTTGTGTTTCTCCAAGGTGCTTTAGGCCTACGATTCTTTTTCCTGACTTTCTCAGGAGCAATATCATCAACTACATTTTTTACTTTTGAGTTAAAGGAGTCAAGGAGAAAATCAACAGAGTCTGCAGATATGCTTGGTGTCAGAGATATGGCCTTCACAAATAGTACACTAGTGTTCTCATTTAAGCTTCTCTTTTTGAAAGAGACAGATCTAGCTTCAATTGCAGGAGAGATTGATATAGCATATCAAAGAAAATACAGAGATGATCAGACCCTTACTGATAAGTAAATCTAGAGTGTGTCCACGATTGTGTGCGGGTTCATGCACATGCTGAGTCAAATCAAAAGTGTTAAGAACAGTCATGAGATCTTTTTTTGTACTGGATTCAGCATTGTCAATGTGAATGTTAAACAGTCAAACTCAGAGGAGATTGCTGATAACAGCTCTGTAAAGTCCTCAACAAAGGCTGCAGAGTATTTTGGAGGCCTGTAAATAATGATAAGAAGAATGCGTGGAGCATCTTTTAGCACAATACCCAGATATTCGAAAGACAGGTAATCACCAAATGACACTTGCTTACACTGATCGATATCTTTAAATAGAGCAGCTACACCTCCACCTCTCCTAACTGCTCTGCAGACACTCATAAAAGTTAAGTTAGGAGGGGCTGTTTTATTGAGAACTGTTGCACTGCAGCTGTCTTCTAGCCATGTTTCATTTAGAAGCATAAAATCTAGGTTGTTTGTAGTTATTAAGTCGTTGACTAGAAGTTATATATGTTTAAGTGAGCGGATGTTTAAAAGTGCTAACTTAATAGTCTTACTTATTGTTCCCATGGTAATATTAGTTTGTGTGTAATAGGCAGCAGATTAGATTGGTTTGCCATACGGCTTGGGAAGGCCATCGATTTTTCTATCACGTAATAGAACAGAAATAGAGAAAGCAACAGGCTATTGTAGCGCTATTCTATTGCGTGCAGAGGGAATTTGGAAAAACATGATGTGGGTCTGGCTTGTCAGGCTATATTTAACCATTAGTATATTTATATAAACATAGCTCTAGCATATATTTATATAAACATAGCCCTAGCCTGACCCCCTTTGAAGAACAACAATGTATGACGTCTCTGTAAAGTTTCTAATCCACCCTTCTGTTGCAGATATTGCTTGATTTTCAGGGAAATACTCACGGAATTGAATTTGCATGTCACTTAGGTGAGGCTCTATAAAGGGACGCAAGTTGGCTTTTGGCACAGTGCTCTCGTTCAGAAAATTGCCCAGTAACGGAAAAGTGACAAAGTTATCGTTGTCCAAGCGAGTTCGCCATAAGGACCATAAGGCTGAAAATGTTAGCTGGGTAGGCTGGAAGGGCAAGCCATTGTTCATCAAAAAAGTTTTCTGATGATCTCTTGACACAGAACTTTGAAAATTCATGTGCTCGTTGCACACGTTTTTATTGCGTTGACTGAGTGGGCTGCTTCATCCATCACTTGTTTCATATCGGGAGGCATTTTCTTAGCCGCAATTTTCTTCATGCAATGCACCCACACTTGAAAGGGAGCGACAGCCTGTACTTTAGTCCCCAGTCCACTGTGTTTGCCAGTCATTGCCCGCGCACCAAAGTTGCTCACCTATTGCACGCTCATTAAGAGGGCGACAGAACAGACAATCCTCCTTAATTTGTCCTTCATCGACAAATCTAATGTAAACCATTAATTGTGCTTCTCCAGCAATATCAGTGCTCTCGTCAATTTGGAGAGAATAAAATGAGCTTGATTTAATTTTCGTGATTATCAGCTCTTTTACATCTGTTGCCATTCGCCCAACACGATAAGTCACAGTATCATTTGAGACTGGAATAAATGCTAATTGATCAGCAGCGTTTTGTCCACACATCACAGAAATCACAGTCTCTTTAGCGCAGGGTAGGAAAAAATTCTAGCCTAAATTGTGTGGCTTTCCATTTTTGGCAATCCAATGAGAGATGATGAACGAGGCGCGAACAGCCCTCTCATTCACCGTAGCGGTTTTCTGTAGCAAGTTGTCAAGTGTCTTAGCATTTTGAAAGGTTTAAGACTTTCCATTGATAAATCCTTGCAGCAAATCACACACTATGGTCGGGAATCCCCCCCACAACCCCAATGATCTGAGTGAAGCCATATTCCAAGTACTTATCGTCAGATTTTCTGCTTTCGGCCTTATTTCCTTTTGATTCATTCTCAGCTGGAAGCTTTTTGTTAGCACCAATTAAAAATCACTCCATGTCTAATCAGCAGTTTAGCTATGATGACTATGAACCACATGTGGTCCATGTGATTACCAATCAGGTAAAGAACCGCTGCTCTGGTGAAATAAATATAAATATGAAAATTCTGTCATCAATGTTTTTCCAAACCTATATGCCTTTTTGAACTTGTGACATATCTTGCTATAGGGAGTTTGAATATGTGCATGAGCTAATAAAAAGCTTAACAAATCGTATTATTATATACTGTATGGAAAAGAGCAGCATGAACATTCTGCTAAACTTCTCTTTTTAGGTTCTAAGGAACAAAGAAAGTCATACTGGTTTGGAACAACACGAGGGTGAGTAAATAATAAAAAAATGTTAATATTTTTTGGTGAACTATTCCTTTAAAGTTAGCCCCATGCATTTTAACCCATCACAGTGAACGGCTTCACCTGTTATTGTAGAGAAAGGGCTTGACGGGGTATGTGACGATGTTGTTGTCATATAATCTCTGCTTTTGATGCTGCCGGATGTTGAATTTGTTGAAGAACTTTTGTTGGTTGTTGTAAAAGACTCTGCCTCCTTTGTTGTGCTCTTCAAAGTTGGCTGGCTGGTAGTTCTTCTTGTTTTGGATGTGACAACTTCATTTGTTGTTGTCAAAGTCATATGCCCTGTTGCTGGAGTGTGTCATGTAATTAACGTAAATGTGGGCCTACCCAAACAACATCAACACATACAAGCATAATATGACATATATACCTGTGGTTGGCATGCTTGTGCCAAGAACTGTGGGGTTCATTTCTGTTCTTTCTGTGGTGGATGATGTGAAATGTGGAGGACGCGTTGGGGTCTCAACTGAAGCAAATAAATAATACAGGAAACCTTAGTCTTGAGGTAATCTTGGTAAACTCATAGGGTTTAAAAGTAATGTGTACAAACTTTTTTTATATATCCAGAGACATTTATAAGTAAACTATTCTCCCTGAAAAGTGTAAACATTGCATGTAATTCCGACACAATAGCTGGCTCAGTGTGACCAATGGTAATCCATTTGGTACCATCGCTTTTCATTTCAACAACAGACACAGCAAGACAGGGAGGAATTAGAAATGATTGTACTTACTATGTCGCTTTTTGGGATCACCTGCAAAAAAGGAATAATAAAATTACTACATTGATCACCTGATATCTGTTAGGATGTAAAACTAAACTGTATCCTACATTTTAGAATCATCAGCAGAAAACGTGATGTTTCTTAATGGTGTTGTGAGTGGCTGACAAGGCATTATTATGAAATTGCTAAAGTGTTTTTAGCATGTGGTTATTATCGTTTTTTGTTTTGAGTGGTTTTTAAAGGCCAATTCACACTGCATCAAAAGACAGCGTCCAATGACAATAGACAACGCTTGTTTTTCACTGATTGAACATGTTAGAATGTCTTGAGAAGTGACATACTGTAATCTGGTGAGTGTTTGGTCAGTGCAGTGTGAATTAGCCTGGCTTAAGTTGACCCAAAAATTCTGTCATCATTTACTCACCCACTTGTTGTCACAGACCCGTAAGACTTCCGTTCATCTTCGAAAGACAAATGGAGATATTTTAATGAAATATGAGAGATTTCTATCCCTCCATTTTCAGTCCATGCAACGACCACTTTGACGTTTCAAAAAGTTTGTAAAGAGATCAGAAAATGAATCAATATTAATTGAATGGTTTAGTCCATCATGAAGATACATGATTGCTTTATATGATGAACAGAATTAATTTAGGCTTCAAACATTCATCAACACACATCAGATATGGTAAACGGAGAGAATGTGCAAAAACCAATGAGGTTCATTCTCGTGTGTCAAGCAGCACGTTTGAGCTTCTGCAAGAACCAATCCAATCAGGTTTGTTCTCATGCGTCAAGCATGTTCAGTTGAATTTCTGTTCATGTTTGTTGATCAATATTTATAATTGAATAAAACCCTGGCATTCTAGTAGTCAGTCAAGTCACCTTTATTTACAGTATATAGCACTTTTCAAGATATAGATTGTTTCAAAGCAGCTTTACAGTGATAATAGGAAATTGATGGAAGAGAAATTGTTTTAGTTGTATATCAGCTCTCGAAAAAAGTTATTGTCCAGCTAAAGTACGTTTTTGATTGATTGATTGATGGATGGATGGATGGATGGATTGATTGATGGATGGATGGATGGATGGATGGATGGATGGATGGATGGATGGATGGATGGATGGATGGATGGATGGATGGATGGATGGATGGATGGATGGATGGATGGATGGATGGATGGATGGATGGATGGATGGATGGATGGATGGATTGATTGATTGATTGATTGATTGATTGATTGATTGATTGATTGATTGATTGATTGATTGATTGATTGATTGATTGATTGATTGATTGATTGATTGAGTCGTTGTAAAAAATCATTAGTTATTTACTTTGGGGCCACTTGCATGACACTATTTTCAACCAAAACAGAAAACTCTCAATGAGTTCCGCACGACAACAGCACACGGCGGCTAGAGAACGCAAACCCTGAAACAGGTTTTGAAATAGTTTTGAAACAATACCGTTATCATCTTCATGTAAACTTTAAAAAAGAATCTGTGAATCTGTGAGAATAGAAACGGCATGCGCGTAAGCAAGCGTGTTTGAATACGTATGTGCGCAGACAGATAGTTTTTCTTTACAAAGTGACGGCCAAATTTCTTGTCTGCATTGCATTATACAGCGGTCTTCACTGACAACAAAGACATGACAGAGCAGCCATTATGTGTTAGACCAGTGTTACCAGCTTTAATTTGTAAATAATACAGTGAAATGATCATGCAGTCAATACAGATATTTCATAAAAACATTAAAAACAAGCAGGGCTATAACAACCCATTAAAAACTCAAAGTGTCTGCTCTATTACAAATAATTTATATAACAAAAAATTGCTCTGTCCTTAAGTCCATGACTCACTGCAGAGTTGCCAGTTTTGCCAGTCTTTACAGCTCTTAACACCGAATGTGAATCTTATAGATCAACACGTTGTCATGAAATGCCTATTTATAACACAAATTGTATTAATCGTGCGATTTATACGCCCAAAATGACTTTTTGCGTGCATATGATACGCATTGTCAACCAATTTCGTATTTTAGTGGTGTGTGTTACGTGCATATAACACGCCATAAAGTGGGTATCATATGCACATAAAAACTAATTTTGGCGTATAAATCTAATGTAGAAAAAAATAACAAGGTTCAAAATAAAGTTTACATTAAAAATATATTATGCATACCCACTATCTATCTACCTTTGTATTTATCGCATAGCATATTGTATGTTCAGGGATGACAGATTGATAAGCAGACATGCTATTTATGACTGGATGTAACTCAAAAATGGTTAAGACCACTGTGTTAGACAGTATTCTAGGTAACTAGGTGCAGAGGTTTTTGGTCCAATAATTAAAATCTCAGTTTTTTTTTTTTCAGAATTAAAGTAGTAGGAAATTACTAGTCATCCAATTTTTTTTATCAGCTATGCTATAGAAATTTATATTTTGTCAGGGCGTGAATAAATATAGAGCTGAGTAATATCAGCATAACATTAGTAAAACTATGCCATGTTTCCTTATGATATCTCCCAAGGGTAGCATGTACAAGGTGAAAAGCAAAGGTCCTAGCACTGAGCCTTGCGGTACTTCATACTTAACGTGTGATCGGTGTGATATCTCTTCATTTACTGCTACAAACTGATAATGGTCAGATAAGTATGATTTGAACCATGCCAATGCAATTCCACTAATGCTAACATAATTTGAGAGTCTATTCAAAAGAATGTTGTGGTCGATAGTATCAAATGCAGTGCTAAGATCGAGTAACACTAATAGAGAGATACAACCACGATCAGATGATAAGAGTAAATCATTTGTAACTCTAATGAGAGCAGTCTCAGTACTATGATACGGTCTAAATCCTGACTGAAAATCCTTGCAGATACCTTTTCTTTCTAAAAAGGAACATAGTTGTGAGGATACTGCCTTTTCTAGTATCTTTGACAGAAAGGGTAAATTCTCTGGTCTTGTTTAATCGCGCATTCACAGAGGAAACCCTGGGGTTTTCCATGTTAGACGCAAATATAACGCGTGTGTGTGTGTGTGTGTGTGTGTGTGTTTGTTTGTTTGTTTGTTTGTTTGTGTGCTTTCGTGCGTGCATGTCTGCGTGTTAGTGTTTTATTATATTATAACTGCATTTTTTATTGTATTGTACTGCGTTTGGTGTGTTCTTTTCGGCTAACCTCTGCCGTTTTTGTTTGGATAATCCTGTTACAGCAGGCGTGTGTGTGTGTGTGTGTGTGTTTGTTTGTGTGCTTGCGTGCGTGCATGTCTGCGTGTTAGTGTTTTTTAAATGTATTTATTTATTCTTTGTTTTTTTATGTCACAGGTTATCATCTTTGAGACCGTGAGAGCATTTTGGACATGGAGGGGAGCACGCCTGCAGAGATGCCACACTCCCAGAGAGGTAGAGGAGGAGACCGTGACATGTAAAGTGTGCTAATAGTTTGATATTAGATATTCTTATTATATATGAGTGTTAGTTGTAATATTAAAGAGCTTTATAAATACTATAACACTTGTTTTGTCTTTATTTGCACAAAGTTTAGTTTCATGAATTGCAAAAACATTTCATTTCATCAGAAGTACCACTTTGTTTTCTACTATAAAGCAGCTCTTCGTGTTTTCACTCGTGGAAATCTGACTTCCGCAGACTTATGAGGAGAAATTAACTGGAAAATATTTTCCACTTGAAAGAAGGCGATGCCTCCGTGCACATCAATGGTACTACAAACGTGTTTACCAGCCGAAGTGAACTTTCTGGAAAGTTCTGGTTCGAACTTCCAAAAGAACTTCGTTTTAGCCTGATTTTGTTCGAAATAACACAGTATCAGTTCGTTCTTTGACTTTTCATTTGAAGTATACCCGGGCCTTTAGTTTTACGATCTCTTTATGAACTTTTTGAAGTGTCAAAGTAGTAGTTGGGTGGGCTGTCAATGGAGGAATAGAAATCTTTCAGATTTCATTTCAAATATGTTCATTTGTGTATTGAAGATTAACAAAATTCTTAAGGTTTTCAATTACATGAGGGTGAGGAATTGATAACAATTGTTTGTTTGTTTGTTTTTCATTTTTATGTGAACTAACCCTTTAAGGTTTTGCAAAGCTGTTCCCGGCAGTGCAACAGTTACAGCTGAAAATGTACCAAATACCTTAATTATGGAGAGAAGAGATATTGAATATTTGATAACCAACAAATTTATCAAGCTACGATTCGTACAGCAGCTACTTATTAAAAATGAAGGAAGACTCCATGCCTAAGTTATCAGGTATCAGCTTCACTAAACATCCAAACATGCTCTTTTAAGATAGACATTTAAAGGGACAAAAGGATGGATTTTGGCTGCAAGCGATATGTGAGTGATTATTTTGCTATATATGTAATTTCTTGTCTAAAGGTAAGTCCTTTTAAAGCAGTAAAGCAAAAACTAAAAATATAATAAAAATAAAAAAATTCCCGCCTCCTCTATTGTAAAACCCACCAGCCGCCACTGCTTACTGGCAAAAGAGCCCGCACCTAAAGTTGGAATACACTGCTGCAATTTTGCACAGAGTTTTGCACAGATTCTCAGTCTGAGGAGTCAACACTAGTTGCTGAAAGTCAGAGCCAGTCTGCAGATTTTTGGCAGTGAGATTTTCCAGGAGAGAACTAAGACAAAGAATGTTGGCAGGAATCTATCAAGACATCTCTGCCACAAACTTGTGGCCACAAATTAAATTAGTTATAAGTAATAAAATTGGAGTGGACATGTCATGAGCCCTAGACATCTCTCTGCAACAAGTAAGACTCTTACGTATGCACTGGAGGGGAAGTTCAGTCTGCCAGGATAAGTGGCCATTTTTTTCTTTGCAATGGATCAGGTTGGATGTTCCTGCTTTCCTCACGTAGCCCTCTGCACATTGAATGCGAATTTTCGCATTAATGGGTTTTTTCTCTTTAAAAGGCACTGTGTTGGGTGCCAGAGTCGGTGGTTCACAGAAACCTGAGACAAAGTAAGAATAATATCAAAAAAATATCACACATGCAAACAAAGAAACACAAAGAGCATTGCCATAATAAGTTCTTCACTGTAATGTGCACAAATCAAGATGCACAATCCATCTGATAACTGGAAATAAGTTTCTCTCTTTTTTTCCCTTTCAGTTTTTCTGTTTTTAAGGAAGAGTTTGTAGCTTGGATTAGAGAAAAAAAGTATTGTTACATAATCTACAGTATTTACAATCCTCTGTGTTATAGTGTACTTTTGGACTTTGAGCCAATGGAAAGTGTATTCAAAACATGACTTTCTTTAATAAAAATTTTGTAATACACCACAGCTTTCTGGTATGAATACCGAAAGTCAGAGTGGTACATTTTGTGCACATTTCATCACAGATTGATTAGTCACCCTGTCACAGTGTAATGCACTGGACAACATTATCACAGCCTTTAGGCAAATTTTGGTATTCTCTCATTTCACATGTAAAGAAATCATTTACATTGATGTCTTAAAGCCAATGTAGCAAAAAATCAGCCCAATATTGTAAGGTTGCAATGTAAAGCATCAGCATCTTAGCTCTTCCTGGTCACATGGAAATGATGTTATTACTTTTTACTTGATGTTTACATTACATTATCTACGTGACATATTTATTATTATTAAATTGAAAAATTTTACATATTGAAAATGGTATAAAAACATCTGTTTAAAATCATTTGAAACCAACATGAAGTGTGAAAAAAGCCTATGGATCAGAGGAAGGTTGAAAAGTCATAATAAAACAAAATAATTGATACAAAAACCCTTGAGCACATTTGTGGTGCAAAAAAGAAAATCTTCAGTACATTTTTGGACAAGACAGTGCACATAGCTGTCAAAAAAGGACAGAATAAAGTTACAGTTTGGAGGGGTATGGTATTCCCCCTCTAATTGAATGAGGAAATAGTGATACACACTATTTATAATAATTCATCATCTACCTACATAATGCATTTAAAGGTCCCATGGCATGGCATTTTTCTATTATTTTATAGTGTTTCCTGAGGTGTACTTATATTGTTAGTATGACTTTTACATCATAAAATGTCATAATTTAGAAATAAAAGGCATTTTGTCTATACTGCTGTTTGCCCTGTGGCTGAATGCCCTGCTTCAAGAGGCGTGTCTGCTGTGAGACTTCAGTAAAAACGCCCACTGTTGTGATTGGCAGACATCTTTGCATTTTAAATGAGCGGAGGGGGCGTGGTTTAACGAGGCACGAGCAGGCACGAGTCTGCCAGAGACGGATGGACCTGTGTTCACTTCTCATCAGTTCTCTCAGCATGTCTCAGTTCAGGGTGAACTGTTGTAGTTACTAGCATATACTTCAGGTTATTAGTTTATTTCTAGTCGGAGGGACTGTCACTCATGTCAGAAAGTTAGTAACTTTAGTAAATTATGGATCAGCGCTGACTCGAGACGCGAACCGTTTAGAACGATTCAGTCCGTTTTGGTGAACTGGTTCGGTTCACTAAAAAGAACCGATTCAAAAGAATGATTCGTTCGCGAACCGGACATCACGGAGACGGAGCGATTGCTAACAAAGTTATTTATAGTAACTACTGAGTTATGAGAGCACTGGCTGTCAGCGCGAGTTTATTGTGTTTGTATCTGAGAGTTCTGAATAAACATGAGTCCGAGTCACGCCGAGTCCGTCTTCATCATTATTCTACCAACTTTGTAACACATGCAATGTACCATTACAGCGAGATGAACGAGTTAGTAAGTGTTGACTATAGCATTATTTCTAGATATGTTCCAATCATATGAAAAGCGTCAGTGACGCGCATTGAGTAACGTTACACAGCGCAAACAAAGACACAACAGCAGTAATCGAATGTAATCCAGTTTATTGTGGGGAAAGCTGGCTAGCCTAGCCCAGATATGCTCACGCTTACCCTCCTTCTGCTTAATCTCACGCCGCGTTTGGTTCCTCCGCTGTGGGCCAGATGCAGTACTGGGGGTCGGGGATGTTGAAGGCCGAGCTTCGGCGTGTGTGAGGTTTATCTCTAAAGATGTGACTCTGCTGGTGTTGAGCAGAAAAGTCTGTATGCACATTTAAGAACAGATAGACACGACGAGGACGTACAAAAACACTGACTCACAAGATAGAAAACACCTTTCTGTCGGGAGAGAGAGAAGCCGCAGTGTGTGCACGAATAATAAATAATTAGCTACACATAAGAAATCAATGATCACAGATCAGAAGGAACTGAAGAAAGACTTCTGTTTTCATTTGTACATCCAAACACTGAGAAACTGCCAGCGTTCACTCGTTCACAAGCAATGATCTCTCGAGCTTGCATGGGCGTGCCAGATTCTCTGGGCGGAGGAAAGGGAGGTAACCGTTTGTGGTGTTCTAAAGTAAGCCACTAGAGGGAGCTCTGGTAAGAGAGCAAAAAGAATAAAAAGATAAGTGAAGTAGTTGTACCATGACATGTGAGAAATAAAGAACACACTGAGTTCAGTCACGGAGTTTGTTACAGTTTATTTTCAAGGCACTCAACATATTGGCGACGAGGATGGCTTTTAGTTTGAGCCAACCCACCCCGTTCCTGCAAACGCCGGGAGAACCGCCGATTCCGTTCAAAGCATGGATTAAAACTTTCAAAAATGTCTTGCTGGCCCTGGGAGAAGAACTATCTACTGCTAGGAAGCGTGCACTTCTAATACACTGCCTCGGAGCGGAGGGGCAAAGACTGTTCTACACCCTAAATGTGAGCCAACAGGGAGACGATACGTACGCTTCTGCTTTGAGTGCAATTCAGGACTTTTTTGTCCCTAAAGTTAATGTGGTTGCTGAACGTTACCGCTTTCGCCAACGGAGTCAACGCGCAGGCGAGACCACAGACCAATATGTCGCTGCTCTGCGTGAACTCGCTGCCACCTGCGAATTCGGCGCTACGGAGGACGAGATGATACGCGACCAGCTGGTTGAAAAGACTAATTCAGCATGCATCAGAGAACGGTTGCTGCTGGAAGTACCACTCGACCTTAAGAAAGCTGTGACGCTCGCGCGGCAAATTGAAACTGCAACAGCAGAGGCCAAAGCAATGATAACGTCATCGGACAACTCAGTACAAGCAGTTCAACAATACAACAGGCCCCGACGGAGCAAAAGCAAAGCCAGCGCGATGAGCGGATCGCCCAAACCCACCCGTTCACTAACTTGCTACCGCTGTGGATCCGATCAGCACGCAGCTAATTTTTTTTGATGCCCTGCTAAGGATGCGGTATGCAGGAACTGTAATAAAAAAGGACATTATGCTAAGGCATGTCGTGGAAGCAAACGGGTGAGTGAAATTACAGTGCCTGAAGTCATTGTGTTAAATGTGGAACATTCCGCTCGTGACTGTGGCAAAATAATGTGTACAGTAAGCACAGGACAAAAACTGGACATTCAACTAATGGTAGATACTGGATCGGCTGTGTCTATATTACCAATGTCCATTTACACGGCATTGTTCAATCAAGCACCGCTCTCATCGCCGAAACTCAGTCTAGTTAGTTTTGGGGGCGATGCAATCGAAGTGAAAGGATGCATGCCAGCCAGCGTTTCATATGGTGACCATTGCACTACTGCAGACTTGTACATCGTACAAAAAGGATCAGCTGTGTTGGGCAGAGACCTCTTTACTGGACTGTGTTTACAATTATGTGATGGCAAGATTAGTACAGCACATTGTGTGAATCCAGTCTCGTCTGTGGCTGCAAGCCCTAAAAACAGACTGGGATGTGCAAGAGGATTTGTACATCGTGTCACGATGCGGCCTGAGGTTCAACCCGTCCAACAGAAACTCAGGCGGTTACCCTTCTCAATTCGTGATGAGGTGTCCAAAGAATTACAGAAGCTCATAGAACAGGATGTAATCGAGCCTGTAGATGCATCTGAGTGGGTCTCCCCAATAGTGGTCACCAGAAAAAAAGACGGAGGGATCCGGCTCTGCGTCGATTTACGTGAGCCTAATAAAGCCATCGTAGTGGACAGCTTCCCTCTTCCGCATATGGAGGAGATGTTCGCAAGCCTGTGTGGCGCTATAATGTTCTCCACATTAGACCTCCAAAGTGCTTACCATCAGGTCATGTTGCATGAGGACAGTCGAAACATGACTGCATTTATAACGCATGATGGGTTATTCCGCTTTAAAAGGGTTCCGTATGGACTGGCCTCAGCTCCAAGCTGCTTTCAGAGGATGATGTCTGAAATTCTTAAAGGTCAGCCTGGAGTCCATTGCTACGACTATGGAATTGGAGGGGTTCTTACCCAGCTGCATGCAGAAAAAAAGGGAAAACCGTGGCATTTGCTTCACGCGCTCTTACAGAAGCAGAAAGGAAGTACTCCACGGTAGAAAAAGAAGCGCTAGCATGTGTTTGGGCCACAGAGAGATGGAGGACCTACCTGTGGGGACGACACTTCATACTGCGGACAGATCACAGCCCACTAACCACTCTTTTGACATCTAAGGGTCAAGGCAGAGCAGGTATGCGCATAGCCAGATGGTCAGCTAGGCTGATGGCATTTACGTATGACATTCAGTACAAGCCAGGGTGTGAGAATGTGACTGCAGACTGTTTATCTCGCTTACCACTGCCTAGTCCTGAACCAAGTCTGGAACATGATGTTGAAGTTGTAGCACTCACTTCTACGCTCACTACAATAACCAGCTCCGAGTTCAAAGCAGCATGCGATTTGTGTCCTGTGCAAGCCGAGTTGCGGAGACTACTTACTTCAAAATGGCCAAAGTGTGCAAAAGTACTGGATCGTGCATTACGGCCATATTTTCAAGTACGCCATGAACTTTCGCTCCAGGATGGTTGTGTGGTGCGTGGGACCAGCCGCCTCATAGTTCCAGAATGTCTCCAGCCTAAGTTTATTGCGCTTGCACACGACACACATCAGGGCATTGTGAGGACGAAAAGGAGGCTGAGAGAACTCTACTGGTGGCCTGGCATGGACGCTCAAGTGGAAACAACAGTCAAATCTTGTGTCACGTGTCAGTTACATGACAAATCGGCTGTTACATACACAACACCACTCCAACCTGTGCCATATCCTACTGACGGCTGGGAAAAAGTGGCCATAGACATTATGGGTCCTTTTGATGCAGCACCCGTGGACTGTCGCTTTGTAGTCACTCTGGTGGACTATTACAGTAAGTGGCCGGAAATGGCGTTTGTCTCACATCCTACCACCCAGTCCGTGATTCAGTTCCTGTCTACAGTGTTTAGTAGAGAGGGGAATCCAAAAGAGCTGATTTCTGACCATGGAGTACAATTCACTTCATACGACTTCAAGCGGTTCTTGCAAAACAGAGGAATCACACACAGGACATCATCTGTGTACTACCCAAGAGCAAACGGAGAAGTCGAACGTTTCAATCGCAGCTTAAAGGATAGCTTACAGACTGCATCACTGGAAGGAAGAGGGTGGAAGGAGTTTACTAAAGACTTTCTGCAGGCATACCGTTCAACGCCGCATGCCACTACACACTGCACGCCAGCTGAGCTCTTGCATGGTAGACCCATGTTAACCAAACTTAACGTTTCGGGTCTTCACTTACCACCTGCAGGTAAACCGCTCTCATCTCAACAGCTTGCTTCACATGTGAGAGAGAAACAGTCAAAAAGCAAACAGTACAGTGAAAGAAAACGCAGTGCAAAGCATGTCTCATTTCAGTGTGGATCCTATGTCCATGTAAAGAGGCTAGGAATTGTGCCAAAGACTCAGTCTAAATTTGGAAAACCCCTACAGGTTGTGGGTAAGAGAGGACTGTACACATACAAGCTGTCAGATGGGCGATGCTGGAATGCATCTCACCTGGCACCTGCACTCGCTCCAAGCAGAACAGAGGAGTCTAGTGATTTGCCGTTGTTTGACGCGGGGAACACTGAACCGATAGGTGGTGAACAACCAACTGTAGTTGCACGGCCTGTTCGGAGTAGGTGTGCGCCTGCATGGACCCGGGACTATGTGATGTAAAATGTGATTTAACGCATTAATAATACATAAATTGTGTCTCTGAAGTTTAAGGAAAAATAACAACTGTTCTGTGAATATTTTGTGAGGGTCATAGTGAAGGTTTTGATTCCAAGTCTTACTGTTGGGAGTACTATTATAAAAAGGCTAAAAAGGAAATGTTAAAATGTTATCTTTACTGTTACTAGTAACAAGACAAAGTTGCTATGGTATGTTTATTCTTAAAGGGGGGGTGAAATGCTGTTTCATGCATACTGATCTTTTTGCACTGTTAAAGACTTGGATTCCCATGCTAAACATGGACACAGTTTCAAAAGCTAAGGTGGACGTTTGATGGGAGTATTTCTTTGCCAAAATTAGTACTTCCTGTTAGTCATAAGTTTCGGAAAGTTTTTTTCGATCATGGGTCCGCTTGACGTCAACAGGGCGGAATTTCCTTGTATGGGCCGTACGGACAATTCTACCGGAAGAGCGCGCGCGCGAGAGAGAGAGAGAGAGAGCGCGTGAAAGCAATAGGCTACGCCCATCAAAGCGCTGGCTCGTACAGATGGAATTTGCTTTTCCGGATCAGCAACTGAGTTACGCAAATATTTATGTCTGTTCCCTGCATTTCGGTGCCGATTGTTTTATAAACAAGGCCCAGTTCGACGACGGATTTTCAGATCGCCTAATACTGAAGGATGGAGCGGTCCCAACGATAAAGGTCCCAACGTTGGAACCGCAGGTTTGACTGCTTCAAATGTCTGTTTTTGCCTATGCCCATCAAGTAGCCCAAACATGATCACGTATTGATCAATGGAGCATGCGATGTATAGTGTGTACATTTGTTTAGCTGGCCACTATATGTGTATGTTTGTGTATTGTAAAAGCACTCCAAACAACAATACACAAAGAATGGGGAAATATGTTGAACTAAATAAGCGCGCTTCTTCATTCAAATGCGCTACTATTCCATGTCTTTCTATGTAAACACTAGCCTGACGCGCAAAACCAGTCCGCTTACTACAAATCATGTCTACACAAACCACGCGTAAACACACACACACACACACACACACACAATGTTGTTCTCAATAACACAAGCCGCTAAACATATTATATAGTTAGTCGAACTTATACCACATAGTCGACGTCCTGCTCTAGTCGTTTTTGCTGCTGCTCCTGTTCAACTTCAGCCTCTGGGTCTGATTCCGGATCATAGATGTATGGCTGTATCTGATTAAAAGCCATTTTTTATGTTGAATAAAGTTTTTCCCCGCTTTTAGGGATGACGCAGCTTTCAGACGCACTCAACACAGTAACAGCGGCGCGCGCTCGACATTCTTTAGCTCCGCCCACACGATACGCCCCCAGCCGCACGGCTTTTTTCGGAAAGACTCGGAACAGCGCATCTTCCTTTTATAATTATAATAAAAATAAAGACTTTTCGGAGATATGCAGGATGCAATGCTACTCTATAGGTACTCAAGATTGACATGAGACTGACTGAAACTGAGTGTTTCCCCACCCCTTTAAGAGAGAGGGATATGTGGTGTTCTAGAGTAAGCCACTAGAGGGAGCTCTGGTAAGAGAGCAAAAAGAATAAAAAGATAAGTGAAGTAGTTGTACCATGACATGTGAGAAATAAAGAACACACTGAGTTCAGTCACGGAGTTTGTTACAGTTTATTTTCAAGGCACTCAACACCGTTCCTGCTTGGACGTCAAACCAGGAGACTTCAGGATTGGCTCGTCTGGCCTGTCATTTTCTCAAAGGCAGAGAAAGACAGCCAGAACTCGGTTTTACACCGATCAACATTTCTATCCACTTGGGGACAATATTCAGGCTAGGGGAACTCATATTAATGTTGAAATACCTCATAAAATGAAAATTTCATGCCATGGGACCTTTAATAAAAAACACAATGAAACCCTGAAACACAATCACCTCAAAATAGTGCTTATCTCACCAGCGTTTAGTGAGTAATCTCACTGAATTAGAAACAAGGCTAAACATTTTGACAACATAACCACTATTCAAAAGGAAACATTTATGCAATGGTGCATAAATGAACCACTATGCAACACCACTTAATAATGTATTAGTAAATGTTGAAATCAACATGAACTAAAATTAACTAAAGTAGTAAACTAATGAACCCTTATTGTAAAGTGTTACCAAGGAGGACTCTTCAAAATGATAATTCTGTGTTCAACATAAACAATATTAGCACAGGTCTAAAATAATATGTCCAATTTTTTAATTTGCTCAAGAACCATATAGTAGCCTACATAAAAATCGATTACATGGATTGCCATTATTCAAATGGACAACTTTATTAAGAAAATATGTATAGCCTATCATGTATAAAATAATGTATCAGGCCTATAGGAGACCCAGGGTAGCAAAATTGTACCACGTTTTAGATCAATTAATTAATACATTTGTTTCACTATAATGTGCATTAGGCCTAATGGTCACAGTCAACCATTGCTGACCGTTTTGGATCAAATTCAGCAGTCTTTTAATCACGGATTTACCCTGTCAATGTTTCCCAGTAGAAGGCTATGGACAGTAGTATTAATAATAAAAAAGGACAGTATTTAAAGCCTACATAAATAAATAAACAAGCAATTCCTAATATAGTAGGCTAGAGCATAATATAATTATTTTTCCATTAGGCTATAGGAGACTGTCACGAGAATGAGTTTTCAATAATATTTCAATTAAAGTTTCTTCTCTAGTTTCTTTTTCCACGACGTGGTTTCGTTTTTTTTTTTTTTTTTCATTTCTTTTTCTTGAAGGCCATGTGATGTACGAGCATTTCAGCCAAGCGACCCCATTTGTAGGCTAGTAGAGTCCACAGTTACAAACCTCAACATAAGATGTGCAATATGCAATAACGCTGTTCAGGTTTGCCAAACATATAAATGTGTATTTTCCCGGTACGTTACTGAAAACTTACCGTTTGCTCTGGCAATATTATGTTGATAAGCGGCCGTCATGAAAATCAATATACCAAGCATATGCATGTCCACGTGTCCCGGTGAATTCAGAAGGAAAGCCGTCGGGTTAATCCTCACGAATGTGTATAAAATCACACCGCCAAGCAGAGATGTACAACATTTGTGCGTTTGAGTGGAAACGTCATATCCACAACATCTTTCACTTTCACTTTGGGCGCTTCTAGCGAGCTGCGTTTGTGGGCTCTTTTTGCAGTTCCACTTGCGAAATAGACTTGAAGAGTAGGCTACACAGTTAATGGCACGTAGCCTATATGGTTTGCTCTTATATTATGTGTAGGCTACTGTAAACGAACGCCTGCGCACTGTCTCCAAGATCATGCCGCTGTCAAGACGCTCAGGGCATTTTTTTTTTAATTAAATTTAAGATTGTGAAATAGAATAAGAAAGGACCAATCACAATTCACTATGCAATACATGCTGGGAAAAGAGCCACATTGGAAAGACACTGAGCTGACAGACAAAAGAGAGCAGGCAGCACCGTGACATGCAGCAGCGAGTTAGTCAGACCACTCGGAGGAAATAAACAACTCACAAATTCTTGAGATCAGATAAGGGACAAAACACGTCCTAAACACAAAGTAAGAATACCAACAAAATTACTTAAAAGGTTACATCTAAAGGAAATTTGTATATTCTACCCAGGACATTCATTGCTTATACTTTTAAATCATTTATTTATTATTATTTTAAAAGCACACTCTACACTTGGATACATAATTTAACATGTAGCCTACTCAGCATGGGCAGGTTTAACTCTGAGGAGCACTTACTATTTCCTGCTCATTGTGGATCTCACAGTGGGACACAGTCATGTAAAGTTGTATCTTTTTTAATATTTAACCAGACAATATGGAAGTCTCTGCGGTCACAGCTTTAACATGTCAACTCCGTCATCATCACAATGTAATGTAAATAGTTGTTGTTATGTAACATGGAATATCAGAAACTCTTACGACGAAGAATAATTCCAGGAAACAGACTTTAATCACAAATACTTAGAAAACAGGAGAAAACCACACTACTTCAAATGAGAACAGACAGACTAAGGCCACATCCACACAAAGCTAGAGCTTTCCCTATCCAATCTTTTTTTCCCCCCTCATCTCGAGAAATATCTGCGTACACACAAAACCACTGAATCCGACTCAAAACTATAGTATACATGCCAGACAAGTATGTGGCGCTGTAATTCTGCCACAGAGATACATTAAAAACGGAGAAGAAGACTTGGAGCATGCACATAAACCTCGAGACGTGGGGTAATGACATCATCGTTTCACAAAATACGGATTGGCTGTACACATGAAAACGCAAGAGTGTCTGTTTCAGATTTATCCACTCTGGGACCCGGTTTAAAAATATAGCGATTTCAGGCTCCCAAAACGCCGGATCCGTCTGTACGGAACGCTTATACGATGCAAAATTTTTACGTATTCAGCTAAACGGTATAAATGCATTGATCAAACAAAGGGAACTAATGAGATAATTGAAGGATGACAGGTGAATGAAATGACTGATTAAAAACACTATAGGTCACAGGGAAACATTTAACCTTTAACCTGCATAGGCTAAAGGCCAACCAAGGCGAAGCCGAAGGGATGAGGAAACCCGGAGAACCCGTATGGGTTGGTCTCCAGGCTGGTCCAGATAGGCTGGTCTCCACTGTGTTTGCAAGGCTCTCTCGCTGGTGGTGAATGGCTGGTCTCTGGCAGTGTTGGAGTGGGGCTGGTGGTGATGTTATCCTCCGCGGGGCCGATGGTGAAAGGCAAGTTATTATTCACCAGCACCCACTCCACGAATGCAGCGAAACTGTCACGAGGACCGCTCCCCGGAAGGCATGCTTTGGACCACTCTCAGAGGCTTTATATGTAAAACACGCAAAGTGAGCAGTCTGGATAGTGCGTTTCACACGGCAACTCCAAAAAATCCCTGGTGTGAGACTCCAGGGAGCCGTCCCTCTGCTCCCGGCATAACAGGGCAACTGCAGGAATGTCCATGATAACAGGGAGGAGGGAAAAAAGAAACAAAAAAAAAAACAGTTTAGGTCTGTTTTTCTGTTAAGTAACGCGCAATATCAGAAACTCTCACGACGAGGAATAATTCCAGGAAACAGACTTTAATCACAAATACTTAGAAAACAGGAAAAAAACACACTACTTCAAATGGACAGAGACTTTAGCTGTTATACGTAAACATTTTGTATCGCATCAGCGTTTTGTCCGGATCCGGCGCTTTGGGAGCCTGAAACCGGTATTTTTTGAAACCGGGTCCCAGAGTGGATAAATCTGAAACCGACACCCCTTGCGTTTTCGTGTGTACAGCCAATCCGTATATTTTGTGAAAGAATGATGTCATCACACCACGTCCCGCACAGTAAAGACTAGAAAGGGGTACAGCTATACGGCCACTGGGCATGCGCACATCAATATTGCGTCATTTAATTACTGTATTGTATTTGCAATATTGTAAGGGTGGGTTAGGTTTAAGGTTGGGGTAGGTGTAGGCGTTAATAAAACACAATCTGGTAAGTAGCAAATTTATTTACTGTTATTTTATTGTGAGATTTTGCCTCACTTCCTATCGTTTGCCGTACCCCTTCTAGCCACAACTCTTCTTCTCCGTTTTTAGTGTATTTCTGTGACAGAATTACAGTGCCACATACTGGTCTGGCATGTATACTACATCGTTTTGAGTCGGTTTCAGTGGTTTCGTGTGTACGCAGATATTCTTGAGAGATAGGGAAAGCTCTGGCTTCATTTGGATGTGGCCTAAGGGAGGACTCAGGGTGTAAATGCATTGACCAAACAAAGGGAACTAATGAGATAATTGAAGGATGACAGTTGAATTAAATTAATTATGAATATATGAATTAACAGCACAGAGAAACTAGGTCACAGGGAAACACAAAGAAATCGAGCATAAATGTAACAGTTGTGGGATAAATCTTGCCATTCTTTAAAATTAAACTAATTAATTACACACCAATTACACAAATGAGGAGCAGGAAAACTGAACAAAGGATCCACGTGACAAATGAAAACATACTGAAAGTCCATGGCTGCGTCTGAAAAGACAGATGACTAATTTTCTCACTGCCTTAGACAATGACTTGTAAGGCAGCATTTGTGCATGAAGGTACCTCACGAAATTGATTTCGGACAGACTTTTAAGGCAGTGCAACAGTTTAATGATCTACAGCAAAATAGAGAGAGCTTTGGGGAGAACTAAACACATATTTAATTACTACATTAGTAATTTCTCTCTAGAAATAACATCAGAAGTGGAACATTTTGGTAAAAAACGTACATTTTCACACATTTTCACAGCCCATGAAAACAGATACTAACATAACGGTGACACATATGGGGAATTCTTCTGATGGCGTTTCATGATTCTATTTACATACTGTATTTTTGGCCCCAGCTGGACCTTTGTCAACACTGTCAGTATTTGTCAACTCCATCAGTATTTAACACTGTCAGGTAAAGGTTTTTGTTAATTTTGAAAGAAATGTCTTATTCTTTTTTCAATTTATTGTGTAAAACTGTTAAAACATCAATGGAACTACATGATATTATGTCTTAATTACCTAAGAACATTGGTGATATGTGTAATATTAAAAGGAGGGAAGAGAATTAAGTAATTTAGGATCTGGTTGTTCATAATAGTCTGAAAAAAACAAAAAAACAGAGAATGTATTTTATGACTTAGCTCCTTTACTGCAAACCAATATTACATTACTGAAGACTTGCACTGTTTTAGGATAGATTAAATTACATTATGCTTTTTAGTGTGTTTAATGGAGTTGACACAAATTAAGTTGTGAAGTGAATAAATATAATTTTTTGGGAAAAATATGTAGAAATAATCCTGTTCCCTTACGTGGTTCATTATCTGTCTACAAAAAGTTAAACATGAGAAATTTTCTTGAAATTATGAAATTATGAAAAATTATCACTGTATGCACAAAACATTTTATCTTACCTCTAAGAGTTCTCCTAAATAGCAGTAAAAGTTCTTAAGAGTTTTCTCTTAACCTACAGTATTCATAAAGCTGCTGAGACTAACTTTCACTAAGGACTAGAGAGAAGTCTTATGAACATGCCGACTTTTTGGGACTTATTCACCGTATCCCCCAGAGTTAGATAAGTTCATACCATTCTCATCTCCGCGGATGGTGTAACTCTCTCTGACACACCCACCGCTAGCCTAGCTTAGCACAAAGACTGGAGGTGAACGGCTCCAGCTAGCCTACTACTCAATAAGTGACAAAATAACGCCAACATTTTCCTATTTACATGTTGTGATGTTTACTGCTATTTAGGAGAACTGTTAGTTTTAAGATCGGTATCGGTTCAGATCCGAAGAGAGGTCAGACAGGCGAGAGTCGAGCCGGATAAACAGTCCGTTCAATGACCTAATTCAGACAAAGAGTGAGAAAGATGTCAGACATGCGAAAAGGTCAGTACAGGGTGCCAGTCAGCATAGACAAGGCATATTTAGATTAGATTAGATTCAACTTTATTGTCATTACACAAGTACAAGTACAAGGCAACGAAATGCAGTTTAGGTCTAACCAGAAGTGCAATAGCAGCAAGTGCAGGATATACAATGGTTGCATAAGTGCAGGACATGGAAATATACTGAATATATATAAATATGTATAAATAGAGAGATGGTTATTACTATAAACAGAACTGAATTTACAGGTGAGTATGTACAGTGAATTAATATACAGATGGCTATTACTATAAACAGAATTTACAGGTGAATATGTACTATGAATATAATATACAGATGGCTAGTACTTTAAACAGAATTTTTTACAGTTAGAGGTATACAATAATATGTTAGGCAAGATGAGGAATATAGCAGTGGATTAAGGTAGTGCAATAAATTATGGACAGAGCTATCCGAAAAAGTTTAAAAGTGCAGTGGAAAGTGGTTGCATATTACAGTTAGAAGTACGGTGCAAAATGCAAATGTAAACATTGGTACTATAAATACAGTCGGCAGTGCAAATGAGCATAATCCAGGGTATGGGTTATATCAGGGTCAAGGTCAGAAGTGAGCAGAGATCAGACCTTTATCAAAAGAACACATAATACCAAAACAGAGATACAGAAATCTCTCTCCTTCGAGAGAGAGAAGTACACACACATGATATTCTTTATTCTTTAAAGAAATATAACAGGAGAACAGGGGCTATTAAATAGGCCTGGGGGAAGTCAATGGGGTCTTCAATGAGAAGGATAGGTGTATAAGAGAGGAGGCACAGGTATCTGACCCGACCCTTCACCTGGTATTTAAAAATCAATAGCTGGCCTAAAAAGTATTTGAGATTTCTATAAACTTCTATAAATTCAAAGTGAAGACTTCATTGGCAGGATATTCATGCAATGTTCAGCATGTTTAGCTTGCAGAGATTTTTTTAATTATGTAAAGAAAAGCAAAAAACAACCAACTGAAATGCACCTATAAGTGGCACACTCAAATATGACACCCAGTAACGTGGACACGTCAACCAAAGTGTGCTTGTTTTATTACACAATGATCTTAAAGTGGATTAACTGCATTTTACATAAATACAGATTATTAAATTACTGTATAGCTATAATACAGCCTATACCGTTTGTTGCCACGGTTTTAAGTGATATTCTGTTTAGAGAAAAATGATTAGGCCTTCACCATAATCCATGACCTATGGCTCTCCTTATGAAGACTAGCCTATAAAACAAAAGGAAGCGTGTTAAACTGTGAATATTGAAGATGTGTTATTTACTTACATATACGCAGTTTTATTCATTGTGGATATTGTTGAAAGTTTTTAATGCTAATTTAAATAAGACCAAATATTCACCACATTCTCGTGAGGCCCCAAAATGCTGTATAATTTTTTATTTATCTTTTTACAAGTTTGTGAGCTCTACAAATATTTTATTTTTTATATTTTTATACCCGATTGTTCTCTTATTTTGAGAAGTTATTGCAGTTATTTTCTCTTTTTTCGTGTTCTGGTTTTATTTTCGTGTGCATAGTTGTTCAATCTTTGCATATGAACGAATGTTCAGGAATAATGTAATGTTAATGTTTATTTAAAAAGCAAGGCTCTGCACAATAAAATACGATTCAAACTGGCGTCGTGACGACGGTCGTGACGCGAGTGCGTTTGGCCGCAGTCGGTTGTGATGTCATTCGTCCGCGACAATATTCTTCTAGCGTGTTATGCTAACCGACAGTGCAGAACGAGCAGAGGGTTTATTTTCGTAAACGGTGTGTATTCAGATTCCGATATTTGACCAGATAAAATGCATGAGTGGTTTACATTCAGACAATAATCGTTTAATATATCTATATAGTACAATAAGCGTTGCAAGCCGCCTGGAAGTGAATGCTAAATGTATAAATAATACTTCACTGCAACAACCATATTTTACCATATTTTTGTAACGTAAGTTCTAGCTGCAGGTTAATTTAGATCATAGTTTTATGTTTAAAATGCATATACACGTCTAACTGACAATTGGTGTGATACTTTAGCTTTTGTTACATAGCACACTGATGTTTGGAACACGTTTATATGTATAATTCTGTTTCATGTTTGTGTATTTCAGTGTTTTTGTTTGGGAAGGAGGTAAAATGTCTTTATATGATGATTTGGGGGTCGCAACGAGCGACACTAAAACAGAAGGATGGTCTAAGAACTTTAAACTGCTTCAGTCTCAGCTGAAAGTGAAGAAAGCTGCATTGACACAAGCAAAGGTTGGTCTATGTTTATGCCACAATCTTTCTTATATTAATAACTGGAGAGTGTAAGTGTCAATGTTCCCATTGTCATGTAAAACCTGAAAATATTAGGGAATTTTACAATTATGATTTCCATAAAATATTTAAATAGTTTTTTTAATGTTTCTATTATTGGTTAGAATTAAAATAATTTTTAATTATATATATATATATATATATATATATATATATATATATATATATATATATATATATATACGTGTGTGTGTGTGTGTGTGTATATGTACACAATTATCCGGTAATCACAAATAGCTGGAAAAGTTATGGAAATTAATTCTTGAGATGTGGAAAGTCGAAAAGTGTGACTGACAAATTAACCTGACTTCTTTTGCAGACTCAGAGGACGAGACAGTCAAATGTTCTAGCTCCAGTTATCGATCTGAAGAGAGGAAATGCAGCAGATGACAGACAGATCTCTGATACACCGCCACACATTGCTGCAGGGATGAAGGTAAACAACATGACATGTATTACCATCTGATTATTGGCATCTAGGACTGCACGATTTAAAGCTCCAGGCTAGATGTGTTTGCTTTAGTGGCCAACAAAATTGTGATTTATGTATCAATGGCCCTGTTTACACCTGGTATGAAGATGCATTTTGGTCAATCAGATCTCAAGTAGACAATGGAGACACATGCCTGTTTACATCTGGTGTGTTAATCTGTCTCTTTTGTCCACTTTCAACCACTTCTGTTCTGATTTCTTCGAGGGGAGGCTTTATGGGCAGGCAAATGTAGATCTAATGGACAAAATAAGCTTGCGCAGTTTACATATGAATGCATTTTTCAACTGAAAATGGACACACTCAAAATGTTTCAGACCCCGTTTACACCTGTATTTAGCGTCGTCTACTTGTGATCCGATTGACCAAAGTGCATCTTAATGTCAGGTGTAAACAGGGCCAATATGACTTTTTTTTAATTTACTGATCCAAAATGCTCCTCCTAGAGTTTTCAAGCTACATCCACCAAACTCTGACTAGACCTTCAGACTGTTCTGACTTTAGTGTGCTGTATCTTTTCAAACAAAGTGGTTTGTTATACTAAGTTGCCCTTCATAGAACATTAAGTTTCATTGACTGTGTGTGTGTGTCCATTTTAGGACTCCGTGTCAGGGGGGTTTTCATCCGGAGATGTGCTGATTCCATTGGCTGATGAGTATGACCCCATGTTTCCCAACGACTATGAGAAAGTGGTGAAGAGACACAGAGAGGAACGACAAAGACAGAGAGAACAGGAGCGACAGAAGGAGATTGAGGAGAGAGAGAAGTATGCATCCACAAGGGCTGCACGATATTGAAGAAAAATGCAATATGCAATACATAATGCGATATTCGATATGCGATACGATGATGATTTAAGTGTTATGAATAAATTAATTATTTTCAAATATATTTAAAAACTGAAAATGATATAACCAAAATACATGTTTTACATTCTATTTTTTTAAGAGAGGAAAGCATCTCTACAACTTCTGAAAGTCAACAACAGTGTTTTACTGTAGCATTACATAAAAAGTAAGTGTCATTTTAACGTCAGTGTAAACCAGGGGTTTCAGGTAGGCCTACATTAGGTTTATTTAACGAAATTTAATATTTAAATGTAAAAATAAAACACTGCTTCACTGTTTAAATTAAATATGCACTCATTCTTATTAAAGCTACAAAAGCTATTCCGTCAGGAGCAGTGACTGGTTTTCCCTTTGTCTGTTGTTGTTTGATTAACATTAAGCACACAGACGGAAGCAGGTTTATTAGGCTGCTGTCACTTTAAGAGCTTCACTGATCCAATATTTTGTTACATGCACGGTTTCTTTCTCAACTTTTTACTCCACTTACGACTAGGATTGCAAATTTTGCAACATTGCAACCCTACTTATGACAAAACTGATTGTGTTTATGCAAATAATCACCAAGATGGCAGTTTGACATGATTTTGTGTGTGTTTGGCCATGTAAGCTGTGAAAGAGAACTGAAATCGGGATTACGCTGTCTGAGAGGTGGCTTTTTATGCGCATGTGTAGGCCCTGCTTCACTTATTGCGCCTAATAACATTAAGCATGTGTCCTGTCTATTCTCTGCTGTCTGCGTCAACCTAAAACTTAGACTTTTCGTAATCTTTTGTATTAAAATCATTGAGTTGCCGTAAGACATTCTATGTACATTTGCGATATTCCGATAATTTTGATATATCATGCAGCTCTAGCATCCACAATACTTAAAGGATTAGTTTTCTCCAGAATTCAAATTTCCTGATAATTTACTCACCTGCATGTCATTCAAGAGGTTCATGTCTTTCTTTCTTCAGCCGAAAAGAAATTTAGGTTTTTGAGGAAAACATTCCAGGATTTTTCTCCCTATAGTTGACTTCAATGGGGTACAACGTGTTAAAGGTCCAAATTGCAGTTTCAATGCAGCTTCAAAGGAATAAGGGTCTTGTCTAGCAAAATTATGTCATTTTATATTTTTTTTTAAAAAGATGCGCGTCCACAACTTTATGCATTACATAATCGCATTGGAAAGGTCATGCACACACACGTAGGCAGAAGTGTGAAAAAAAACTCATCTTATTTTCTTCTACAACTTCAAAATCGTCCTACATCATTGTTTTACCTTTTTTTTGTAAAGGGCGTTTGACTTAGTCTTTGCACTGAAGAAAGAAAGACATGAACCTCTTGAATGACATGAGGGGGAGTAAATTATCAGGAAATTCTGGAATTAACTAATCCTTTAATTTACACTTAAGGCTTGTTTACACCAAGTATGTTAAAGTTAACTATAATGATAACTATATTACCATCCACACCAATGCTCAAACATTCTTTTTATTATAATCCTGCACTGCAGTAATGTAAAGCTGGATGGATTCTAATTGGCTGTCAGTGTTTTTGTTATTCATCAGCTGGAAAATCGCTCTAAAAGGGATTGCAATTTTATTGTTCTTCTGTTGTTATTGTGATAGTTGTGGTGTGGACTTCCCAATTCTTACAGAATTAGAAAAAATTATTAAAACGCACATAATTCCAATCAGTTTTGCGAATTGAGCCAAACCAGGTTTGGTTTTTTTGCTGTTCAGATTACACAGAACCAAATGTATTTAATATTCTGATTCCATAAAATCAGATTTTGTCTGCCTGTCTGTACACCAAACATATGCCCGATCTTCACCCGTCTGTGTTGTTTTATTGTCCATTGTGTTGTGACCATTTTGCCCCTGTCTGTCAGGAAACGTAAAGAGAGGCATGAAGGAGGGGGAGCTCCAAGCGGATTTTCACGTTTCCCGAATCCCGAAGGCGAATCTGATGAGGAGGAGGACTTTGATAGAGAAAAGAGGAAGAGGAGTGAGTTCCCTTTGAAACATTTCTTCATCACTTCTTTCTCATTTTCTTTTATATTGGTTTTAGTCATATATTGACAGTTGTGATTTAAATTAGCCTAGAAGTTAATACCATGTTTAAACAAGGGCCCTTGGTATAATCATCTGTGTGGTTATAAGATGTTGTTCATATGGCACACAGATGTGGGTGGAGCTGCCATTGCCCCTCCGACATCACTAATGGATCGAGACCGTAAGTAAATCCCATAGACCTTTTAAAAACCTTTATTTTCCTGTTTTGCCACGTTCATAATCACTATACACTGATGAGCCAAATCAATAGTCACAGGTGAAGCAAATATCGTTCATCATCGCCAAACTAGGCCACATAATAAGGTCTAAGTCGATCAAATGTAAGCAAACAATTAGTTCTCGTAATCAGTGTGTTGGATGCAGGAGAAATGGCCAGGAATAAAGATCATTGTTCAATGGTTTGAGGAACATGATGAAGAGTTCAAGGTGTTGCCCTGGCCTCCAAATTCTCCACATCGCAATCTAATTGCGCATCTGTGGGATGTGCTGGACGAACAAGTTTGATCCACGTTGGTTCCATCTCACAAACTACAGAACTTAAAGGATCTGCTGCTAATATATTGGTATTAGATACCACAACACACCTTCAGGGGTCTTGTAGAGTCCATACCTCGGTGAGTCAGCGCTGTTTTGGCAGCACACGAATGTTTTGGCTCGTCGGCGTATGATTTTGATTTTGTGTGTTGTCAGTTTCTCTCTGATAGGTTGCAGCTTTACATAGTATCAAATCGAGTTGTGGGAAATGTGAGTGTGGCGAGCAGCGAGGCCGAGGGACCGTGAGGACGGGACGAGGCGGCGCTCATCAGAGAGGATGAGCGCCTGTTGCGAGCCGCAGCGATCTCGGCCCTTGCGGAGGAGTGAGGGAGTATAAAGGAGGAGCGACGACAGTGAGGGAGGAGAGAGGACCAGGCCTGGAATTTGTGTTATGTTTTATTTTAGTTTTGTTATCCGCTGCAGTCGTCCGTGAGGGGCTGCAGCCTTTATTTTCATTTTGTGTTTGTTTGTGTGTAGGCGGCAGTCGACCGTGAGGGGCTGTCGCCGCCATTTTATTTTGTGTTTATTTTTTATTAAAGTATGTTTAATGTTCTCCGGTTCCCGCCTCCTTCCTCCCGGGTTTCGGCACCACTGTAGTAAATGTTGTTTGTACGGGAAGAAGGAGGCGGGAACCGGAGAACATTAAACATACTTTAATAAAAAATAAACACAAAATAAAATGGCGGCGACAAATGAAACAAAAATGAAATTTTCACAAAATGAAAATAAAGGCTGCAGCCCCTCACGGACGACTGCAGCGGATAACAAAACTAAAATAAAACATAACACAAATTCCAGGCCTGGTCCTCTCTCCTCCCTCACTGTCGTCGCTCCTCCTTTATACTCCCTCACTCCTCCGCAAGGGCCGAGATCGCTGCGGCTCGCAGCTGGCGCTCATCCTCTCTGATGAGCGCCGCCTCGTCCCGTCCTCACGGTCCCTCGGCCTCGCTGCTCGCCACAGTGAGTAAGTAACAAAACTGTGTTTGTTTTCATGACAGTATCATATTCATATGACGACGATGGTCGCCAGAGGTCAAAAGCTGCAATCCCACCTCCTGTGTTCGATGACTCGGATAGACCACGATCTCCTCCTGGACCAACTAATTCATTCCTTGCCAACATGGGGTAAGAGCCCTTACAAATGACACCCCTACACTCAGAAACAAAGTCATTATGATTCATAGATATAGGGAAGTTTGTTATTGGCCACTGATTGGGTGAACACTTTGGTTCTCAATTTACACCAGAGAATTTGGATTTCCAGAAAATTTTGATCCACAAAAAATATTTATATATTAAAACTTAGAATGTTTTTTTTAAGATCAAGTAATTTAGATTTCCCAAAAAAAGTGATTCAACAAAATAATCTAAATGTCTCTAGAAATAAAAAAGCATTTCAATTTAATCTAGGGCTTTCAATCGATTCATTTTTAATCGTGTGTAACTTTAGTCGTGTGATTTAATCGCTCGCTTATCGTGAAATTAAGCATACGCCATTTATCTCATTAAACGCATTCATTTGGTCATCATTTGCTATATCCAGCAAAGTAAACAATCAAATTGAAGGGTGATTCTCACAAAACTGTTTTTTCTGCAAGTTTCAAGGATCATTTGAGACTCCAAAGGACACCAAATAACCAAATATAAGGTCCATATAATTCTGTTATATAATACATTTATACACACCTAAGCACCCATGAAAAAAAAAATTACTGAAAAAAATGTTACAGAATTCACAGTGTATAGTATGTGTTGTACAGAGCAACAACAACGAGCTTGTTTTAATTTTAAGACGAGTCAAGCTGCGATACCGAACATCAACCGCTTTGACTTGACTGCATAAACCTATGATTACTAAACATGTTTTGATTACTATGATTACTGTGTGTGTGGAAAAAGACAAATGTACTGTGTGTCTGTACATGAATGCAGCGTGCAATCAGTGATCTAGAGCGCGCACATACATGGTTTGTTCTTTGTGCATCAATGCAACAGACTCTCACGCGCTCACTGTACGACTCCTGTACGTCTGCAAAATTGCGCTCTTCAGAAACAATCACAGAATACGACAGAGCTTGTGTTTTAAAGCAAAGCACACACTGGAATGAATAATCACAAAAAATGCAATGTGAGTCTCTATTCCAGGGTTCCCACGGGTTTCAAGTTTTTGAAAATAAACATACATAGATACAGGTCCTTGAAAGTGCTTGAATTTATTTTGTGCAAGAAGTTTTCTGGAAGAAAATGTGTTATTTCGCCAAAACTTTGTGGCCAATGCATACTAGCTTGTTTGATTTACATTAGTTACATGCATTTACGCGATATGTTAAGTGTTTCCCGCGTTAGGTACTTTGTGTTGTACGTTGTCATGACGTTTACTTTCGCACAAAACTTCTACGATGGTACCTCGATGTTGTCAGTGCTTATACAGAACCCAAATATTTTCTGTCAATGACTGTATATTATGTACAATTAAACATAAAACATTTGTGATAATCTGTTGCCCAAATATTTGCTAATAAATACGCTTGTTAAGATAATGTAAACCCATGAGGCAAGAAAAACTTAAAATCATATTCATATATCTTAAAACTTCTGGTTTCATGAGCCTAAGCTCTTTTCAATAAAAACCATGCAAAAGTTCATGTCAGAGCATTTTAGAATACAGTATAGGGTGTACCGAATATTCTTCAGTTTTATGCAAAACAGAAATATGACAAATAGAATATCAGATCTCTGTCATATAGCCAAACATGTTTTTTGCATAGTTGTGTTTGACACATGAAAACTGTAATAATGTATCTTACAAGTAGGGCTGGGCCGATAAACAATATCATATCGATTCGCGATAAAATTTATGTCGATAATGAAGCTCTGGACATTTTTACTCAATATAGATAACACCCAATCACACAGCAGAAATAAACGCGACAAGAGCCAGTCAGCATGCAGCTTTTAACTTGCACATAAGTACATGCTCTACTGGCAAAGAAAACTCGACAGAAGAAGGAAAAAAATTTGTGAAAGCGACGACGAACGTTAAATCAAAAGTGAAACTATCCTTGAGTCATCATCCAAAGACAACAAATTTGTCGATGAAAGGTAGCACAAATTGTTACTCATTAACCAAAGTCAAAGTCCAAACAGCAGAGCAGCGCGAGCTAACAACAGCAGATCCGTTTACTCTGATCGGTCACACAAACACTAAACAGCGCTGTGAGATCCAGTGAGAAGCGCGTGCATTCAACGAAAAACACAAATGTCTCTATGATTTAAACTATTTTAAAGCCAGACAAAACAGTGCTGACAAACAGGAGAAACGCTGTGTGCAATGATTCAGTCAGAGGCTTTTCGATCTTATTCATAATTTACCATGGATTTACTGTTCTGACACTAACTGCACCATGGTAGGCTACTGTGGCAGAAATGTGAGATATTCATATAGAATTGTATTATATTATTAATGTAGACTAGACATGTATTAAATGTATTAAAGGAGTAATGGAATATTATTACAGTATTTTTATTTAGCTATAGAATTTGTGCATTTATACGCTACTAAATGTTTTTAGGCTACTGTTTTTCACACAAATACCATAGAAACCAGATACATTTTACCATGGCAGTGAAGAGCTATAGGCATGTTTTTAACTGTGGTTATCATAATCTAAATCTATGATACCATGGAAGACCAATGGTTCATTTGAATAAAACTGTCATATATTTAAACTTTACCATATAAAAATGAGGTTGTTACTCCGTGTTTTTGTTGATGAACATAAATGTACATCTAACTCCTAACTAGTACTACTGTCAACTCACTGTCAAATGTGCATTTCTAAGACAAAACATGTAATATTATTAATACTGCAGCTGAAGATGTATGCCAAAATCAGGCAACATAAATCTGTTTCATGACTAGAAACAATATCACCCGTTAGCACATGCAGAAACTCAGACATCAATTTTTTCTATCAAGAAATTTATTTAAGGAAAAATGACTGGAAAAGTGTAAGGAATTCAAAAACATGAAGTGTTCTGGTTTCTATAACTTTCATTTAGGAGCAAAAATCTGCCTTTAAATTTAAAAGAAATAAATATTTTACATTTATCGTGATAATTATCGATATCGACTGATATGAAAAGATTTTATCGAGATCATTTTTTGCCATATCGCCCAGCCCTACTTACAAGGTAACACAATGTAACCTTGCTCTCCCCACATTAAGTCCTTGAATCTGATGGTATTGGACCTGGAAAGTTCTTGAAATGTCCTTGAATTTTAAGTTAACCTAGGTGTGGGAACCCTGCTATTCTCTCTGAAATGTCTGATGTAATCAGCCTGGCCTTCTTTACATTAGCGCTATTTTGGACTGTTTGAATGAATTCAATAACTGGATCCCTGGAATCTTTCCCAGAGTTTAACGGCTTAAAGTGGCCTGATCAGAATCGGGTTAAAGAGTTAGAATGGAAATTTCCTCCTACCAGGGTTACAGGTGCTGTAGATGCTCAGTGTGATTGTGATAAACTCCCGACTTCTAAGATCAAATAACTGTGTGGCGAACATTACGTTAATGACTCAGCTTCACGTACTTCTGTAATTTATTTGCGTTAATTGAGTTCAATTATTTGACTTTAAATTAATTGCATGCATTAACGCTGACAGCACTAATTTAATCAGATCATTTTGATTTAACCAATAATCTCATTTAAATACTTTTTATAGAATGAATTTAATTTCCAAAGAATTTATTTTTAAGAATTTAGATTTAACAAGAAAACTGTAGATTTAACCAAATATTTGCAATTTAGCTAAAGCATTTAGATTTAACCAGTACATTTGAATTTAACCAATAAAAAAATCTAATATTTAATTTAAACAAATATTTTAAATTTAAAGATATTATTTAAATTTAACCGGACAATTGTGATTTTTAACTAAAATAAATAAACTTAATAACATTTAATGGAGATTATAACAATTCATGGAGAATGTATTGTAAAGCATTTTTTTTTTAGATTTAACAACAGAGGTTTAGATTTAACCAGAACTTTTTGATTTAACAAAATAATGAATAAATCTTGCAATGTTTAATATAAATGAAAGTTTAAACAATGTATTTAGATTTTCCAAAACTTAAAGAATCGAATATTAAATCTAGAATTTAAAGTTCATTGTCCGTTTGTGTGTTTTTCAGTGGTACTGTGGCTCATAAAATAATGCAGAAGTATGGATTCCGGGAAGGACAGGGCCTGGGAAAACACGAGCAGGGGTTGAGCACGGCGCTCTCAGTGGAGAAAACCAGCAAGCGTGGGGGAAAGATTATTATTGGAGACTCAACAGAAAAGAGTGAGATCATATATACACAAACACATAGCACCCATGTACAAGCTCACATCACAAAATCAAAACAAAGATTGTTGTTTTTTATTTCGAGTATCATGTTTGTTTTCAATTCCATGTTTTGTCATTTGCGCAACCATGTATCCACTGTGTGAGTGTATCATTTGGTTCATTCACATTTGTGTGTGTGTGTGTGTGTTTCAGCATCAGCATCAGCATCAGCTTCCAGTCAAAATGTGGCTGATCCACATGGCTCTAATTCAGGTTTGATTTTATTTTATTTCCTGTTTCCCATATTAATCATTTCTTGTTTCCCTCACTGCTTTTCACTACATGAACACAAAGGAAGAATCATATTTAATCATTCTCATTTATATGCACCAGTATAACATTACATAATCATAGACATAATGCAGATATGTAAACATAATGCCTCACAGAAACATTAGTGATAACACAAGCAACTCAGAGTTTTGATTTGATTAATTGACATTTATTATATTACTGTTATCCACATTAAAAGAAGCTGACTTTTCTATTATATGAAGCTGTATGTTTTGATATTTGAAATGTAAATTGAAATCTGAATCTGTTTTTCAGCGGATGCCTCAAAGAAAAACGACGCCAACCCTCTTACAGAGATTCTCAAATGTCCAACAAAGGTGGTGTTGCTGCGGGTACGTTTTGTCAATCATCCTAAATTAAATAGAACTTCATAAATGTCTTTTTTGGAAAGCACACTGAGATTCCAGATGCCAATCGATTTTAATAGAGCTTGCCATTAGCATGTTACTAAGCATGTTACTAATACATGTATGTGTTTGTAAATAATAAATATACACAGTGTACACATATATATATATATATATATATATAATATATATATATATATATATATATATATATATATATATATATATATATATATATATATATATATATATATATATATATATATATATATATATATATATATATAGTAAACACAAACTTTTATTTTGGAATGCGATTAATCACAATTAACAGTTTGACAGTTCTAGTTAATTTCTGCCCCTTTTGACTGCTTATTGCATGAGATATTCAAGACTATTTAGCCAAAAATATTTTTTTGAGGTTAATCTGCGCATAAAAACTGTGTGTGTAGAACATGGTTGGAAGGGGAGAGGTGGACGAAGACCTGGAAGCCGAGACTAAAGAAGAGTGTGAGAAATATGGCAAAGTCACCAAGTGTGTCATCTTTGAGGTGAGGGTTGTGTCGAGCACCTCTCGCATGCCGCTGAAAGTTTACCTGCTTGTGCATGTAAGCTGCATTTCTATGTCATTTCTAGCTGACATGAAACCTGCGTGTCTGGCTTTTGTTTTAAGATCTCAGGTGTGTGTGACGAGGAGGCCGTTCGCATTTTCCTAGAGTTCGAACGGGTCGAATCGGCCATTAAAGGTGAGCGATTAAAGGACAAACTTGAAGAGTGTGTGTTGGTGTGTGTCGGTGGTCTTTATTTCAAGCGCCCCAGATCTTGCTTAATAAAGCAGGTAAGTGTGTGAGGGCCATCCCTTAGGTGTTACATCACTTGGCTTGTTACATCACTTCCTCAAGGGATTGCAGACCAAACCAGTTTTCACTCACTCACTTTCAAACACTGACCGAAATATTAACAAGCTGGATATTAACTCATTCTTCAAAGCATTTTTATCCTTAACAAGGACCGTTTTAAATTTAATAATTTGATTTGTATATGCGTATTATATAAGTTATAATATATAGTGTGTTATGTGTGTTTGTGTGTGTGTGTATATATATATATATATATATATATATATATATATATATATATATATATATATATATATATATATATATATATATATATATATATATATATATATATATATATATATATATATATATCACAATATAAGAGTTTTTTTCTGTATTTTTTATCAAATAAATGCAGGCTTGATGAGCATAAGAGACTTAAGTAATGTTTTCAAGCTCTTTTTGTTGTTCATGTTGATTGTCCTAATTATTATTCCTGAAAAAGAACAAGGAAAATGCACTTGTCAAATTGAATTAACATCAAGCATCTGAAACCGTTCATAGAGGACTGAATATTATGATGACATATTTGATTTCCTTTGGGATAAAAATAAAGTAAAACACTTAAATAACAACAGGGCTAAACCACACCATTTAAAAAATAAATAAAAATAAAATATTTACAGATACAGCAGCCCAAAAAATCTTTGAACACTTTAGCTACACTTAAAGGGTTAGTTCACCCTAAAATGTAATTTAGCTCATGATTTACTCACCGTCAAGTCATCCTAGGTGTATATGACATTCTTCTTTCAGACGAACACAATCGGAGATATATTACAAATGTCCTTGCTAAGCCAAGCATTATAATGGCATTGACTGGCAGCCCAAAAAAGTGCATCCATCCATTATAAAAGTAATCCACACGGCTTGGGGGGTTAATAAAGGCCTTCTGAAGCGATGCGTTGTGTAAGAAAAATATCCATATTTAAAACTTAAAAAAGTAAAATATAGCTTCCGCCAGACCCGCCTTCTGTATTCAACTTACGAAGAAAGTGTAATGCCTCTCGCAGTTCAAAACGCTTAAGCTACTTCCGATGTCATTGTCGCACCAGTTACTTTTTTTTCCGTAAGTTTAAACATTTCTGAATGTCACAGTGTGTTAGATAATAGAATGTCAAATATTAAATACTGATCAATATTAATGTTTATTTTGAAGCTAATTACACAATGTAAGTTTCCAATGACTTTTTTTGGGGTCAGAAAGAAAAATATTTCGAAAGAAGCCTGTTATGCTCACCAAGGCTGCATTTATTTAATTAAAAATACAGTTAAAAAAATGTTTAATATTGTGTCACATCATTCTAATATGCTGATTTTTTTTGTGTGGAATATTTCAGATTAGAAAAACTCTTTTGTAACATTATAAATGTCTTCATTGACTAGCACAATGCGTCCTTGCTGAATAAAAGGTGTACTACTGGTGTTTTTTTGGGATGACCTGTTTGACGAAGGAGTGTTTGGGGGAAACCTGCTTGAAACGATCATAATTTTTGCAATTCTGCAGCTAAAATTATACACTTTAACTCCCAAAATACTGTTTTTGGCCACTGTCAATCAGGTATCTGAAAACAAAGCAAGCCTGAAAAAACACAGCAAGCCTGAAAAAACACAGTCTCAGTCTGGCATTTCATGCAGGGACAACTGTTTCACTTCCCAGGGTAGGGCTGTAAGTTTTAAGAATGCAGCAGTGCAAACAAATACGTTTATAACAATTTTTTGGGAAGGCTTTTGTATGTGGTATTTGTTTAAACCAGCTTTTTAAACCGGCTGTGGAGTCCCCCTTGGGTTTTTTTATTTTTTATTTTTAGAATAAGGGTCTTTTTTTAATCATAGACCAGATCATTGTCAAGAACCCACTTCCTAAAATGGTTTCATGTGATCTCATCGTAAATATGATGAGATCACATGGGGAAAACCAAACATTTTAATGATAGATTTAGCAGCCAAGCAAGCTCATCTGTGTCAGCTCTTAGAAACCTTATATTTGACATTATATGATTGGGAAGTCAACAGGTTTTCCAGGTGCAAATTTCTCTTATTTTTTCAAATGTTTATGAAAGAAGTTATGCTCACCAAGGCTGCATTTATTTGATACAGTAAAACACAATAAAAATAATAATAGAATAAAAGTAGTATTAAAAAGTAAAAATAAAAGTACCGGTAATGTGGACAAAAAAAAATCATAATATGGTAACACTTTATTTTACTGTGTCTTTGTTACACGTTACATAGTAATAACAGTAAATTATTAGTAATTACATGCAACTAACCCTCAACCAAATCCTACCCTAACCCTATAGTAGGTACATGTAGTTAATTAATATTAATCAGTACTTAAATATATAATTACACTTAACAATGACACCTTAAAATAGTGTAACCATATATTTTTTTTAATTGTAATTTATTCCTGTGATGCAAAGCTGAATTTTCAGCATCATTACTCCAGTCTTCAGCGTCACATGATCCTTCAGAATTAAATCTGATATGATGATTTTCGGCTCAAGAAAAATGTATTATCGATGTTGAAATCAGTTGAGTTGCTTTTAATTTTTTTACTTTTTGATCACTTTTGATCAGTTAAATGCATCTTTGCTGAATACAAATATTAATTCCTCTTTTTTTTTTAACTCCTACCCCATGCATTTAAATGGTTATATTCTTTTTGTTTTACTTCCTTCAAATCAACATTTTGAAAACTTGCAAAAGAACAGGAAATGAAATAATATCCTGGCAACGCTTTGTTATATTGAAACAAAGCTCAATATCTTATTTCCAGACTATGACCTTAGTATCTGTGTAACTTTTTAGGACAGTGCCATCAACTGGTCAGAAGTTATAAACAATGCTAAATCTATCCACAGCCTTTAAACTTCTTGTCCTAAAGTCACAAATGTTATAAACAAACGGTTCTATTTCAAATAAACAATTTGTGCTCATTGCCTCATAATTGCAGCTTTATTAGAAATTGTATTATTTCATTATATATTAATAAATATTCAATTTTATAAATTAAATATTTGGATTTAATACCATTTAATATATTAGTTTGTGTGGCCTGGTGCATTTTAATAGCTACATATTTTTACTATATTTGTTTCATGTATTTTTTGGTCTTTTTGAATGTCAACATAACTGAATTTGTGCTGCTGTTGTTGTTTTTCTTCCTCCTCAGCTGTGGTGGATCTGAATGGGCGGTACTTTGGAGGTCGGGTGGTGAAGGCCTGTTTTTATAACTTGGATAGGTTCCGTGTTTTAGACCTGGGAGATCAGGTGTGAGTGGGAGATCCAGACCTGCAGAATCAGGAAAGAGTAAACACCAGGAAGAAGTTATTTCTGTATATAGCATGAGTAATTTTATACACCCTTGTAAAACATTAGCTTTTTTGCCCCTTCTCGCAATACGTTTTGTAATGAGGATTTAATTTGCTCTTTTTTTTAAATTGCTTCTAGTCTCTCTCTCTCTCTCTCTCTCTCTCTCTCTCTCTCTCTCTCTCTCTCTCTCTCTCTCTCTCACACACCACAGTTAAAAATATAATTTTGTCCTTGTGAATAAGATGTGATGAAGAACCCAGAATTAAAAAATGCTTTTGGGAGAATATTTTTCAGGGTTTGTTCTGTTTTAAAGGTAAAATGTTACTTTTTCATATTTCTGCACTTTTAGATTTTCAAAACACGGCTTAAAGGGTTAGTGCACCCCAAAATGAAAATTTTGTCATTAATTACTGACCCTCATGTCGTTCCAAACCCTAAAGACCTTTGTTCATCTTTGGAACACAAATGAAGATATTTTTGATGAAATCCGAGAGCTCTCTGACCCCTCCATAGACGGCAATATAATAACACTTTCAAGGTCCCGAAATGTAGTAAAAACATAGTTAAAGTAGTTCATGTGACTCCAGTGGTTCAATCTTAATTTTATGAAGTGACGAGGATATTTTTTGTTCGCAAAAAACAAACAAAAATTACTATTTCTTCTAGCCTGTGTCAGTCTCTTACACTGTTGACGCTGTGTAAATGCGTGGAGTTCCAGAACGCTGGCTTACCATTGGCCAACGCTGTTCACGTGAGCACCCCGATGCAAGATACGAGTCGTTCTGCCGTAGAACTAGGAAGCGCTGCACTGTTTTCACCAAGTCAACAGCGTAAGAGGCTAGAGGAAATTGTTGAATAAAGTTATTTTTGTTTGTTTCTTGCGCACTAAAAGTATTCTCGTCGCTTCATAAAATCAAGGTTTAACCACTGGAGTCACATGGGTGATTATAACAATGTTTTTAATACCTTTCTGGGCTTTGAAAGTGTTAATTAAATAGCTGTCTATGAAGGGGTCAGAAAGCTCTCGGATTTCATCCAAAATATCAGAATTTGTGTTCCGAAGATTGAATGGAGGTCTTGCGGGTTTTGGAACGACATGAAGGTGAGTAATTAATGACAGAATTTTAATGTTTGGATGAATTAACCCTTTTTACGCAAATACTCTTCTCCAGTAGTTACTACATGGTTTTAAATAGAGAACAATTGCATACTGATGTTGAATGGGGTGATGATGATGAAGATGATGAAGGTAATAATGAATGAGCCCTGGTTCATGATTTACATAATCAGACACTCCCTGTGTGACTCTAGAAAGTAGGAAACCTACATTCTTCTGTTGTGACATAACGGCGACTCCCATGAGCCCTCACACTATGATCCACACACTATTGATAGACTTAAAGTAGTATACTTTTTCTTAATGTGTGTCTTGACCCTAACGGAAATTGGGTTTTGTGTGTTACTCAATAAAAGGTCAGTTCAGAACATGGCAAGTTTTTCAAAAGGATCTGTAGGGTGTTTCAAATGCCTATAAATGCATAATTTAAATATTATGTGTGTATTCTCAGATACCTTCACATGTAATGCGCATGATGTTCATGCAGAATGTGTGCGGATATGTGTTAGATGGGTCAGTGATGGTGTGATGTTCTGATTTGGTGAGAAGGACGCTCTTACGCAAGACGAAGGTGCTGGGGAATAAAGTAAAGAATAGACTGAACTCCATGAGGATTCGCTCAGAACAGAACAGATCCTCATCAAATGACTCTTATATGAGCAGAGTCTGAAACATGTCAGAACAGGGTTGAGCTGTTCAAGTCGCAAGTTCAACAGTGGGGATTGAGCCGGTACGCTGTGTAAAAGTACTAAAGGTACTATGCATAGTTGTAGATGGGGTTATGGTTTTGTAATTTAAAATTGTTCATACTTATGGTTAGAAACAAACCTTAAATCCTACTCATATTTGAGCCAAGGACATGTATGAAATTCATGCTGCTTGTTTAAGTAAGGCATACCTTTCTAAACAATTGGCCTGGTGCATAATGAAATGTGCTAAAATCCAGCTGGATAACACCAAAACGCATTTGTGTGCAATTTCGTATGGATTTATACAATGTTATTTGTATGGGGAAAAAAAGGAAGCTCCAAGCACTAAACCTACCCCTCTGTGGGGCAAGAGCAGATAAAAAAAAAAATGAATTAATTCAAATGAATCTGCACTGATTCAAAATAGTCACGCTTTGTTGTTTACCTGTTGGAAAAACCATAGAAATACAATGCAGGAGGTACATGAGTGGTTCTCACCCAGGGGTTCTGGGACCACTAGGAGGCATCAGTAAACTTTGAAGATATATGAATATGTGAAACCTGGATATATGAAGTAGCCCAATAATAATATGGTAAAACTAATGGACTTTTTTTTATTATAATGAATAAGCACTTTTCTAGTTAAGCTAAGCTCTAAAATATTTTATTGGGTAAAAAAATATTTAGTCCCTATCCTTAACACTTATTCACAAAATCACAAACAACTGTTAAAGTCACGGGGCCTTTGAATATTATTGTAGACAATGGGAGACTGAAGGCATGTAATATGTGGGTTTCATAAAGACAAAGGCTTACTCCAAACCAATGAGATGGTTGCCACACCCCTTAATTCATTGCATGTGTGGGGAAATAATAATCGTAGAGGTGGATGGAGATATTTACAGTTGTAGTAGTTTATGCAATTTTAGGACATACTATTTTAGATTTGGTGGATTTATTTTTAGCAGGCTAAATGCTTAATTAAAGGCACTGTTCATCCTCATGCTGTTCCTAACTTAAGAAAATAATAAAAATGTATTTTTTAAAAATGTTTTGTTTGTCTCATGTCTCAGTGTTTTCTGTTTAGTTTAGATTGTCTCAGTTTTGTTTGTCTCATGTCTCAGTGCGTTTTGTTTGTCTCAGTGTTTTGTTTGTCTTGTTGTTTTGTCTGTCTCATGTATGTTTTCTGTTTTGTTTTGTTTATCTGTTGTTTGTCTCCGTGTTTTGTTTGTCTCTTGTCTCTGTGTTTTGTTTTGTTTGTGTCATGTCTCAGTGCTTGCTGCTTTGTTTGTCTCAGAGTTTTGTTTGTCTCAGTGTTTTGTTTGTCTCATGTCTGTTTTGTTTGTCTCGTTGTTTTGTCTGTCTTGTGTCTGTTTTCTGTTTTTTTTTTGTCTTATGTATCAGTGTTTTGTTTGTCTCTGTGTTTTGTTTGTTCATGTCTCAGTGTTTTCTGTTTTGTTTGTCTCGTCTCTGTATTTTGTTTTGTTTGTCTCATGTCTCAGTGCTTTCGGTTTTGTTTGTCTCAGTGTTTTGTTTCTATTATGTCTCAGTGTTTTACTTGTGTCATGCCTAAGTGTTCTGAGTTTGGTGTGTCTCAGTCTTTTGTTTTGTTTGTCTCATGTCTCTGTTTTGTTTTGTCTTTTTTGTCTGTCTCATGTCGCAGTGTTCTGTTTTTGTATCATGTCTCAGTGTTTTGTTTGACTCATGCCTCAGTGTTTTGTTTGTCTCATGTCTCAGTGTTTTTTGTCTCATGCCTCAGTGTTTTGTTTCATGTCTAAGTGTTCTGTTTTGTTTGTCTCATGCCTCATTGTTTTGTTTCGTCTCATGTCTCAGTGTTTTGTTTGTCTCATGCCTCATTGTTTTGTTTCGTCTGTTGTTTTGTTTGTTTCATGCCTCAGTGTTTTGTTTTGTTTCGTCTGTTGTTTTGTTTGTCTCATGTCTGTTTTTTGATTGTCTCATGCCTCATTGTTTTGTTTTTTATGTTGTTTTGTTTGTCTCATGTCTCAGTGTTTTGTTTGTATCATGTGTCTTTGTTTTGTCTGTTGTTTTGTTTGTCTCATGTCTGTGTTTTGTTTGTCTAATATCTAAGTGTTTTGTTTGTCTCATACCTCAGTTTTTTTTCATCTGCTGTTTTGTTTGTCTCATGTCTCAGTGTTTTGTTTGTCTCATGCCTCAGTGTTTTTTTTCGTCTGCTGTTTTGTTTCTCATGTCTCAGTGTTTTGTTTGTCTCATGTCTCAGTGTTTTGTTCTGTTTTGTTTGTCTCATGCCTCAGTGTTTTGTTTGTCTCATGTCTCAGTGTTTTGTTTGTCTCATGCCTCATTTTGTTTTGTTTCGTCTGTTGTTTTGTTTGTCTCATGTCTCAGTGTTTTGTTTGTCTCATGCCTCAGTGTTTTGTTTTTTTTCGTCTGCTGTTTTTTTGTCTCATGTCTCAGTGTTTTGTTTGTCTCATGTCTCAGTGTTTTGTTTGTCTCATGTCTCTGTGTTTTGTGTTTTTGTTTAGTTTCTCATGCCTTTTTTAAGACCCCATTGACTTTCATACTATGGACAAAACCTGTTATTTTGTGATCCATTCCACAGACGAAATAGTCATGCAGGTTTGGACCACATAAGAGCGAGTAAATAGTGACAGAATTACAATTTTTGGGTGAACTGTCCCTTTAATTGTCTCAAGTCTCACTTTTATTTCACTCTTTAAGACTTGTGTTCATTACACGAGCTGCTTAACTGCACTAGGGAGGTGTTGATTAGTTGCTGTTTGTTTTTGAATTGCGGTGAAGCTTGTACATGTTGTGTGAGAGTAGAGGGGTTGTGTTACTAGTTCCGTTTACAGTAAACAGAACATCAAGATACCAGTCTGAACCCCGTTTACTGGGAAGTGATTCCCTGCACTCAACCTTATGAAATCAATTTATGACGCATGTCACTATTTTAAACGTCTGGGGAGATCCATAAAAACACACCTAAAGGACACTACATTCATTAATATGCACAATGTTTGTGCATATTAAATGATACATATGCTTTCATTTCCATGTGCACTTCCTATAAAATATAATTTTTGAGGCTCTGCAAGAAACTGTTTCTTTCCTTTAATAAAAGGTGAATACATTTCTCACTACAACATTAAAATGTGTGTGGTTGTGTGTACACTTTACTGTGTGTGTGTTTCATGTTCGCTCTGGTCTATTCCTGGTTTTGACATCTTATCCTTGTGAAGAGTGAATCAGCTTAAGGGACAACTTCAGTATCACATCACTTGCTTTTCTCTGCTCTTTTATTTTTGCAGTTAGCAAGTCGGTCAACACTTCACAGGAACTGCATGTGTGGATCACAAGAAACCTAAGTACTGTTTACTGGAGACTTATTTCCTGTTGTAAGTGCCTGCTTTTATGCATCTGAACAAATAAGATTCTGTAATAAACTGTTTATAAGTCTAAATTTCAAAATCTCACATGAAACAATGTATTATTTTGTGAATAAGTTAAACGACAGCTCTAGCAGTGAATGAAAAGCCATTAATGCTATGACAGGTAGTAACCCAAATTCCAGTAATATAATCTCCTGCGTGGAGCTGTCTGATTGCGTGTCCTCATTAATGAGAATGAAACAGGGTTTTTTTATACTGTTTCACGTGTGTGTGTGTGTTCTGAAACTAAATTGAGAGATCCACTATTTTTCAACTGAAACTTTTTTTGTCTGTGTAGTAGTATAGTGGTTGCTAGGGTGTTGCTATGTGGTTAAGTTGTTCGGAGTGGTTGTTTGAGTGTTGCTATATGGTTGTTAAGATGTTCAGAGTGGTTATTGTGCTATGCTATTTATGATGCTCTGTGTGGTTTAAGTGGTTGCTAATTGACCCAAGTTTTAAAAAAGAGCCCACCTACAAAGCTCCAGGTATGATCTGGATCCATGTAATGTAATTTTGTAATTGTTGTCTTGTTTTAAGCCTGTTTTGGTCAGTCAGTGGTGGACATTGCAAGTTGAATTGGTTAGGAAAGTAATTATTTATTTTTTAAAGAAAGGTAGGCCTAATAGGTGTCGATTTTGTATATGAATTGGCAGGCCATGATAGCTACAAATAAAAATCAATATATGATTTTTAGAGAAAGAGAGAGAGAGATTACATTTGACCAGTATATCAAAAAATTGCCATGAGAGTATGATAGGCCTATACTTCTCCTCATTGTGCCAGAGACATCACGAGATGGGCCTATTATTCATATCATGAGATATCATATATCCGTAGAAATGGTTTAATGCAAAGCTTTTTTTAATATCTCAACAAGTATGAACAGAAGTAGCCTAATAGATCTGCTTGCCTTAGCAAACGTGGATAAAAAGTAGGCTACTTTGTGTATATAGCCTATAGCCAACACATTTTAGAGGGATATTCATTTCAGATGACCTGGTGTGCCCCGTAAATATCAGGCATCTAAAAAAAATCTTTGAGAGCTCATGCGCATGCAGCCAGACGGGGATCTGGAACTGGGTCAGCACAGCAGCCAAAGGAAAACAGGTTCACTGTGCAGTAACAAAGGCTGAACGAGTGGGAAATTGATACCTGGAATCATAAGTGACATTAAGCTTGAGGAAAAAACAAACTCAAGTGACCTGCAGTTAGCTTTCTTTAGGTATCGCGTTTCTGTAAGAGAATGGATTAGAACAATTGTTTTCCGATAGGCTTAAACGGTAAATGTCTTCTGAAATATTGGTCGGTAAATGCTAATGCGCTGCCACGCGTGAGAAACAATGAAAACTAGACCAAAAAAGTCATTTTTTCCTTAACGCAGTAATATTTGCTAAAGAGAGAGTATGTGAGGTAGCTACGAGGTCCAGTGATGTCACCGCAGTTTTCATCCTGTACGTGCAGATGTGCGAGTCACCAACAGCTCAGCATTTTAGTGAATAATCTCAAAACCAACAAAGCCTTTTTTTAAAAAAAACATCCGAGGATTAAATAGGCTACATCGCAGTATTTTCAGCCTGTTTCCATTCAGCTATTAAAATGACATGGCTATTAAAAAGAACATAGCCTAAAAATGAAAGAAAAACAACAACAACAACAACAAAGCAACCTTAAAATGAATGTAGACTATTGAAACGATGTTCAGCAAATTCACCTTTCATTTAGGCTAATGCTGGTGATTTTCGAAGATTTTTTCATTCATAAAAAAAAAAAAAATTCTCTCAAACCACGGTTGCTGGAAATGTCCTACAAATAAATAAACTCTCGAAATTACATGTTTATTAGCTGAAGTTTAATTTAACTGGCGATTCAGTTAAAAACGAACAACCTTTTTAACAGATTTGCATTTCCGTATCATATAATTTAACACTTGAACGTCACATTTATTATTATTTCACTAGCTACTTCTTAAGGGAAACAATATTGATAATAAAATCAACAAGCATGATTTAGCTACAGCGTGACGATAGGCTACTATTATTCCAGGGATTTATGGATGCAGACTGATGGATTGATGTAGTGACTCCCCGCACGTAGGCATGTGTGGGGATGCCCACTCGACGCGTGACTTGCATCTTTAATGCTTTTGTGCTCTGCCTTTCGTTTCATCCCTTGTACCATGACGGGACTATTAGCTATAAGATATCATTAGCATGCAGAAAATAAATAAATAAATGTAATATCATAATAATAATTAGTTTTTTATTTCAACGCATTGGGTGAGTCTAAAGTAGTTGTGTATAATTATATATTTAATATTTTGCATTTGGCCGCAGGGTGGCGCACGTGAACGCGCTCAATGATAGACACGCCTTCTGCAAGGGCGTCACGTCCTCGTGTCGCCGGTTCCGTATTTAAAGCGCAGAAGATGAGAGACGTGATGTGAGAGATTACCGGAAAGCGGAGAGAGGTGACGGTCAATATTATAACAGATACAAACCGCCGCGAATCGTCAAACAGCTTTTAAAGAAGACGAGTATCTTAATTCTGAAGTTTTTGTTTATTTACTCTAAACTAAACTCAACTAAACTACATTTTCGCGTAGTTACAATTCCAGAAGCCGGTGTTTCCTGCCGCAGTTTCTTGCTGATACTTCTCCATCCTAAAGGAATGCCAAGGGAACTAAAACAAAACAGGATCCAAAAAATCTGGATTCCCTCTAAGGATGACAAATCTTCAATGCCCCGCACATGTAAGTAGATTATATTCACATCTTCGTTCTTATTGAAGAATGCAGGGCACAAAACTGCTGTCCAATATTGCCATACTGTTTCTGTGGGCTACATACATACATTCTACTACTATGATTAGGCTATTATTGCTATTATTTCAACGGTAAAGATCACTTTACATGTATGGAGAGACATTTTTGGTTAATTGAAGATGTGACTTACTAACTGTCACGAGCAGTTCACTGTCATATAGTGACAGTATAAAGTGATGGTCATCGGTAACCATGACAACATAATTAATTCTAAGATTCTAAGAGCGCTGTCTCAAGTGATTCGGTTGTCATGGAAACCCACGAGTATCGCCTTTGTTAAGACTTTCGAACTCTATGGTACACGGATGACGACATCATGCATTGAATCGCGCTCTGAATAGGGATTCGACAGTGAGGAATGTGGGAATATTGCGTTTTCTGTTCATAGTGGGCAATGATTGGACGAATATATTTACCTGCGATTGGCGTGAGCATGATGTCTGTAGGAGATGCGAATGAATTTCTCATTACAAGTGCATTTTAATATCTGCTGCGTCAGTGATGTCAGCGCGGCCTCATGTTTTTCATTGTGATATAATGACTGCTGCATCATTTACTGCTGTAAATAATACATATACACAAGAGCTCACGCTTGGTGTGTGGAAGAAAGACAACAATTACAAGAAGTATAACAATAATGGCTCTAATTCGTCTAAATAATAATATAATAAAGCACTTTATTTTATTCGATAAAATAATCCGATTTTAATAATTTATTTAACTATATATACATATATTTTTTTTATATCTGTATTACAATATATTGAAGAATTTCATGAGAATATCAAGAATAATTAGAATTATAAACTCACACACACGTCAAAAATGTTAATAGCCCTAAAAATAGGCTTCAAATATAATATAATATAATATAATATGATTTTGTTTTAATTCTGGGGTGAATCATGACCTAGACATGAGCAGTTTCTGTCTGCTCAGTGTACGTGGACAGCCAGCAAAAGCCTAATGAGATCATTGTCTGTCTCTGCTGACTGAGCTGAGTTTGAGGTTGTGTTTCCATTGAGGATCTTCTTAAGGATGTTCTGGGGGATTAACCCCTGACTGAGCTGGTTCACACTGCCCATTCACATGGCCACCTGCCAACGGACATCTATAATTCAATGAGAAAAACGGCTGTGTCCTTTCTCCCGCTCTCCCTGTTAGGGATTACTCTAACCCATAAATAATATAATGAAGTAGAAACACAATCAAAATATATGCAAAAAAAAGTGCTTGAATCCTTGCCTAATGCACAACTGCGTAAATACATATATTTTGTGGCAATTCCCTGGAAACGTAAGACATACACACAAACATTTACTTTCTAGAGGATTTATGTGCCTGTGTGTGTACGAGAAAGTGAGAGTTATCTGCGACTGACCCGGTTATAACGTCTCGCCGTCGGCGGCGTGGAATGTGCACGTGCATTTAAGTGTAGTAAATGTTTAGTTTTGAAAGTGCATCTGTGCGCACATGACCTGGCCCATGGCTGTGCTGTCCGGTCGGCAAGTGGGGAGGGTCGCTAACACGTGCTGAGAAATCATGCAGGCAACCACTGGAGTGAGATTGACAGAAAAAAAGTGTCCATACCCTTTTAAACCCTTAGGCTAATGGCATTTATGTTCATACACTTTTGTTTCAGCAATGTGTGATCATGTATTTCTCTTCATCTTTGCATTTTAGCACGTGGAGGCCCCCACCTGGCAAACCCTCCAACGGTGATAGTGATGGTTGGGCTTCCTGCTCGGGGCAAAACCTACATTTCAAGGAAACTCACACGCTACCTCAACTGGATTGGTATTCCCACAAAAGGTACAAAATCAATATATACACAAAAATACTGCAATGAAAAAAAAAAAACTTTGGTCACACTATAGTAAAACTAGGTTGCTGCTGGTAGAGGTGTTAATGAGGCCAGCAGGGGGTGCTCACCCTGTGGTCTGTGTGGGTCCTAACACCCCAGTATAGTGATGGGGACACTATACTGTAACAAGCACCGTCCTTCGGATGAGACGTTAAACCGAGGTCCTGACTCTCTGTGGTCATTAAAAATCCCAGGATGTCCTTCGATAAAAGAGTAGGGGTGTAACCCCGGCATCCTGACCAAATGTGCCCATTGGCCCCTGTCCATCATGGCCTCCTAATCATCCCCATGTATATATACGATTGGCTTCATCACTCCGTCTCCTCTCCACCAATCAGCTGGTGTGTGGTGGGCGTTCTGGCGCAATATGGCTGCCGTCGCATCATCCAGGTGGATGCTGCACATTGGTGGTGGTTGAGGAGATTCCCCCCTTCCATGTAAAGTGATTTGAGTGCCTAGCAAAGCGCTATATAAATGTAACAATTTATTATTATTATTATTAGTTTAGGATCCAATTTTCACCATTAACTACAACTTTTGCCTCAATAAACTGCTAATTACTGCTTATTAATAGTAAGTAAGGTAGTTAAGTTTAGGTATTGGGTAGGATTAAGGGATGTAGAATATGGTCATGCAGCATTAATATGTGCTTTATAAGTACTAATAAACAACCAATATCTTAGTAATATGCATGCATATAAGCAACTAGTTAATAATGAGAATTGGACCCTAAATTAAAGTGTTTCCAAAACGTTTATCACACTACTTAATATTAAATGATGTATATATTTGCTTTATGCATTTCACAGATACACAATAGTAACGTTTTGCAGGAGTTCTTAATTGTTGAATGTCTATTTTTAGTCTTTAACGTTGGCGAGTATCGTCGAGAAGCAGTGAAACACTACAGCTCCTACGATTTCTTCAAATCAGACAATGAGGATGCGGTAAAAATTCGACAGTGAGTATATATGGAGTCATTTTTATGTATATATAGAGATATAGTATATGTAGTAATATAAATGGAGTAATCCATATATTAATGGGTATATATGGAGTAATTTTTCATTTTGTTTTGTCCCCAGGCAGTGTGCGCTGGCCGCTCTGAGAGATGTCAAGATTTACCTCACTGAAGAGGAAGGTCAAGTGGCTGTAAGTATCTGCTACAAATGCATAAACAGTTTAGACACGCTAAAAAAAAGAAGAGTTGATCATCACCGCCGTATCTTTCCATAGGTTTTTGACGCTACAAACACAACCAGAGAACGACGGGATATTATCCTGGAGTTTGGTGCCGAAAATGGCTTCAAGGTCAGTCGTATTCTCTTGAAGATTGCTTTTGATGACAATTACAGTGAGGAAGAAGACCACTAATGCAAATGTACTTTGCAGATTTTCTTCATTGAGTCTGTTTGTGAGGATCCAAATGTAATCGCCTGTAATATTTTGGTAAGTTGTGTTTAGTCTAAATTCTTAGTGATATATCTAGTAATTATTGCAAAGTCTTTTAGATATAAAGTCTGCACAACCACTAAATGTTACAACACTCCCGAAACAGGAAGTTAAGGTGTCATGTCCTGACTACCATGATTGCAACAAGACGGATGCCGTGGAAGACTTTAAGAAAAGAATCGAATGTTACAGAGTGAGCTATGAACCACTTGACCCTGACCAATATGACAGGTACACTACTTATGCACCCAGACTTTCTTTGGCGCTGACTTTGTATCTTTAATATAACAGGCCTAACCACTTTTCCTTGTTTGTCCTCAGAAATATGTCTTTCATCAAAGTGATTGACGTCGGCCGCAGATTCCTGGTCAACCGAATTCAAGACCACATCCAGAGTCGGATTGTCTACTACCTGATGAACATCCACGTGCAGCCGCGGTCTATTTACTTGTGTCGTCATGGCGAGAGCCAACACAACTTGCAGGGCAGAATAGGCGGAGACTCCGGCCTGTCTACACGCGGTCGAAAGGTATTATGCTCTTAAATCTTGGAAAAGAATGAACATAATGCAGTAGGTACGACTTGGGTAATGACTTTTTAATAGCTCTTGCATCGCTGTAAAATGGCCTATAACTTTGCGAGCCTTCATAAACAGTCATGTTTTGCTAGGAAGCTCAGTTTGGTGCCAAGGACATGTTTGTAACATTTAAAAACAGTGCGTGCTAGCTAAGAGTACTAAATTACCCAGATTGTCCGATTTGTCCAAACTTTCCAGAATAACAAATCGGCCCACCCTTTAGTTTGCAGGAGCTCTTTCTAAATTTGTGGAGGAGCAGAACCTGAAGGACTTGAAGGTTTGGACAAGCCAGCTGCGTCGTACTATCCAAACCGCCGAGGCCCTCAATGTGCCGTACGAGCAATGGAAAGGCCTGAATGAGATTGATGCAGTAAGTTCTCCAGCATGCATCTCTGGTTTGGTTTTTCGGCTACGTTACTTGATTCCCGTTTCCCTAAAACGTGTGTATGGCGTCTGCAGGGTGTGTGTGAGGAGATGACCTATGAAGAAGTGAGGGAGAGGTTTCCAGAAGAGTTTGCTCTGAGAGATCAGGACAAATACTACTACCGCTACCCCTCCGGAGAGGTACAAACTGATAAAACACCTTCACTTTAATATGACACAGTAGAAGAAAGTGTCTTTTAATTAAAAGCTTGTGTTTCTCCAGTCATATCAGGACTTGGTTCAGCGGGTGGAGCCGTTGATTATGGAACTGGAACGGCAGGAGAATGTTCTTGTCATCTGTCACCAGGCTGTGATGCGCTGCCTACTCGCCTACTTCCTGGATAAAAGTGCAGGTGAGATTCTTAAAATGAATCGTTCATGCAGAACTAATAATGCTTAAGTCATTCCAAACTCATATACCTTTCTTTCTTCAATGGAACACAACAGGAGAAGTTCAGCACATTGCCCCACATACTCTTTTCCACACAAATGGAAGTGGAAGTTGAAGTGAATGGGAGTGGGTGCTGCTGAGCTCCGAAAGTAGTCCAAATGACTTCTGAAACCATTTGTAGGGTAATGTGAGGAACAGACATAGAAAGAGAATTGAAAGAGCCCTTATTACATAAATGGAACACTTTAGTAATATACTTAAGTAGCCTATAAACAATGTTTGTAGTGTTTTCTGACACTTTATTGCATGTTCATCGCACTTAAATGAAAATGCATTATAGTTTAAATTGATATTAAATTATTTTTTGATCCACTTAAGTAGGATTTGAGCACGTCTTTATATGTAATTATATAATTATATATAATATATAATTATGTCATCTCTATTTAAACTTGTGTCATGTACATTTGCAATGAAGTTGCAGTTTAGAACATTTAAACTATTACATTTATATGTAATATTGAACAATACACTACAGTTCAAATTATAATCAAGAACTTTACATTACTTTAAAGTACTTTAAAGCATGACAAAATATAATGAAATAAAAATGTACTTTAAATCTTTTACTTTAAAGCCAATACTTATTTTTCAGATTCAAATTAGGGCATTCTTTTTTTTTAATGTATGTAACTATTATGACCAGGCTTAAAGAAAAAAAAATCAGATGACTAACTTGTAAAACTAGTCTCTGCATTTTATGCAACCAGCCCATAAGTCATATGGACTACTTCAATGTTTTTTGGAGTGTGACAGCACCAATAACTTTCATAGTATGCAAACGAGTAGCATGAACGTTCATCAGATTTATCTCTTTTTGTGTTTCATCCAAGAAAAAGTCATACAGATTTGGTGAAATATCCCTTTAAATTCATCCCCTCATCTGCATCAGCTGACACTTTTCCATCCTTGGTAGAAGTGCAATAATACTAACCTTTAATTTCCTGTTGGCAGATGAGATGCCATACCTGAAGTGTCCACTCCACACAGTACTGAAGCTGACCCCAGTGGCTTATGGTAAGACATTTAGCTTTCTATCTCCAAAATACCTCATCTGAATAATATTGACAAGTATAATGCAAACTAATTGTGTTGCTTTTGGTATTTTAAAGGGTGCAAAGTTGAATCTATCTCTCTGAATGTGGAGGCAGTGAACACACATAGAGACAGACCAGAGGTAAGCACAAACTCTCACACTTGCATATACACACAAAAGCTGTACTGTACTATTTCAAGCTTCTGATCTCCTGTTCTGTATTGTCTCTCTCTCACACTAGGAGGTGAAGAGAGGCCCGAGCACTCTGATAAGGAGAAACAGCGTGACCCCTCTCACCAGCCCTGAACCCAATAAAAAGCTTCGCATTGACGGTCTAGATGACCCGATCATCAGAGAGGTGATGCCCGCACCACTGACCCTGTGTTCAACATCACACACCGCACTCGCTCTGTCCACACAGGTGAGCCACAGTTACTGTTCATAGATCAAAAACCTGTGTCATATCTTCACTGTCATAACCCTATAGTGACATACTAATAATTTCATGCTTCGCCCTTTCCTGTTTCCTTCCACTTATCCTTCCTCATTCACCTTCATGTGCTACAGCACTGGCTAAGTGAAGCTTGTCTGTAAGTATTTGCTATTTCTGTTTCTTCCTTATCATCTTCAAATAATTTCACCTTGTTGAACCTTCCCAACTTGACTAGAACATACTTGCGCAACATCCTTAAATGGGCCATACAGTATAATGGATTTTTCGACTTTTAAATGCAACAAGAATATATTTCTCATATCTTTGGTTGTTGACATCCAACAAAATTCGAACTATATATGGGTGAATTTGTTACTTGGTTATTTATGGAAACTACGCTTCAAAAAGGGGCCAATCAGAAGTCTTTGTGATTATGATATCACAAGCTCATTAACATAATATCACCCTAATTTACATAACATTACCTATTCTTTATTTTACAACTTGACCTGCCTTGATGAACGTTATTGTGAACCATGGCATAACAATTAGCCAATCATAACCGCCTTTTTTGCATAAAGAAGTCTTAAAGGTACAGTAGCAATTTTAGAGAGAGGGTGGAAAATGTTCATTTAACCAAATTACATCTGTTTATGAAGATTAAATGCTATAACCGTACAATATGGGCCAGTTAAAGGTGGAATTAATAAAGATGTACATGTACTGTAGTTACACACCACTTCATGTTTATATCCAGATACCTACTTTTTCATTTTTTTCTATAAATGGTCACAGTCTGTCTCTTGCTTATCTTTTGCATGCTTAAAGACGCACTTTTTTACATTACCTACAAGGGGTTTCAGTGCTGCTCTTTCAGAGGTAATGCTCACCGAACCCAATAATGTAGAATAGCTAAATAGCTTTAGCAATTTGTGAATAAGAAACGGATTTTGGGACAAAATCTACTGAATCCTGCAGAATGCATTTGAATGTGGTCAAATGTGTTAAATGGAGGTAGAATTACACTTTTTTGCCCTGTTTATAACTGGTATTAACATCTGGTACTTCCATTTAACGCTTGCTAACCACCCAAAACATGTTGATGCCAAAATACCAGGTGTAAACAGGGCTGAAAACATTAATCAAATTAGCAAAATATTCACTAAACAAACTCGAAAGGCGTGCAAAATATGTAGAGCTTGCGTTCATTCTACGCTTTTTCTTGAAAAATTATTCGATGTAGACTTGTAGGCTATAACAATAATAGCACATTTCTGTTATGCTAAATGCTATTAGCTAGCTGCTACTGTCTCTTGAGTAGATCAACTGTTGAGTAATTAACCGAATGTTCTGCATTATTCTTTCGCAGAACCTGAAAAAATGCTCTATGGAGTGCCACGAACCCCCTCAGCTCTGCCTGTGAGATTGTTCGGCTATATTGCTTTACTCAGCGTGGAAGAGTTTCCTGCCAAGCTGCTTCCTCTTTTCCTCTCACAGAGGAGTGTGCATCCTTCTCCCAAAAAATGGACACTGAGTGCCACCTGGGTTTTTCTATTCCTCTATGAATTCATAATTAATGTTTGTATTGTGTGGTTTGTATGGAGTTTTGTGTTTTGTGTATGGAGAGAAATCGGATCCCATTGGCAGGGATTAAACATTCGGCTAAGTCATGTTGTCAACCACCCCCACATTTTTAAACACTATTCCCTGTTTTCGTAACAGGATACCACTTGTAGATGTTTTTATTCTGGTCTCGGCTAGTTTTTTTTAGAATATGCCCTGAACTTTGAAGGGTGATACTAAAACAGACCAAAGATCTCCTGCAGACGCTCGCGGGCTGATTCATGTCTATTCTGCACTCACTTTCAAAGATATGCTGCAAATAAATCGCACATTATAATTGCACATTTAGATTATTTGCATGTATTTGTTTCCTGGGGCAACAATGAATCTTACCATTTTTAATGCTGCTGGCTGTTTTGAAGTCTGTTTAAAAGTTCTCATGTTGTCCACTGCAGTTTCAGATGATTTGTGTTATGGATATGTTATTTATAAGGGGTTTATGTGCGTTTGGATGGGACAAAGTGAAACAGTGTTTATATTTGTTGTTTATAATTAATGTATTTTATGGCGTGACGGATATCAGCTAGATTTTTATACTGTTCATTTATTAATTCCCTAGAGTGCCTAGTGCTTGAGTTATCAAGCCAGACTTGCTTTTGTATATTCTACTATGAGAATTATGTTTTAAAAAAGAACATTTGAATGAAATTAATTGTAGTTTTTTAGTTTTTTTTCATTTCAGTTTCGCTTTTGTTAGCTTGGTTCAGCCTGATCAAGAGATTAAACTAGTATTTGATAATGTGTGTACAGATTTACCCTTGTAAATCAAATGTTTACGGTTGGAATTTTGAAAGAGATTTTGTAGGAACAGAGTTCTTTGAATCTAAGTACCAGCTTTAACTGTAAATGTATGGTTTTGAGAAGACGTTTAGTTGTTGACGTCTGTTCACACAACTATAGGTGCAATGTTGTACATTGGCTCGAAATGGTAATTCATTTGTTTGCTTCTAATACTTGAAACTTATTTTGTAATATCTTTCCTTTTTTGTTAAAATAATATTTATTTATTTGTACTAGACTTTATGTTATTAAGCACCTTTTTCATTACTGAGTTTGTATCGCATATCAAGTCTAATTGTGTCTTTCGGAAGAAAGTGAATAATTTATATGCATTTACTCAATCAATAAACAGTGTAAAAGAGGATGTGTGGGTGTTTATTTGTTTTCACAGAACTTGCATTTCCTTATCTTGCCCTTTTTCCATAAATGGTAAGATACAGGGCGACATTTACCCATCCTGAGCACCCTGTGGTCATCAGTTTTCTGTTTTTATTTAATTACACCGTAGTATCAGTCCTCATCCACTTCAGCCGCAACCACATCCTCCCTGTTTCTAATGAGCACTATCTATGTTTTATGGCCCCTCTGGACTCTTTGCTTTGCTTAACATTTGGAACAAATATTAACTATTGCCCTCAATGGAAACTCGTTGTATAACCAGTCAGCCTTTCATTTACCATTCAAATTATTGTGAGATGATGTAATTTGCATGTCACTTCAGTCACATAGCATCTGTCACATGCCAACTTTTCCCTGCAACAGGAAGGCAATATTACATTAAATTTGAAAACATTCGTATAAACCGTTTAATAACCAGTGTACACAAAAACAAGCATCGGTTACAGGAGAAGCATGGGAGTTTAGTTGTTATAAACAACAGTATAACATGATAGCTTTGCATGGACAGAATATATGTAGTTAGATAAATCTCAGGAAAACCAGTTGAGTTTATTTGAAATCTTTGTGTTCATAATTTATTTATATTTGTTTACATTAACAATAATTTTACTTTAATAAAAACTGAATTTATATATATATATATATATATATATATATATATATATATACAGTATATATATATATATATATATATATATATATATATATACAGTATATATATGTATATATAATTTTTCTTATTTAAAACATGAAATGCTTTATTATATATTTGATATGTATTAAATATTTTGTTATACCATTTTCTCCTTTTAAATAACAAACAAAAATAAAATGTGATACAAACATGTTGATGTAGAAAAATTGCTAGTACATTTCAGTTATTTACACAGAAACAGCAAGTAATATTGAATTACATATGAAATATTGAAGTAGAAAGACCTCTATTTTCAACAGATTAATAAAGAAAAGTTTAATAAAAAAAAAAACATTTTTTAAAATGTTTTTTTTTTGTTGCTTTGCATGGACAGAATATGAGATATTGGATTGTTTATTTGTTTTGTATTTAAAAAATATTTTTTCTTTATTAAACTTAAAATGTGCATTGTTTTCTACTATATGTATTATCAGAATCATTTTTTTTTACATTTGTTTGAACATGCACTTCATTTTCAGCCCTGTATTTTTCCCCTTTTAATGACACCATTTCATCTTTCAGTCACATAGTCTAATTTCAGTAAATGTCTGTAATAATGGCCTCTGCAAGCTCAATAATCAACTAAAATATATATATATATATATATATATATATATATATATATATATATTTATATATATTTATTCTCAGTATTCTTTGTGCCAAGGACAATATATATATATATATATATATATATATATATATATATATATATATATATATATATATATATATATATATATATATATATATATATATATATATATATATATATATATATATATATATATATATTGTCCTTATAGGGACAATATATATATATAGGGACAATATATATATATATATTGTCCCTATATATATATATATATATATATATATATATATATATATATATATATATATATATATATATATATATATATATATATATATTGTCCTTGGCACAAAGAATACTGACTGTACATAATGTGGTGTGGTGCAACTAGCATATTTGCTATTTAAGGCCATTTTTCACTGACCTGCAAACGTTTTTGAATGTATCTGAAAATTGGAGGAAAGCATCTTTCCAAATGTCTATGGATATACAGACATGGTACTGAAATTGGAAAATATAATTTTCAACAATGATTTCTTGTGATCAACAGTAAACTTTTCGAAATAAATTATTCAAAACCCTAAATATACCTAATTATACCTCTTGAATTGAAATGACCATGTAGTAAATGACAGTGTTCAAGAGTCTATGTCACTGTTATCAGGGAGCTCTAATAGTTATTTATAGCTCAGTGTTAAGTCTGAGCTCCAGGCTAAAGGGATGTTGAACATACATCGGCAGACTGCAATCAGATCAATGAGAAGTCAATTAGGCCGGTGTTACAGCTTATCACATGAGACGAACCCAACGCCCCCGGTTATTCACGTGCAGATTGATACAGTTGGCTTGTGCTGCACGCTATGGAAATGTCCCACCAGCTGCTTCCCTGTTTTGGAAATGTCTAATATCTGGAAAATCGACTGGTGGTTGTGGAATGTGGCACACATTTAAAATCAAAATAGTTTGTTATTATTGAGACCTGACCAAATCAGAACTTTCGGATGAGCAAACGTTATGGCAATGAACCGTGATGTACCAGTGTGCTAATTCTAGTTGGATGCAGGTGGTATCAGGGAAAAATACACTCACCGGCCACTTTATTAGGTACACTCAATAGTATCGAATTGGACCCCTTTATTCTTCATGGCATAGATTTAACAAGGTGCAGGAAACATTCCTCAGAGATTTTGGTCCATATTGATCCACATCCATGCTCTACTGGATTGAGATCTAGTGACTGTGGAGGCCATTTGAGGATAGTGAACTCATTTGTCATGTTCAAGAAACCAGTTTGAGATGATTTGAGCTTTGTGCATTATCGTGCTGGAAGTAGCCATCAGAAGATGATACACAGTGGTCATAAAGGGATGGACATGGTCAGCAACAACACTCAGGTTGGCTGTGGCGTTTAAACAATGCTCAATTGGTACTGAGCAGCCTAAAGTATGCCAAACAAAATATCCCCCACACCATTACACCACCAGCAGCCTGAACCATTGATACAAGGCAGGGTGGATCCATGCTTTCATGATTTCTACGTCAAATTCTGACCCTACCATCTGAATGTTGCAGCAGAAATCAAAACTCAATGTTTTTCCAATCTTCAATTGCCCAATTTTGGTGAGCCAGTGTGAATTGTAGCCTCTGTTTCCTGTTGTTGGCTGACAGTAGTGGCACCTCTGTCTTCTGTTGCTCTAGCCCACCTACTTCAAGGAACAACACTACAGCTCTTTACAACTCTTTAATTGTTATGCAACACCTACAAGTTTGAGTAAGAATAAGTTGCAAGAACATGAGAATAAACACAATGAGGCTGTAAAGGTGCTGTTTTGCGTGATGAAGTATAAGGTCCCGTAATCCCATTTAATAACCTTTTTTAAGACACATAAAAGCTTTAAAAAAAAGCTTGAGCTAAACTTGCTAAACTATGTGTAAACTTGTGTATTTCAGCCGTTTAACCATGAAGGGCAAAAAGTGCTTAATTGTTTCCAGGTTTTAGGGCTCATTCCTGCAGCACTCTAGACTGGGTAAACCCAGCCTGTTCTGCCGGAGATTTGCTTTCGCCCTGCAGCTCAGTCTGGAAACCTGTACCTTAATTTCTACTGCTTCTGTTACACTTTTGCGGGAACCAATAACAGACGGGCTTATCCACCTGGTGTGCTATTGGCGGGTTTAACACGATGACGGATAGAGAAGCTATGGGTCGTTGCCCGTTGATCACGCCTCTTGTGGTCTGATTGGTTGAAGGACTATCCAATTGCGTAAAAAGTCCAAAAGTAATTTGAATAATGCTCATTTATCACGCATCTTGTGCGGTAGAAAATGCATAGCAGACTCCGCAGACCAATTTTCAATCTTAAATTGAGCTTGGTTTGGTGATAGCCAGACAAGCAGCATTCTATATGACCTCAGATCTAAAGACATGGGCGAAAAGCCACATACAGTAATTAAGCAATGATATGATGATATAAAGTGACCATGTCAAAAATAACCCTATGAAACCAGAATTGTAATGTTTGGACTTTCTATTTTAAGTTTTGTTTTTCACAAAACATGCTAGACATCTTGTGCTCTTTTTTTACAACCGGAGACTGGCTGGAGGAAGTTGGCTCAGGGTCATGATAATAATGAAACCACACAGCTTCCTGTGGGCAGAGTTGACATAGATGTGCAATGGGCAAGAAATTCCATTTGTTCTCAGAAAACAAAGACGGTTCTAATTACTTTGGCAAATTGTGCTGGTTAATTAACGCTCATTTTCCCAAACCTGACACGAACCAGACCATGAAGTCTGACAGACATTACGAAGTTCCTGTGAAGTGGTTATTTTTCTGGATATTTTGGTCTATTTTGGAAAACCTTCATAACATACAAGATCCAGTAGGCCAGTGGAGGAATGTGACAGAGGGGGAATGTAGCTCAAAGAATAGCTGATCCATCTAAGGGTACGTTTACACAACAACGTTGTACTAAAAATGGAAACGTTTTTTTTTTTTTAAATGTTTTTCGGATAATAGAAAATGGGCAAAGAGGCGGGACATGGGCGGAGCTGAGGTGACGCAATGACTAACAGAGAGCAGATAAATGGCTATCCACCTGTCACTCAAAGTGGCCACGCCCTTAACTATGCAGAACTTTAAGGCATTATATAATGTAAACGAATGAGTTATAAAAAAAATTCACCCCCCTCACAGTTGTCATGAAGGGCAAAATTAGCCGTATAGACCAAAACCACAATTTGTACCAGGCTGTAAACATGTGTTTTTCTGCTGTAAAGTTGGCCATTTTAGCATGGGGCTCAATGAGATTCTGCTCCCTTCTGGAGCCTGTCCCTAGTGGCCAGTCGAGGAATTGCAGTTTAAATCACTTCCGTATTGGCTTCAAGAGAAATTGCGGGAGGTTGCTAGCTTGACAAGCCAGACCCACATCAAGATGTTGGGTCTGGAAACTCACCATTGACAGGGCTCAATCCGAGGGGCGGGATAAACGGTTGTCTTTCAAATTCCCTCTGCATGCAATTGGATAGCGCCATGACTGCCACAACCAACCAGAGCAAAGAAGAAGGTGAAGCCGAGCTAATGTTAGTTGATAGACTTCCACCGTATCCGGTTGGCAAAACTTCGAACATATCTTCTTTTCTTTAGAATGACTTCAGTGCCGTTCTTTGTTCTTTTCTCAAATAAAAGCTTAACTCCAAGTCTTCCAGAGTCGCGGCCAAAGCCGATTCAAAAGACAGCTGTTCGCCAGCTTCTGTGTTTACGAGTAGCACGCAGAACCTCTGCAACTCTGCCGTGACATGCCGTCATTATGTTAAACCCGCCCACCGACTCTACACACGCTGTGATTGGCTTGACCAGAGTTTGTTTTTTCCAGCTCTCAGGTCTACCGAGAGTTGCTAGACTCCCAAACCTGGAAAATTCTGCCTTCGGAGGACATATTACAAGGTAGGAAGGCATCAAGGCACATCCGAATCTAATGTTAACTTCACTTCCTGTCTCCTGAGATATTTTCGTCTGATCGAGTTTTGAAGGCAGTATATATGTATCCTTCGCTGCCTTTGGTATCCCACAATCCTGTACGTTCCATTCTGTCACAGTTGAGCTGAAAAAAAAGATGGCATCCGAAAGTTGCATTTGCTGTTCAGTTTCTGTGTAAATGTACATTTTTAACAAAAATGTTCCACTGCTTATGTCATTTCTTGCAAGAAATTACTAATGTAGTAATTAAATATTTGTTTAGTTCTCACCAAAGCTCTCTCTATTTTGCCGTAGATCATTAAACTGTTACACTGCCTTAGAAGTCAGTCCGAAATCAGTTTCGTGAGGTTCTTTCATGCACAAACGCTGCCTGCAGAGTCATTGTCTGATAAGGTAGCAAGGCAGCTGCCTAGGTTTTCAGACGCAGCCATTGTCACAAATTCAAGGTTTTGTAGTTTACATGGAGACGAAAGCGGTATCGTTTTCAAAAACATTTCCGTTTTTTTTTGTTTTCAGTGTTGTCTTGTTTGTGCAACATTGTCTAAACGTCTCATGAATGACAGTAAAACCTAAAAAAAAATCTGTCCTTCATATTAAAAATTAGCTTGATAAAAATCAATAACTTTCACATGGGTGGGACTTGGGCGCTGAACATGCTGATCGCAGCATTTGATTGGTTGACTCCACGCAGCATTTTATTTCAACCACCATTTTCAGTCAGTTGCGTGCAGTAAGAGTTGTTTACACAGTCCTACATCACCGCTTTAGACCGCTATGGAAATGCAAACAGCAATAGGTCTGGGGGAAAAAAGTTCCTGGGACAAATTGTTCCGGATTATTTGAGTGGAAATTAGGCTTTTGATCAGGGTTGGAGCTGAAATTTGCAGGATCTCCAGGAACAAGATTAGGCACCCCTGGTGTACACAAATTCAGGCTCTGGTAAGGACCCTGGCTCACTAAACATCAGGACACTGACGACTCTGATTCCAGCAACATGACAATGTACTCATTGTACAACGTCATAGGGTCACATGGATTTTGCCAAGTGAGACATGTTCCTGGATCAACATATTTTGTTAATCATGTAACGACATTCCTGCCCTAATACCTACCCCTAAACCTAACCCTATCAATAAGTTATCCCTAAAATTAGAGAGGAATGATAGATGAATAACACTGATGTAGAAGCACCTAACCCTGCTGTTAGCCTAAACTTGACATAACCTGTAAACCAGTCCCTCAAATCTTGACAAAATGGTTGCTTGCAATGTTGTTCCAGGATCAAAGATGTTGTGGTTGATCCAGGAACATATTGTACTTGGTGAAATCACCTTCACCTCATCACTACAGTGTGAGGATGTAAAAGACTTGTTTTCCTGTTCCAACCCCCTCCAAGGGCACAAGAGGTGCTGATAGTAATCAAGGACTGCATGCCAAATGAGGGTCTGCTAATTGTCACACCTTTAGTATGGAGAGGAAAGTTGTAATCTTCTGATTGGTCGGTTTGAATGACTCACATTTGGGTTTCAGTCACATGGTCAAAGAAGGGATAAAATAAGATTGTAAATGTTGCTCTGGTCTCGTTTTCTTGGGCACTCTTCCTTTCTCTGGGCTTTTCTTTCTTTCATTGTCTCTTCTTCATGGGGGCTTTGCTCTTCCTCTCTACCTGAGCTCTGCCTCCCATCTCTCTCTCTCTCTCTTGCTCACTCTCTTCCTATCTCTCAGATAACATTCTGCTGGGTACAATTAACTGTGTTTATACATCTAATTTGTAACACATTCAAATGTAACCATAACCAAATACTGTTATTAAACCTTCTCAAACTGTGCTAACTTCGTATTAATATTAATGGGCTACCTATTGCAATATATATCGTCATACTATAGTAATGCTCCCATATTTTGCTATTATAATTGCGCTTATTTCCGTCATTGGTATAAGTAGCAGTGGGTGGTAATAGACAAGGAATTTACAGTTTTATACCATCTTGCTAACGCTTCTTTAGTCATTCAGCAATCCTACAGCCTGAACCAAAACCACCCTTACAATGGCAACAAATATTTTTGTTTGGGAGCAAGAATGGGTTGCAAATTATGATAAATACTTTGATTCTTTCAAATCACTTCAACATTTCAGCTGTATATTAATTATAAATGGTATATGTTCACTACTTGTCTACCAATGTATGTTTATGCTGAAATATAGTTAAATTATACATCATGTGTCATGTTGTTTATTGAGTTTGTGCTTGTGCAATTTATGTTTCACGCTTCAGAATTTTTCGTTAAGGGAACATATCAAGCATCGATGCTCTCTGGTTTTCACAGTATTGTGGGACTTATGGGACCTTATTGTGGGAACGTTTTAGTGCACTGGAAGGATTTTGTGATTGATGGCTGACTCCCTGATTAGCATGTAGCAATTCCATAACAATGCCCTAGCAACACTAAAGCATTGTGTGTTGAAAGATATACCGTATGTTCTTTGCATTTGGCCACAAAGAATATAATTAGTTAGGACAAAGGAACAACTGACTGATGACTAGCTAGTTTTAGCGTTTTTAACATTTTAGCATGTAGTTATGATGGCTTCGCACGCGGATGGCCCTCCGCGCACGTGGCCATCAACGTTTGTCTCTAAGCTCTTAAAAAAACGTTTTATATAGTTGTTCTACTGGCTGATTTGGCATTATCCTGCTAAGCTCGGTGTCTTTAAATAGAGCTGTAATTCTCTGGAGATTAGTTCACTGTGATGACTTAGCACGGCTGGCGACTTCACACGCAACGCAGGACACCTACGGCTTCTCATTCACTTGATCATGTAAATCAATTATCGCCAATTAAGTGACATGTGGTTTTGAAGGGAAAAAGAGCTGAGCTCAAGTTCTTTTTTGAAGGTGAAAGTGACATGCTTCTGACTACACACAATAAAAGGGTAAATTCACATCCTGTTGACGTGCCGTATTCAGTTGGGGCAGGGGTTCTCGTAAAACCCTGAGTCAGATCTTTTGTTTGATCTTATGAGGAAAGGAAGGCCAGTTTCTAATCCTGTCAGTCAAAGCTGACCCATCAGGTATAGATTTACCTGCGTCACTGGGACTAAAATGACAACGCTACGTGCTCAGCAATGCCTGTCAGAAGCGAAAGAGAAGAAGTGACCTGTGTACAACTTAATCAAAGATAAAAGACTTAATTGCACCTTGAACTCTTTGTAAAACTCTTTTATCTGTATCATAGAGTCTGATAAAGGAATGTTCAGTGCAGTGTTGTTTTAGTATTATTTATATAAAGCTATTGCATTTATTAATATTTTAACCTCTTAAGCTCTGGGACGATTTATGGGATTTCCGCCTGGATTTGGCCTACCCAAATTGAAAAGCTTCCCATACCCACATATACAGTGGTCTAAATACACAATTTTGGTAAAAAATTGCTAAAAGTGATAAACATGTAAGTATATGTTGTCTAAGCTGTAATAACAACAAAAAAAAGCTTTTTGATTTTTTTGGTTATAAATTCAGTTTAGAAAGTGTGCAAGTCAGGCCCTGTGGGCTCTAGCACTCTGCAGACAGTTTGGGCTGTTTCCAATGGATTCCAGAAAATAGTGGAAAAAAGAATTTTGTCTGTATCATGTTGTATGGAAGATTTATACAAATGGATCTGAAGGGAGGACATCCATCAAAGAAAAATATGTGCATCAACGGATCTATGGGGTATTAAAGATATTGACTGAGATGGCAAACTGACACAACTGTCCTCATGTGGCATGCTGCTCTCTTTCTCCTCCTTTTTTCTCTCTTTATCCCTCGTTCACGGCTGAATAATTAATCCAAGAGTATGCTGTGTTCGGACTCACGTACTCACTTTCTGTCTCTCCACCCCACTCTAACCATCCCTTTCACATATGCATGCTCATATTTGCCAACATGTACACACAAATAGAAAGAAATGCTTAGTCAGCACTCGTTTTATTCAGAACAGAAGCGACCACAACAGTGTAACAGACTGCAGAAGTGACTGTATTTGGTTTAGTTAACTTGGCATCTTTTGGGATTTCCATGGAAACGCTACACCAGGCTTCACTTTAACTGTGCCCAGTATTAATATTCAAAGGAGGAGATATTCAATGCTCTCAAGCAATAAAACTTTCCATAGGAAAAATTATAAATGTGATTAATAGCTACATTTTTTCTTCTAGCCTCTCTTTAGCTGTTATATACAGTGTGTATATATATATATATATATATATATATATATATATATATATATATATATATATATATATATATATATTATATATATATATATATTATATACTACCGAAGGTGAAAGGATTGAAAATAATCAAAGATATTTGATATTTGATATTTGAAATCCAACAAAGAAATTTGCTTTACTGTTGTCAACACATTTGCTTATCTGAAGGACCTGGAAGACAATAGAGAGGCCTGTAGGCCGCAGGGGGTGCCACACCTTTTACAGTGGGGGAAGTTTGGTCAGTTTGAATGTTATGTGTGAGTTGGGTCTGATTGGTCAGTTTAAAAGAATACATTTGGTTTCAGTCACATGGTCAAGGAATATATAAAAGAAGATTGGAACTGTGGCTCTCGCTCTCTTTTTTCCTCTGGCTCTTGAAGTCATCTGGGCTTCTTGTCTTTGCTCTCTTCTTCTCTCTCCCCACTCTCTTCCCCCCTCTCTCTCTCTCTCTCTCTCTCTCTCTCTCTCTCTCTCTCTCTCTCTCTCTCTCTCTCTCTCTCTCTCTCTCTCTCAGGTAACATTGTATTCATGCTGTGTACGATTAATGGTATAAGTTTATCATCTCATTTATCCATTTTGAAACTATTTTAAGTGTAACCATAACCAGATTTTGTCAATAAATCCTTTCTATTACAAATACTGTGCTAACTAGTTTTGATTTACTATTGACTTTGAAGTGCTCCCTATTGCAATACAATATAGTCACATTATAGCAACGCTCTCCCACATATTTTGCTATTGTAACTGCGCTTATCTCCGTCGTTGGTATGAGTTGCAGTGGGTGGAAATAGACAAGAAATGTACAGTTTTATTCCATCTTTCTGATAACGTTTTTTAGTCTAATGGCAACCCTGTAGATTGAACCATCTACAGGAGTCCACTCTTACAGATGGTGCCGAAACCCGGGATCCCTTGCAGTGAATTTTCTGAAATTTACTTTGATCTGTGTAAGAATGAGGACATTTTTTCACAGTTGATCTTGTGAATGGATTAAAGCTGACCTTCTTTGGGTAAGTCTGTTTTCATTGTTTAATGGTTGAAGGAATTGCATGAAACAGAATTTAGAAGGTTTTAAATAGCTTCAATAGTCCCATTACTGTACAATCAGTGAATACTCAGATAATCTCCTCGGGATGGAAGGGAAAATTTCTAGTGACATATTGTTTGCTTTATGGAGTGAAAAAGTTGAGCCCACCTTGTCTAAACTCAAGAAAGAGTATATTGGAATTAAAAGTTCAGATGATGAAATGTTCAGATATTGGGAATTAAATGGCAGACATCAAAAGAAGTCAAAACATGGTGAAATAATTGAGGCTTTAAACTTCATAAGTTGTAAAAGGCTACGTGATGTGACAACACATCTATTTTCAAGTATAGATGCGAAATGTAAAGAAGTGGATTCTAAAAATGAAGAAGCAGAAAAGTCTGAGGCAAAGATTCAAGATCTTCAAACGCAGCTAGATAACTTACTAGCTGAGCAGTTAGCCCTGACTGAAAAGTGTAAAAAGCACAAAGAAACCATTGCAGATCTCAAGGCTAAGCTAAATGCTAAAAAGCGCATGCCTCCCATAATGCTTAACAGCGATGGGATTAAAAAGCATGTTCACTTCATAGATGAGGTGACTTGCTCTAATGAATCTGAAACGTTTAGTTCAGAAAATGCCCAAGAAAGTGTGCCTATTTCAGTTCTTAAGCGGGTGCAGCAACGGAATAGCGCAGTGTCGTGTACCAGAACGCATGGTTTGCAAGCATTAGAGAGCCATTATCCTCATACTCCAGGAGAACCTAGCAAACAATCCCATGACCAAGAGAACAGGTTTTGCCGATCCTGTCAGAAAATAGGGCATGGCGATTTGAAATGCTGGTCGCTGGGTCGAGGTCGGCCTCCTCCGTATTTTCTGAAAAATAGGAAATTACTTTCTAAGGCAAAAGATCAGCGCTCATTTGCAGGTAAAACTCTCAGTGAGCTAACTGCAGTGTTCATGCAAGGCCTTCAGCTATTAACTTCACTCGCGAGCGGGCTAGCAGCCTCTTAGCAAGGAGTTTAATAGTAAAACATTCAGATTGCAATGATCCTGTCTGTATTTTCGAATTTGTAATTGTATAACACATTGTGCGCATTGATTACACAGTATGGTTGTTTGTGTTACAAGATACACATAGACTAGTCAAGTTTATTCTTTAAAACACAGGATTGCTTTACTGTAAGTGATGAAACACTTAGGATAAAGGCTGTAGATGCTGTGCATTCTAGGCCATGTATCTTGTGTAAATTGGAATAACGCTAATACTGGAATTGTACAGCAATTTCAAGTTGCATGTGTGTCTATGTTGAATTTGTTAGTCTCCGAAGTGGAAACTCTGCTATTCCCGATATAGCTGCAGTTAAACCAAGTACAGGAGCATAGAATTGCCATGTGGCTACAGTTTGAATTACAATTGCATTAACCATGAGAATGTTTTCATCACAGCGCAGGATTCACGAACTCCAAACTTTGCATTTTATCATGCTCCTTAACAAAAACATTGGTGTGAGAGGAATTTTGAGCCAGGTCACATCTCATACTCACATTCACATACTGGCTGCCTGTTTTACAACAGGGCTAAATTTGCATCACAATTGTTAACCCTCCTCACCATGTTTGGGCATGATTTACACATAGCCACAGCTAAATTCAGTCACATAAATTTGATTTTCACACAAAGTCAAATCTCCATCTGCCTCACAAAATGTCTTTACATCTAGACTGTATTACTACTGTGAATTTCTTCAAGTTATTATTTGTTTTGTTTCTTTCTTTTGATTTACTAAATCAGGTATTATTTGTCTCACCAATTTAAATATCAAAAGGGTATTTCTCATCCTTACCTAGTGAAAAATATTTAATCAGTGTATTGTAAAAATGCATTTGATTTTGAATTTTGTTGATTTTGATTTTGAGTTCTGAGTCTTTGTATTTTGTCCATTTTACAATGTAACAATGGTTTTTGGACATTAGTTCAATTGAATTTCTGTATTTGGTTACACAATATTTTGCTGATACTCTTAATGAAAGAGGGGTGTAAACCCAACAATGTGATTGTTGTTTTGTTATGATGCAGATTATTTAAATATTTCTAGAAATAATGTAAGAGCTTGTGAGATCTTCTTTTATTCTAAACCTTGACCACTTTATTAATTACATCGATTAAAGGCTTATTGCCAGAGAATATTTTAATCTGACCATATCAAACTTCTGACCAATGACAAATGCCAATGACCAAATGACAAATGACAAAAGTGTATGCTATTTTGCTGTTTGTTGGGCTATTTGTTACAGGAATCTTGCTGTTCGAGTTCACCTCCTGTGTTCTGCCTCAGAAAGAGAGACAAGCGTTTGTTCTCATCTTCAGTGACTGTTCTTGAGGTGTGAGGTATTCAATGGACGTTTGCATATCAATGATCAAAGAGATTGCACCACACCATTGATGAAGTTCTCAAGCAGGTGTAGGACTGACAGACTGCTTTTCCAACATGCTGGACGACAAGTCTGAAGATGACATCTACACAACTGAAAGCATGTCTTTGTTGACTGTGTCACCTCTGGACATTTTATGAATGTGGCCAAATGTGCCAAGGGGGGGACTGAAAGGATTGAAAATAATCAAAGATATTTGATATTTGATATTTGAAATCCAACAAAGAAATTTGCTTTACTGTTGTCAACACATTTGCTTATCTGAAGGACCTGGAAGACAATAGAGAGGCCTGTAGGCCGCAGGGGGGTGCCCACACCTTTTACAGTGGGGGAAGTTTGGTCAGTTTGAATGTTATGTCGTGAGTTGGGTCTGATTGGTCAGTTTAAAAGAATACATTTGGTTTCAGTCACATGGTCAAGGAATATAATAAAAGAAGATTGGAACTGTGGCTCTCGCTCTCTTTTTTCCTCTGGCTCTTGAAGTCATCTGGGCTTCTTGTCTTTGCTCTCTTCTTCTCTCTCCCCCACTCTCTTCCCCCCTCTCTCTCTCTCTCTCTCTCTCTCTCTCTCTCTCTCTCTCTCTCTCTCTCTCTCTCTCTCTCTCTCTCTCTCTCTCTCTCTCAGGTAACATTGTATTCATGCTGTGTACGATTAATGGTATAAGTTTATCATCTCATTTATCCATTTTGAAACTATTTTAAGTGTAACCATAACCAGATTTTGTCAATAAATCCTTTCTATTACAAATACTGTGCTAACTAGTTTTGATTTACTATTGACTTTGAAGTGCTCCCTATTGCAATACAATATAGTCACATTATAGCAACGCTCTCCCACATATTTTGCTATTGTAACTGCGCTTATCTCCGTCGTTGGTATGAGTTGCAGTGGGTGGAAATAGACAAGAAATGTACAGTTTTATTCCATCTTTCTGATAACGTTTTTTAGTCTAATGGCAACCCTGTAGATTGAACCATCTACAGGAGTCCACTCTTACAAAGGTATTCAGAATATGTGTGCTCGTTCAGAATATGTGTGCTCGTAAGTGATCGTTTGTCTTTTTGTCGTTTGAATAATAAATAACTGCTGTCCCTTTAAGACCTGACGCACGAATGGATCCCACTGTTCCTGTGAGCTGGTTACGACTGTGTTTACGTTAAATGTCACCAAGATGGGCATTGAGACATTTTGAGTGTATTTGACCATTAATAAACTGGAAAAAGGAGCTTATTTTTGCACTTGTATGTCAGAGGCGGCTTTATTATGGTATGTGTGTGTACGCTTTAGATGCGAGCGCGAAATAGACCCAGCTCCCAACCCAACTTTGAGAATAGATTAACGGCAATATTTTTTTTAATCGCCCGATAAGAGTCTCACTTTAACGCAGCACGTTAACGCCGATAATGGCCCACCACTAATATATATATATATATATATATATATATATATATATATATATATATATATATATATATATATATATATATATATACATATATATACACTCACCTAAAGGATTATTAGGAACACCATACTAATACTCTGTTTGACCCGCTTTCGCCTTCAGCCTTAATTCTACGTGGCATTGATTCAACAGGGTGCTGAAAAGCATTCTTTAGAAATGTTGGCCCATATTGATAGGATAGAATCTTGCAGTGGATGGAGATTTGTGGGATGCACATCCAGGGCACGAAGCTCCCGCTCCACCACATCCCAAAGATGCTCTATTGGGTTGAGATCTGGTGACTGTGGGGGCCATTTTAGTTCAGTGAACTCATTGTCATGTTCAAGAAACCAATTTGAAATAATTCAAGATTTGTGACATGGTGCATTATCCTGCTGGAAGTAGCCATCAGAGGATGGGTACATGGTGGTCATAAAGGGATGGACATGGTCAGAAACAATGCTCAGCTAGGCCGTGGCATTTAAACGATGCCCAATTGGCACTAAGGGACCTAAAGCGTGCCAAGAAAACATCCCCCACACCATTACACCACCACCACGAGCCTGCACAGTAGTAACAAGGCATGATGGATCCATGTTCTCATTCTGTTTACGCCAAATTCTGACTCTACCATCTGAATGTCTCAACAGAAATTGAGACTCATCAAACCAACATTTTTCCAGTCTTCAACTGTCCAATTTTGGTGAGCTCGTGCAAATTGTAGCCTCTTTTTCCTTTTTTAGTGGAGATGATACCCAGTGGGGTCTTCTGCTGTTGTAGCCCATCCGCCTCAAGGTTGTGCGTGTTGTGGCTTCACAAATGCTTTGCAGCATACCTCGGTTGTAATGAGTGGTTATTTCAGTCAAAGTTGCTCTTCTATCAGTTTGAATCAGTCGGCCCATTCTCCTCTGACCTCTAGCATCAACAAGGCATTTTCGCCCACAGGACTGCCGCATACTGGATGTTTTTCCCTTTTCACACCATTCTTTGTAAACCCTAGAAATGGTTGTGCATGAAAATCCCAGTAACTGAGCAGATTGTGTAATACTCAGACCGGCCCGCCTGGCACCAACCATGCCATGCTCAAAATTGCTTAAATCACCTTTCTTTCCCATTCTGACATTCAGTTTGGAGTTCAGGAGATTGTCTTGACCAGGACCACACCCTTAAATGCATTGAAGCAACTGCCATGTGATTGGTTGATTTGATAATTGCATTCATGAGAATTTGAACAGGTGTTCCTAATAATCCTTTAGGTGAGTGTATATATTCCATTAGAATATCCATCCCTCTGTCTGTCTATATACACACATCCACATTATATTAATTATATTATTTAGACCATTTTACCTTAGATGACCCCAGTAATCTCAAATGTGTCATTTCAACAGTGTCACATCACAAGCTTTTAAAAGTTTATATCAAAATGTATTATAGGAGAAACACCCGAGACAAATGTATAAGCCAGAATAAATGCAAACTCTATTAAAGGGATAGTTCACCCAAACATTTAAATTACCCCTTGATTTACTCACCCTCAAGCCATCCTGGGTGTATATGACTTTCTTCTTTCAGACATTAACAGAGTTATATTAAAAAATGTCCTGCACTATAATAAAAGTCTGTAAAAATAGGGCATAATGTACTGTAAATATGAAGGAATTTTCCGTATTGTTTTTTTGTTTGTTTGTTTTTTTTACAGGGGTTTTACCTGCATTTTGAATGACACATTGCATTAGTTTGTGTTTTAAGGGTTAATGGAAATTTCCATAAAATTACTGGATAATGTCCAGGCAGAAAATTACCAGTACATTTTAAGTTTTTTTTTTTTACAGTGTGGCTAATCCAAGCTCTATAATGGCAGTGAATGGAAGTTTTTTATTTTTTATTTATTATAACTCTGATTGTATTTAGCTCAAAGAAGAATGTCATATACACCTAGGATGGCTTGAGGGTGAGTGAATCATGGGGTAGTTTTCATTTTTGGGTGAACTATCCCTTTAAATCTCGAGTTACAAACGTTCCACCTGGGCTATTTAGTGAGGGAAGGAAAAGTCAAACACTAAAGTTTATTTTTCTTTATTTCTTTACAGTGCAGATAAAAAATGAGGTGATGTCTGCCTCTCATTTGTATCAAACCTTGCCCAACTCTGTCTCTAAATTACTACGGTTTGAACAGCGGAGGAAGAAAAAGATGGGTGGAGTGAGAAAGAGAGATCGAGGGAGTGGAGGACAAACTTTCAGGTGGACGTGATACTTCTCGCATTCACTGGATGGGGCTTGGTTTAGTTCCTTTTTTTCCCTGTCTTACTCCAAGTCCAGCCTCAAAGGAGCGAGTGTGCATCAGTAACCTAAACCAGGGCCTGAATGTCATCCAACAACTGTCCCTAGAGTCCTGAACAGTCAGATCTCAGGTGAGCACACACTTATTAGCCTTGCTAAAAGATCAAAATGAACGTGACTTAACAGGTTGATATATTGTACAGTTGCCCAAGCAAAACTGACTTAATACTGCTACTGAGTTACAAAGCATCCAAGCTTTTGATTTGACGTTTGAGGGCAGATGAGGAAACTGCACACAAATGCAGAAGTGATCGGCGTAAATCATTAAACAAAAGGACATGTCACACTGTTTTATTAATATTGCAAATGTTGGTATTTCAAAAATGTGTATATCTGTGCACTTGTGGCCTAGACATCTGACAGTACGGGACCACAAAAGCTTCATTGTTTTAAAAAATGTACAGGAAGTAATGTGACGCATGCCAGTGAGAACAAGCAAGCAAACCCGTGCACACATGCAAAAGAAAAGAAATCACATATTTAGCAGTGTTTGTTTTTTTTGTTTGTAAGAGTCGGTTTTGGTGCTAAGACAAAAGCTGAGCTGCACACCTCAGTAATTGAACAATAAAAGTCACTAATCTTGAGGAAAAGATCTCACAGAAACTGTGACAACACCCTGACAAACATTCCTCCCCCCTCCCCATTTTGCCCTCTCCTTGTCCTGGTTTCAAGTCACCAAATGCAGATATATCAGTGATGATGTATTTTGTAAATCTATTGTTTTATCCCTTTCATGTTTGATGTCTTTCTAAAGGTCTCCGTGCGAATGGTAAAATGGTCTCAGTTTCACTGCAGTCACTGGTAGTATTAGAAAGATTGGAAAACTAATGAGAATTCAGTTCTCCTTTGAGTAGTCTCTTCAAAGATATCTGATCCACTCCCCCAAAACCAGGTGGGGGTGTTGCAAATATTTACAGCCCTTTTGTTCTAGTTGGAGTATTTAAGGCTGGATGTTCTAACTCTCTGGGGGAATATTCTGCAATCAGACCCCCCGTGCAAACTGCATGTAGATGTGCCAGACATGATGACTCTTTTAAATTATTTTCATATTGCTTTGCAATTGTGTTTTATGTTTTTACGCTGATCAGTTGTGTACCATGGATTCTTGTTTATGCATTTACTTTTCCTGTCTGGCCAAAATAAATGTTAACCTTGATTTCTCTTGTATGGTTCCGAAATCGTTATTCTAGTATGGATCGATGTAGAGTCCTTTATTACCGCAAAATCTAGGGTTATGATAGATCAAACCGATGACGCCACGACTGAAGCATGGAGCGCAGCGTGCGCGATATTCCGATTTCTGACTATCGCTGGGTTAGCACGTTGTAGTCCGTGAATATTACTAAAATTACACTTTTTGTTGAGTGAGCATGTGCAACCACTTAAAGGTAAAATATTCACCCTGCACCCTCTGACTAATCACAGAAGTAACCGTTTTGTGCCCGTGAGCGCGCGAAATCCGGACGCGTCATGTCTCTGTGCGATTTAGGGTCTCTCGATGAACGAATATAAAAACTAGGAAGATATAAAGAAAATCAACGATCTAAATTAAATTGCAACTAATCATAAAATCAGCTGATAAACTCTAAATGTAGCACACTTCATGGAGTCACTTAGAATTGGAGTCAGATAAAATTATTAATGGAGTCAGATTTAAAATGAGATATCAATAAATTAAGAGAACTTCACCGAAAGGCTGAAAAGGCTTACACGCAGAATTCCTTCTGACCAAGTCATTAGTATCCGGTTTTGGGGCTAATGGATGGAGATTTACAGTTGGTGACCTGTCCTCCGTGATCTCCCGGTGGCGAGTGTCTTTTCAGCTAAATATTGGGATGCCACAAGCGAGAGGTTTGATCTTCTTCTCTTTCTTCAGCTGTTATGGTAAGTCCATTCTTATTTGCCTTTTATAAATATTGGGAGTGTATAGTACTGAATACTGTATAAATCTGATGGGGCGTGAAAAGAAGACAACCATATTGCTTATCAGGGACATGAAAGCAACAGCGTAGAGTAGAAATGATATCCCTTGCTTTAAAATTCTCCTTGTTTGCACACGCAGCAAGAGAGGAAATTTTATTTCTGTACTCAAGAGAGCTCTGTAAATTAAAACCTTGAATTCTGAGGAAAATGTCCAGTTACATTTGTTAATTTGCTTTGCTGCCAACAACGCGACAAAGAAAAATAACAAATGGTCACGTTAACTTGTGAATGAAATCTTGTGAATAAAGTGAGCTAAAATAATATTGAAACGATCTCACTGGAATCCTTTGTGTGTAAAATGTGAAGGTGGACAAAACTGGTTCAGGTCTGATGTCACAATTATGAATGTCTTATAAAATATAGCGTTTTACTATGGTCTTACTTCAGACTTTGCAATCTCTGCACTTTTGTGTGTTTATTAATGTCTCAGAAGAGACTGAGAAAATTAACAGACCAAGAGAATCTGTGTCTTTCTCCATCAGACCTGTGTTTGTCAAACCTTCCTTTTCATATGCAAATAGATTCTCCAAAGAATGCAATTGATAACTTCTCAGCCTGAAACAAGAAAATTGTGCCCAATTCTATATTGTGTAGTCACAAAAATCTTTGAATTGAGCAATAATTTGATCTGTGCTCTCAGTGTTTGCAGTTTATTGGACGTTCACAGCAACTAAGTTTATAACTGGCGTCCAGTTTGGTCTTATTGCTGTGCACCCAATGATCAGGCCAACACAGCAGCAGCTGCAGGGCCAATCTAAAGATCAGTGAGATGATAACAGATTATTCTGGACAAATGACTCCTCTTGAGACCAGCAAATAAAATGATTATTTAATTCATACTATTTTAATATAATATGATTTATATTATGGTTATAGTGTAAATTATATTATAAAGGCCAGAAATGGTTTTAATCTCAGGATAATTCAGCATTATTTAGAAGAGGAAAGAAGGTTGGGAAAGTATGAGAAGGATTAGAATGTAAAAAGATGGGATGTGCAAGTAGAGAAGCAAGAGCATTATTAGTGTTGAAATGATGGGAAGGAGAATATAAATGGTTAAGGAAAGAATTGTGAAGGAAGAAACTGAAGAGGGAAAAAACCGAAAGAGAAAGAACTTCTGTACCTTCTATTTGTGCAATAATTTAAATGAGAAAAATTACAATGCCCAGTTAAATGAGTTACCTGATTGTTGTAACTTGAATAGGTTGAATTCAGGCACGGCCTAATAATTTACATTTCATTGATCTGCAGCCCAATGAGAAAGGGGAGGTACAAGTTTTCCATTGCAATGAAACTCGCAAGTGTTAGCGAATTCCTCTCTGGGTGCGTCAGATTACAGGGGACCTGATTGGGGAAGTCATTTTACTGGGAATGTAATGAAAGTTGTGTGTTATGTTAACTTGAGGCATTCACTCTACAGGGGACACACAGAGATCCAGAGGGTCAAGAGTTCAAATGGCACCATAAACACCTGATGACCTGATGCTCTAAACACAGATCTGACTTGTATAAACAGCATCATTTAAAGAGATTGCCCCAGGGGACCTGGGTGTGATAAAATTACAATGCAGTAGATTGTGTAAACACAACTGCAACAGCAACTTAAGGTGCAACTGGTCTGACTGCATTTACACACAGTCAGATCTGACCATTATAAATCAGTTTATCTGACCTTTTCTTCACAGAAACATGATCATGATTATGATACATGTCTTTGTAAACTACAACAAATTTTCTCCTAATGGCATAAAACCGTAACAGGTTAAAGTCATCTACAACAATCTATCTGGCTAAGACCAGTAAAGAAAAAATAAGATAGCCTCATCTATCTTAATTAAATTTGTGTAAAGGTTCAAGATTAAACAGTATTTCGCTCTGTGCTTGTTTTCCTTTCAGGTGAATGGCTGCCACCCTTCAGATCCAGATTCCACTGGGTCTGAAGTCAGGACACACACACACAATTTAACATCTCGGAGATGGGAGGGAAGAGACTTCATGAAGCCATTCACACCTCACAGCACACATAGTTACATGGCTTCCCAGTATAAAAACTGGAATAAAATTATACAACACAGATTATGGTAGGATAGACACCACCCATCTCCTATACACATCCATACACAACACACATCCTTAATTCTATCACCGCACAACACATTTTTCCTGGCATAGATCATGGGACTATCCAGGCCAAAATCATACACATAATGCAAATTTATCAAACACTATTAATCTTCATACATACAGGACAAAATGAATTATTTTTCATAATTCCCTTTTTATTTGGTTTGAACAATTTTATTTTCATAATTACCTTTTATTTGGTTTGAATAATTTTACGGCTTACAGCCATGTCAACTTCCTGTATGTAAACACTGCAAGATGCATAAAACATGTGCATGGCGTTGTCACACATTAATTAATGGACAATTAATTGATCAGTAAACTGAGGGACAAAATGTTTAATATGTCCAGTCCTTAGCATTGTTGAAAACTGGAAGGGCCCCTAGTTTCCAACATATGACTAATGACAATACAAATATATCTAAAGACTTAGATCTGGGATGCAGGCATTTCTATAAAATAAGTAAACAATTCTCAGTCAGACCTGCATCATTGAGTGTGACTCCGCCTGTACATCAAATACGCAGAAGATGAGTGCCAAAGTTTAACTAAAGATTTTAAATCTCTTTTACTGTAAATCTCATTCTCTAAGTAATCTGATTGAAACATAAGAATTCAATAATGATTTGCATTCAAAACAACTGATACAAACAATTTTATAATGGCAATTATCCAATTGTGTATTTCCATGTTTAATTATGTGATATATTTGAATTATGCATACTGCTGGTAAATCTACTGTTCTATTGACAGTTTTGATACCCTTCCTTCAATTCATCCAGACCATGTTTAAATTCCACTTCAATATCACTAGTGGTATTGAAGAATCTGGCGATCAAATGAGACTTGCTCACTAAATATATGACACTGAGAAATGAGACCGTTTTTACCACTCGCACTTCTGACAGGAGTTTATCATGTGTTGTTATTTTGATGTTCTTGTGATTATCCAACAACTCTCTTTTTCCATCTCACAATAACCACAAAGTCATCGGTGTTCAATTATTGCATGGCTATTCAGAATTTGTTCAGGTGTCTAGCACACGATGGAGCATCATCGGTGAAATGATTCCTTCACCCATGGAGATCTGACCTGCCCGGCATACCAAACCTTCTGCTTGAAGGTGACCGAGGATTTCTCTAAGGGTCAGCTATTGATAAGAATCCTGGGGAGGACACAGATGTTTCCTCAAAGTGTAAAGACACTTTCCACTGACACTTTCTGCTCATGCTTACTAACGCAACTGACTTGGGACAACAAGTCATTCTACAGACTGAAAACCCTCACAATCATCGGCAGGTGAAAACAAACCTGACCAACGGGATAACAGATATCCTGCCTAATTGCTTCAGCATCCAATCAGCACAATACGCCTACACCTAAAGGGACTGTGCTACTGAGGTGTATTTCAGCAGTGTTTTCATCTTCATGTTCAGCCTGTCTTAATGTTGTTATTTCAGGTGACTGCTTGACTCCGGCACCCATTGATTTGTGCTGTTAACTCCAGGATCAGCACCATGAACACTTCGGAAATTACATCCAAAATATGGAAACAAGGAATGTCCAAGTATGTCCCCTTGGGAACTAATCTGAATTTGTCCCAATTGGCCAGGGGCCGTCTGTAAGAGTCGGTTTTGGTGCTAAGACAAAAGCTGAGCTGCACACCTCAGTAATTGAACAATAAAAGTCACTAATCTTGAGGAAAAGATCTCACAGAAACTGTGACAACACCCTGACAAACATTCCTCCCCCCTCCCCATTTTGCCCTCTCCTTGTCCTGGTTTCAAGTCACCAAATGCAGATATATCAGTGATGATGTATTTTGTAAATCTATTGTTTTATCCCTTTCATGTTTGATGTCTTTCTAAAGGTCTCCGTGCGAATGGTAAAATGGTCTCAGTTTCACTGCAGTCACTGGTAGTATTAGAAAGATTGGAAAACTAATGAGAATTCAGTTCTCCTTTGAGTAGTCTCTTCAAAGATATCTGATCCACTCCCCCAAAACCAGGTGGGGGTGTTGCAAATATTTACAGCCCTTTTGTTCTAGTTGGAGTATTTAAGGCTGGATGTTCTAACTCTCTGGGGGAATATTCTGCAATCAGACCCCCCGTGCAAACTGCATGTAGATGTGCCAGACATGATGACTCTTTTAAATTATTTTCATATTGCTTTGCAATTGTGTTTTATGTTTTTACGCTGATCAGTTGTGTACCATGGATTCTTGTTTATGCATTTACTTTTCCTGTCTGGCCAAAATAAATGTTAACCTTGATTTCTCTTGTATGGTTCCGAAATCGTTATTCTAGTATGGATCGATGTAGAGTCCTTTATTACCGCAAAATCTAGGGTTATGATAGATCAAACCGATGACGCCACGACTGAAGCATGGAGCGCAGCGTGCGCGATATTCCGATTTCTGACTATCGCTGGGTTAGCACGTTGTAGTCCGTGAATATTACTAAAATTACACTTTTTGTTGAGTGAGCATGTGCAACCACTTAAAGGTAAAATATTCACCCTGCACCCTCTGACTAATCACAGAAGTAACCGTTTTGTGCCCGTGAGCGCGCGAAATCCGGACGCGTCATGTCTCTGTGCGATTTAGGGTCTCTCGATGAACGAATATAAAAACTAGGAAGATATAAAGAAAATCAACGATCTAAATTAAATTGCAACTAATCATAAAATCAGCTGATAAACTCTAAATGTAGCACACTTCATGGAGTCACTTAGAATTGGAGTCAGATAAAATTATTAATGGAGTCAGATTTAAAATGAGATATCAATAAATTAAGAGAACTTCACCGAAAGGCTGAAAAGGCTTACACGCAGAATTCCTTCTGACCAAGTCATTAGTATCCGGTTTTGGGGCTAATGGATGGAGATTTACATGTTTTTTTAAGCTTATTTGAATGGATAACTTATTTCTGGAAGACAATGAAACAGAAAAATGTACACTGCTGGAGCGACCCAAATGAATTTGAATTAGATGGCTCATGAGCACCCAGTACATTTCCCTGGCCCTCTTTTGCAATGATGTCATTGAGTGAAAAGGAATTCGAAGGAGAAAAATAAACAAGCACTGCATTTGCCAAAACATTACCTCACAAGATTACTGGCATTGTTGGGCCAGAAATGGTGTGACACATCTTACATGGGACATTTCATAATGTAGGCTACTGGAGGTTGCAATGACCAAAATAAGGAATGCAAATAGAGATTTGAGATAATAAAAAAAAAACAGCTGTTAGGTATTATCATCCAATTAAAACTCAATATTTCTTCACTGATTAAAAATAGCACCTTAAATGATTCTGTCAGTTGCTTCATAAATATAACCTTTTAGGGGTTTCAATAATGGGATAATTAATTAATTTTGCTTTAATTTATTTTTAATGAACTTTTTATGAACTAATTAGCTTGTAAACATACAGTACTTTATCACTAGAAAAAAAAACCCTGTCAAATATGCATCATTCAAGACATATAAAACCCTTTTGGCATTTAAAGAAAGAACCCTAGGATTTTATATAGAACCCCATTGAAACTAGTCTAATAAAAGCTGTTTTATTTCACATGGAGATCATAGGCTACATACAGCCAAATACTGCTAATTTGTATCTCTGTAAAACCTTGGACACGGCTCGCGGAATAAAGTAACGGTTGACTGCAAATAACACATTTCTACGACTTTAGCTTTGTTTGATAATACATCCACACCACTAGGTGTCAGTATAAATCCCAAGACAACAATCTTATTAGCCAGTTCAACAAAAACAATCTCGGAGAACACATAAAATAGGGTTATGCTAATGTTTCTGTTACTGTATTTCGGACCATATACTGTAGATAAAAGTTACAACCTTTAATTCACCTGATTCGAAGAAAAGGTGATGCTTGACCATCCAGAACAAACTAACATGATTTAGTTTGTTGTAAGTTTAGTTAGCTTAGTTTGTTGTTAGGGTGTTTTGGATGTTAGCTAGGGTGTTTCCAGGGTGTTGCTAAGCAGTTGAGTTGGAGTGGTTTTTAATGTGTTGCTGGGTTGATCTAGGTGGTTGCTAATGTATTACTGGCCTGAACAGAAACCACACCTAAGTCTCACCTTCAATTTAGTCTATGGGGCTTTTTGTCCAATCACTTAGAAAAAGTAATAGACCACCTTAAATGACAGTACTTCCCAGGCAGAGTTAAAAGACATTTTCAGGACCGCTTTCAATATTACCAAAGTGTTTCAGGAAATCCCAGTATCAGTCATGGGTTAAACTGATGCTTCTGTGTATCTTTTGCTAAATAAGTTGTTGTTGGTTTGTGTTTGTCCAGAGTTGCTAAACTGACAGACTAGGTGAATGTTAGTCAGTTTTCTGGTTTTGTAAACATTTCAGTAAAGAATTACAATAAGATGAGTATACGTTGAGTGTGGGAACATTGCTGTGAACTTCCTATTTGTCATTTGTCATCTACTTTCACAAACGGACACAACCTTTGCACAACCTTGTGAACCTTAAAGCGGTCATGAATTGAGAAATCAACTTACCCTTGAGCTTTTGATATATAATAATAAAATAATAACATTCCAATCAATCGCAGGTGGATGAGAGATAAATCATTGTGTTTGTTTGATAAAGACATTTTGCGAGCCCTGTGGGAGGAATTATTCCGGTTGCCATTTTCCCACATGCTTCAAAACACCCCTCGTGTACGCGCAGGGAGCCGAAGCTCATTAAATATGCAAATCTTACCCAATCATAGCAGTGGCCGTTTACTTCCAAGTCTTCAGTGCGGCACGCCCATAAAATCAGAGCGTGCAGGAGAGAGCCTCAAAACCAAGGCAGAAAATAGTCTATTACTTATTCATTATGTTTTTGAATGTAAAAACCACACAAACATCATAAGTTGACCTCAGACAACAGTATAATTTTTTTTTTAAAAAGCCAGTTCATGACACCTTTAAATGAGGAAGCTCAAATTTCTTTTATTTTTTCTGGCTACTTAAATGTGTTATGGGATTTTGATGTCTCTATGACAGTCCATTCCCTCCCGTTCAGATTGCCCTCCTTGCTAACCTTGCATCATGCACACTCACTGTTAAACCTAATCATGTTACCACAAAACCAGTAATAGATCACTTCCCATAAATGCTGTCCGCCATTCAGCCTTACAATAAAGACCTCATAATCTAATTGTGTTTTGTAATTGTCATTTCTAAATGTATAATTCCATTTGTGTATTGTGTTAACATCTCACCACTTTTAATTGAATGTTTTTCAGCCTCCCATTCCAGTTTTCTCCTACGTCACCTTCTCCATTTTCTTCTCACATAATACAATAGTTTCCCCACTGCACCCAGTCGAGTGTAAGAAATCGTGACTGAGCGATGTTGTGCTCAACTCTTCAATGCCAAATGTTTAACACAAAGGAAAGACTAATCTTGAAAGTGTCTAGGCTGGATGAGTGAGATTGTTGTCTGCTCTTGACCCTGTTCACTTTAGATCCCATTACTTTGCACACTGACTCTGACCCCCATCTAGATTAACTTACTCTCAATTCTGCACCATCAGCCAAGCACGTCGTGCACATACACAAAGAGAAACACATGCTTACTTTCATGTACAGGTGCGCACAAACACTGGCAATGCTATATGTGTATGTGACACATAGCATAATGCCAACCTACGTGCACTGAATCAAGCAGCATTCTTAAACGAACACTGCCACTAAGCGATACATACATAGATAGATAGATAGATAGATAGATAGATAGATAGATAGATAGATAGATAGATAGATAGATAGATAGATAGATAGATAGATAGATAGATAGATAGATAGATAGATAGATAGATAGATAGATAGATAGATAGATAGATAGATAGATAGATAGATAGATAGATAGATAGATAGATAGATATATGGTGGATTGAGGATGGATGGACAGACAGATCATTTGACAGGAAGACAAAGAGATAGATTGACGGATGAACAGATGGATGGATGGATCAATAGATATAAGGTGGATTGATGGATGGTGGATGGATGGACAGATCAATTGACAGAAAGACAGAGATAGATTGACGGATGAATGGATGGATCAATAGATATGGTGGATTGGTGAATGGATGGTTGGATGGACAGATCAATTGACAGAAAGACAGACGGACAGAGAAACTGACGGACGGATGGATGGATCAATAGATATATGGCAGATTGATGGATGGGTGGATGGTCAGATCAATTGACAGACAGACACATAGACAGATAGATGGACGGATGAGTGTGTGGTTGGATGGATGGATGTACAGATCAGTTGTGAAAAAGACAGCCAATCAGAAGCTTGGCCCACCCTGGCCATGCCAAATAACTGATTTCAATATTTCAGCTCCAGATTTTGAGAGAGATCATGGTTTTCGGTTGCTTGCCATCAAAAAGTCTGCTTGTTATTTAGAAACTAGAAAGCCTGATTTAAGTCTCTTTTTTGTCTTAATATTTATTAAAATACTAATACTTTTTTTTGTGGTGGGGCCAGTGAAAAGACCTGCCTCCTTTGTAATAAAATTAAGTTTTGTTACGTGGTAAAAAATAATGTTAAAAGTCTGGACCCACCAGGAATTTCTCTTGGCCCACCCTGCATCTCAAAGCTGGAGCCTGACAGTGTCAGGACAGGACACTGTCAGGACATCCACAGACAGCAAGACGTTCTCTTTTGTCTTTGCCGCGCTTGAATGGCTTGAAAGCATTTGCGTGAATAAGAGTGTGATCATGTAACACTAGCCCAAGGATGACGGAAAAACAGATGCTGTGTTAATTTTTAACGTGTAAAACTGAAAATAATAATAATAATAATCGGTATGCGTTAATGTGCTAACTTTGACAGCACTAATGTATTGTCTGTAATACATAGTGCTTAAAGTACTTAAGCAACAGTGACATGGCTACATTCTTTAACCTTTAGTCACCATAAAGTTACGCTCAGGGCACCAATACAAACAGCACCGGGATTGCATGTGATACCGGGTTGATGGTGATTTGCAGGTTGCGACCGAGAGTTTGCATGAAGGCTGTGGGCAGTTCAAGCATTTACCCAAAGCATTTGGCTGTACCATCTTAACACTTTCAAACCACATCAACTATTGTAGTATTTTTTTTAACATACGTTTGAAAGTAGGCTACATACATACACAACTCATAATTCAGCAAGCAATAAAAGAACATTTTACAGCTAGTAATTAATGGCAACGTATATATAAGTGATCTTGAATTTCAGACAACACGTGATAGAAATTCACAACCATGTATGGGCTTACACCTGAGCATCATAAAGTGACCCGTGTATGCAGGGTGTGTGGTGTAGGGGAAATGTCACGATGACTGTAACAGTTTACACACGTTCAAGATGATGAAATGTGTTGTCTGAAGGTGAAAGATAAGTTAGACCGTCCAATCAGGGCATCTGAGGAGACCGTCGAGACAATAATCCGTCTCCAAGCCAGTGGACATATTGAATATCAATGTCGCGTACTAATCAATGCAAATGATCAGAGTCACTTCCAATAATTGAACTCACTTGTCCTTGTGCTGGATGACCAGGAAACCACGGGGAATATGTTATATCACATTGATAAGGAACACTGACTCATTCTGACTGTGACTCAGTGGTCATGTGCGCCGAACATTTTCCTTGTGCTTCCTGTCTCCCGCGCTCTCCAACTTCATTCTGAAGTAAATTCTGACCTCTAGTGGACTCAAGATGCCATTGTAGATTTTAATGTAATCGTATTGGATATCACTGTTCACTGTATTCACAAGGGCTACATTTTTGTTACTCCATGTTTAGAGTCAAAAGTCCAAATATGTAAATGCTATGTTGATTTTAAATGCCATCTGAACCTAACTATACATATTCATGTACTTCAATGTCATATTTTTGGAGCTGTTTTGTGACCTCCTGCTCCACCGGGGCACAAAAGTTTTGTCTAGAGTCATAAAGAAACCTATTAACTATGTTATACTATAGCAAATGTGATATAATATGCCAAATTTCCGTATACCAAATTCTGATTTTGACTTGCATTTGGTCTGAAATACCTCGATTAGTTTTGTCCCAAAGACCCCAATCAAAAATTCAGCTTTTGTTGTTGTTATTTGTGGCTTTGTTGTAGCAAAGCTTAATTTATTCAACAATAAAGTTTCATTTTTGCATGCACCATAAAATAACCAAATATTATAATATAATGACAATGAAATAATTTCTAGATGACTCACAAGAAATCATAATGCAGACTACACAGACACCATGAATTTGTAACAATGATTTATCTCTCTAAATATATTCAGTTTTTATGAACTACACATTGATTTTCAAAAATTCATATATAACTTTGTACAATCCAAGAACATCATAGAATTCCACTGAACAGTTTGCTACAGTGTGATATTTTGCCACTACACTTCTATACAAGGCTTTTAGAATTCAGTTTCATGGAACACAACAGATCATTATTAAAGATATGGATACCAGCATATTCATTTTAATAAAACATATCTAATCAATTATTTTTTTAAATATGATTTTGATGACGCACAACCAGGCACAAGTATCTTGATAGCCTATGACGATAAATGCATTTCAAACAAATACAACCCACAATATGCGATGAACATGACGCTTTATCAAATTCATATCCTCCCATATTTAATAATGTCTATCTATACACTGTTGACAGGGATTCTTCATTGACCTTTTTTGTAGTTCGTCATTATACCAGTGGGTGGCGATAAGTGCCTCATTCACTCCTTCAAAATGGATTCATTCAGGTAAGGATGATTCTATTTTGAGTTTGTTCGGAGCTCTTTTCGATGGCTGAGTAAAAAATAGAATTATTGTGGCAATATTATGTCTACAATGTCATTTAATCAATATTAATTTACTGTGTATGTTAGTTGTTTGAGTCCCCTGAACCAACATGTTCATTTTGCTAGTTCATATGCTCTTTTGCCTTTCACATCACAAAAATGTGAGGCACTAAATATAATAATAACAAAATGTGTCTTATATTATATAAATAATTTGACACTACGGTCTTTTATTCACTGCCCATAGTATGAAATGAGGTTGACTAGTGGCTGATATGATGTTCAGGTGAGTGTTTGCCCTTTGCTTTGGACCTGTTCACAGTATTTGCACAAATGTCTTTAATGAATGTTTGTTCGTGAGTCAGGGGCTCTTGAGACGGGCCATGACGGGGTTAATGAAGGAGAAGTTGTCAAACATGCTCTGGTCCACGCTGTTGATCATGATGCGATCTGTGACGGAAAGTCGAGGCTTCTCATTTATGAACTCCTTATCGAAGTTACTACAGTCACTTGCTGATTTCTGTAAACAGAAAGGCTCAATGTGTCAGTCACATGTAACAGTTTGTGACACAATCCGTTCTAAAATATAGTGAGCTGCTGCTTTGCCTTTTACTGTCTACATAGGCAGCTGTCCGCTAAATCAGGACCTTAAAAGGGATAGTTCACCCAAAAATTGAAAAAAAATTGTCATTATTTACCCTCACGTTGTTCCAAACCTGTATGAGTTTCTTTCTTCTCTTGAAAACAAAAGAAGATATTTTAAAGAATGTTGGTAACCAGACGGTTGACGGCATCCATCGCCGACTAGGAACAAAATACTTTGGAAGTCAGAGGGTGTCGTCAACTGTCTGGTTACCAACATTCTTTAAAATAGTGTTGTCAAAAGTACCGACCGCGATGACAACACTACTTTAAAATATCTTCCTTTGTGTTCAAGAGAAGAGAGAAACTCATACAGGTTTGGAACAACGTGAGGGTAAGTAATGACAAATGTTTTTATTTTTGGGTGAACTATCCCTTTTACTGAAATGGAACCTGAAAAGTTCCTGAGAAATTATCTGTATAGGCAATAATGTCACACACAGTGTTAAAGGATTAGTTCACCCAAAAATGAAAGTTATGTCATTAATTACTCACCCTCATGTCGTTCGACACCCGTAAGACCTCCGTTCATATTCGGAACACAAATGAAGATATTTTTGTTGAAAGCTGATGGCTGAGAAAGGCCTCAGATAGGCCTCCATTGGCATTCAGTACATTTACACTCCCAAGACCCATAAAAGGCACTTAAAACGTTGTTACAAAGTCCATCTCACCACAGTGGCTCTACAATAATTTTACGGTGCGACGACAATAGTTTTTGTGCGCAAAAAAAAAAATCTAAATAACACCTTTATCCAACTTGTTCTTGTCTTCGGTGTGTGCCTCCACGACGCATGCACGAGAAAATGACGCAGATCCGGCGTTCGGACACATGACCCAGAAGCGATTTGTTTACAAGCAGAGGAAGACGCGCGTATCTAAGCTGTTGAATTCTACATTGATCGTGCTTTAGGTCTCGGCGTAGTTCTCAAAATGGGGTTAAAGTGTGCATTTCATGGATTCCCGAACGCCGGCGCTACGTCATATTCTCGCGCATGCGTCGTGGAGGCACACACGGAAGACAAGAACAAGTTGGATAAAGGTGTTATTTTGATTTCTTTTGCGCACAAAAACTATTGTCGTCGCATCGTAAAATTATTGTAGAGCCACTGTGGTGAGATGGACTTTGTAACGACGTTTTAAGTGCCTTTTATGGGTCTTGGGAGTGTAAATGTACTGAATGCCAATGGAGGCCTATCTGAAGCCTTTCTCAGCCATCAGCTTTCAACAAAAATATCTTCATTTGTGTTCCGAAGATGAACGGAGGTCTTACGGGTGTCGAACGACATGAGGGTGAGTAATTAATGACAGAATTTTCATTTTTGGGTGAACTAACCCTTTAAGTGTAATTAATTACTAAGTAATCAAATTACTGTAATTATGTTACTTTTCCCTTCCCTTCACTTTTCTACTGAGACTTCTCAAGACTGAGACTTATGATTCATGCGATACTTCGTTTTGGAACAGCCTATGCCTATAAAAGACCTCATTCACAGCAGTGCCATCTTTGATTTTTAATGGGAAGGAAAGTGAGGCTGTGAGGGATAGACGCATCTCTTCAGTGGGTTGTACTGTCATTTAATGTTTTTTGGATTGTTCTGCTGATGAAACAGCAAAAATATCTTTCCAAGAAATTTCTGTAGACAAAAAACTCAAAAAAATACAGCGGATGCCATTGAAAACACAGTAAATTTATCCCTCACAACCTCACTTTCATACCTGTCATGGCACCACTCTGAATAAGGTCTATAGGCAACTCATTAGGTTTTGGAACAGAACATACTTTTTATGGCTGTAATGAACTTACCACAGTGGGCCTGAAGGGCGGCTCCACCTGTCGTTTCTCCAGTGCGTTCCAGTCGGTGTCTCTGAAGAACGCATGCTGTCGTATATTTCCTTTCACACCCAGCCTTCGCTCTGGTTCCCGGACAAATAGCTAGAACCAGTCATAAAACCCAGTTATGGTTTATAACAGATTGAGACCCATACATCAAAATGAGAGTTAAATGTGTTTGTTTTTTTTTGTTTTTTTTTTCAATCATTAGCTCCGACGTACCTTTACAAGCATGTCCCGTGCATCTCTAGTTAACCAACGTGGGTAGCAGGGGTCATCAGTGCGAATCGACTGAAACAACTCTTCCTCATCATGTCCATGAAATGGAGATTGGCCAATCAACATCTCATAAAGAAGGACACCAAATGACCACCAGTCTACAGAAGTCCCATATTTCTGCCCAAGCAGAATCTGTGAAGAATACAGCATATAGTACAAATATAATATATATTTAAAATTATAGTGAATGTTGTAGACATCCTCACCTCAGGGGCGATGTAGTCTGGTGTTCCACAGAAGGTGCACGTTCTAGCTTCTCCAATCATGTTCTCTTTACACATGCCAAAATCGGCAATCTTGATGTGACCATCAATGTCTAGTAAGATGTTATCCAGCTTAAGATCTCTGTGAAGTCACAACACACATACTGTATAAATCAGCTGTATTCTGAAATGAGGCAAAGTGCTTGCTGTTTTTTTTTTTTTTTGTAATCCAATGTCAATTCATATTCCAGTTACACTTAAAGGGGTCATGACATGTGACATGAGAGATCAACTCTGCCTTGATCTTTTGAAATATAAGAGGTCTTTGTACCATTAAAAGATCCTGTTTTAAAGTGTCATAGCTTAAAACGTCCTCCTCGTTTTAAACAAAACATTTATTTAATCAAGCTCCAAAAATGACTTGTTTGGATAATTGGGGAATCTGTGACATCACACGGGCAAAGACACTTGCATATGACTTGCAAGACATCAACGACCAGTTATACATCATCACACATAGGCCCCGCCTACATGTATTCTGGGCCCGCCCATATGTATTCTGTCGCTTAATGGCTAACATTTGTCTGCACTGGATGTTAGCATCTCCTTGCATCAAAAGCAAACATAACCCATTATAATCACTGACGCTGTCTACACTGGATACAGTACAGATGTGCGTTCAATTTCTGACGTATACTCCACGCACTTGAGTCTGCCGACAACAGGAAAAATGGAAGAGTTTGCTTTGACGCATCCAGTTTAAACCGCTCATTTGCATCTCTGTACAGACTTCAGAAGGATCCTAGCGAGGGAAATAAGTGGATTTTATTTTAAATGCCATCCCGGATCGCATTAGAGGATTGTATGTTTGTTCGGAGTATTTTGCTTTGTCAGCGAGACACAGTCTAATGGAGAGATGGTGAAGAAACTTTTGTTGGAAGATGAAGCAGCCAACTATATTGGATCTGACAGCTGCTGCATCGCAAACCATAAGTAAATGATTTCATAATGATTTGTCTGTAAATTACAGTTTTATATGGGTAATGTTTTCAGAACACTTACTCACATGCAATAGCAAGTGGGTGTTGATACTGTTTCCTATGCAATGTTGTTAGCCTATCATAATAGTGGCCGTATATTGACAAGCCTTAAAGAGATAGTTCACCCAAAAATTTAAATTCTGTTATCATTTACTCACCCTCAAGTTGTTCCAAACCTGTATGAGTTTCTTTGTTCTGCTGAACACAATAAAAAACATTTTGAAGAATGTTTGTAACCAAGCAGAGAGAGCAACCATTGACTACCATAGTAGGGAAAAAAACACTATGGTAGTCAACGGTTGCTCTATCTGCTTTGTTACAAACATTCTTCAAAATATCTTCTTTTGTGTTCAGCAGAACAAAGAAACTCATACGGGTTTGGAAGAACTTAAGGGTGAGTAAATGATTACAGAATTTTCATTTTTGGGTGAACTATCCCTTTAAAGGAGCCGCCCCTTAAAAACGGATCATTCCAGACAGAAGGTCAGAATGAGGGTTGAAAATAATCTGTCTGTCTGTCTGTCCACTTGTAGCTCATTTTATGGTATAGAGTAGTGAATACCTGTACACAATGCCTTTAGAATGTAGAAACTGTAGGCCGCATATGATCTCTGCTGCGTAGAACCTATCAACAAGAGAGAAGAGAGGAGGTGGAAGAGGTTGAAAACCACAGAAAAGAAGAGTAGGCAGAGTCTCAGCTTTTAAAATGTGTTTGTGGGGGCTGCATATGAGTCTCACGTGGACCGTGGGATGTCAAATCTGTGGCAGGTTTGAATGTGGAACATTAAGTCGCCTCCGTTTAAGTACTCCATCACAAAGAAAAGATTTTCCTTTAGAGACCGATACAGAAACAATTAGTTCAGACTGGTCTAACTATTATAATTATAAAAACTATTAATACATTTAAAATATAAGACCTTAATTGCTCTTCTTTATCAGACCCTTGTTATTTTTTATAAGATATTTTAATAACCATATTTTTAAATCCACCGAACAAAAGAAGCATAACAAATACATAGCAACCAGTCTCTACCAGTACTAAGTGTGTCAGTGTGTATTACCTTGGTCTGGAAGGTGCAGTAGAGGTGTGTGAGAAAGGGGTGTTCCCAGGCCAGAGACAGCACTCTCCTCTCCACCATAGTGCATTCAACATCATCATCCATCAGAACTACATCTTTCTTCAGAGCCTTCACTGCAAAGAACTGCCCGGAGCCTTTCAGCTCGGCCAGGAAAACCTGCAAACACACATGCACATGTATGCACATGTATCCCAGATGCAGTTTAATAGGCTATTCAGTGGTGCCATTTTTAATAGCTGCCAATGGACATAATAGCCAAAATAGCCACAAGGGGCATTGAGTAAGCAGTTAAATCGAAGCATAGAAGAACTTTGGTTTTATGCCAGTTCCTTAAACTATTAAAAAGCAGATTAAATCATGCTTTGCAACCTTTGACCAGTTGATGTTTCCAAATTGGAACTGGTCATGGGTATGCTCCATTCATAGTATTGCGAACAATTACCAAATTTAGTTTCAAAACGGCAATGTTTTCCCAAGATTTCGCTTAATTTCCTTATTTATTTTGTCTCAGTTTGACCCAAAGAATCAAAGGATGCCTTATTTTTAGGGCAGTTGTTTCAAATGTTTATATATAGTAACCGTATATAAGAGTTAAAATGGAAATTTGAGTCGAATACATAACTCTTACCTTCCCAAAGCTTCCTTTGCCCAGCATCTTATGCAGAGTAAAATTGTCTAGGGTGAATTTGTGGTGCTCTTTGCGTGGGGTGGCATACAGGGGCTCAGGCTCTTCAAGACTTGGCCTGCGACCCTGAGTTGTAGAGTCCCATGAAATACCTTGATGCTCTGTTGGAAGGAACAGAGAAGAGCTAGACATTATTAGATGGAACAAGACAGCATTAATCAATCAATCAATCAATCAATAAGTCAATCAATCAATCGCTCTGTTCCAAAAACTGCTCGGGTTATGTATATAACCCTTGTTCCCTGAGAAGGGGAACGAGCACTGCATCGAGACGACGCTTTGGGGATGCTCCCTTAGCATCAGCGAATCTGAAACCAGAATGCCAACTAGGCCAATCCGATTGGCGTGCGTGATGACGTCATTGTGACGGCATACCCGGAAGTATAAAAGGGGTGCTGGAACGTAATGGCGGTAGTAATTGCTCTGAAGCATGCGCTCCAGGCGCGCCGAGGTGTGGCGTCGGGATGCAGTGCTCGTTCCCCTTCTCAGGGAACAAGGGTTATATACATAACCCGAGCAGTTCCCTTTCGAGGGAACTCGCACTGCATCGAGACGACGCTTTGGGGAACGAGTACCCACTAGGCCACACCGAAGGGTAGCGCCTGCCCTAGTGTGAAGCCGGAGACCGGGCACAACTAGGACTGGAGCACCCTAGCACCAGGCGTCGTATGGAGATCCAGGCTATAGAACCTGATGAAAGTGTGTGGGGTAGCCCACCCGGCCGCCTCGCAGATATCCTGCAAGGGGACCCCAGAAAGAAGGGCCACCGAAGAGGCCATGCCTCTGGTGGAATGAGCCCTCACGGCCACCGGTGAAGGCAAACTGCGCACCTGGTAGGCCATGGTAATCGCCTGGACAATCCAATTACTGATTGTCTGAGTAGACGCAGGCAATCCCTTCTTAGGTGAGCCAAAACACACCAACAGTTGTTGTGATCTCCTCCACTGTGCAGACTTCGCCAAATAAACTCAGAGCGCCCTAACCGGGCAGAGTAGGTGAAGTCTCCCCTCTTCCGCCGTCACGTGAGGCGGAGGATGAAATGCCTGCAGAACCAAAGACCTGACCACCCTTGATGGCACCTTAGGCACGTAGCCCGGCCTGGGGTGTAGGATGGCTTTTACTCCTCCCGGGGCAAACTCCAGGCAGGTTGGCGCTACCGCCAAGGCCTGGAGATCTCCCACTCTCCTAAGAGAGGTAATGGCGAGGAGAAAAGCCACCTTAAGGGTCAGGTTCTTCGGTTCGGCCGACTCCAATGGCTCGAAGGGGGCCTCAGCCAAACCTTCGAGAACCACTGCCAGGTCCCAGGTTGGAACTCTGGAATGAGCCGCAGGCCTCATCCTCCGAGCCCCACGGAGGAATTGTACAACCAGATGGTGCCTACCCAGAGGCCCATCACCCATAGGAGCGTGGAAAGCCGCAATGGCAGCCACGTACACCTTGAGTGTGGACGGGGTAAGCCCTGCAGAGAAGCGATCTTGGAGGAACTCCAGCACTGAAGCCACTGGGCAGTTAACTGGGTCCACCTCACGCTCCCTGCACCAAGTGGAAAATACATTCCACTTGAGGCTGTACAGTCTCCTCGTAGACGGAGCCCTGGAACTGAGTAAGGTCTCTATCACCTCCGCCGACAGGCCAGCCTCTATGTACCTGGTCCCCTCAGGGGCCAGACCCATAGGTTCCAAATCTCCGGGCGGGGGTAAAATATCGTACCCGCCGCCTGAGATAGGAGATCCCTCCTCAGAGGAATCTCCCACGGCTGACCTGCTAGCAGAGCTATGATATCCGAGAACCAAACTCGAGTCGGCCAACGGGGTGCTACCAGAAGTAGACTGATCCCCTGTTGCCGGACCCTCTCCAGGACTCCCGGGAGCAGAGCAATCGGGGGAAATGCATACAGACGCAGCCTCGGCCACGTCTGAACCATGGCATCCAGCCCCAGCGGGGCTGGATGCGTGAGGGAAAACCACAGAGGACAGTGGGACGTCTCTCGAGACGCAAACAGATCCACTTCCACTGGGCCGAACCTCTTGCATATGGCCTCCACCACCTCTGGGTGGAGTCGCCACTCCCCGGGCCTCAGCCCCTGCCTCGACAGGATGTCTGCTCCCTGATTTTGGACCCCTGGGACATATATCGCCCTGATGGACAATAGTTTCCCCTGGGACCACAGGAGGACTTGACGCGCCAGTCTGTAAAGAGGGCGCGACCTCAATCCCCCCTGGCGGTTGATGTACGCTACGACAGACGTATTGTCTGTCCGTACCAGGACATGTCGGCCGCGGAGGTCCGGGAAAAAGCTCCTGAGAGCTTTGTAGACCGCCATCATCTCCAGGCAATTTATGTGCCAGGAGGAATGACGGCCCTCCCATGGGCCCCTCGCAAAGTGGCCGTCCATGACCGCGCCCCAACCAGTGAGGGAGGCGTCTGTTGAAACGGATTTCCGGCAACAGGACGCTCCCAACACTGGCCCCTGGGACAGAAACCAAAGTTTCTTCCATATGACTAGGGAACGAAGGCATTTGCGCGTTACCCTGATCATACGGAAAGGATTCCCTCTGGGGGAAAACCCCTTGGTTTTCAGCCACCACTGGAGGGGTCTCATGTTCAGCAGGCCAGAAGGTATTACGCTGGACGCTGCTGCCATGTGCCCCAGTACTCTCTGAAAGTGCTTCACAGTGATGCTGTGGCCTAGCCTTATTCCTGAGACCATCGCCAGTATGGTCTCGACTCGCGCGGGAGACAATTGTGCCCGCATCGTCGTCGAATCCCATACGACCCCGAGGAACGTTGTCCTCTGGGACGGCGTCAACACGCTCTTTTTCGTGTTGAGTCTCAGCCCCAGGCACTTTATGTGGTTCAGAACGACATCTCGATGCCGGACCGCCACTTCGTACGACTGGGCCAGTATGAGCCAGTCGTCTATATAATTCAGTACACGGATGCCCTGAAGTCTCAATGGAGCCAGGGCTGCATCCATGCACTTCGTGAATGTGCGTGGGGAGAGGGCTAGGCCAAAGGGAAGCACTCGATATTGGTACGCTTCGCCCCCGAAAGCGAACCTCAGATACTTCCTCTGACATGGGAGGATGGAGATGGGAAAGTATGTGTCCTTCAGATCTATCGTGACGAACCAGTCCTCGGACTGGATCTGACTCACGATCATGGGAATGGTGAGCATTCTGAATCTGAAGCTCCTCAGAGACAGATTCAAAACCCTCAGATCTATAATCGGACGCAACCCTCCATCCTTTTTGGGAACTATAAAGTACCGGCTGTAGAACCCGGACTCTCTTTCCGGCGGAGGAACACGCTCTATGGCTTCCTTCGCTAAAAGAGTTTTTACTTCTAGCTCCATTACCCGAACCTGCTCGGGTACCACTGCTGTCCAGTATAACCCCCTGAATTGTGGAGGAGGAGAACCGAACTGCAGTTTGTAACCCTTTTCTACAGTACGCAGGACCCATGTAGAAATATTCGGAAGGCATTTCCATGCGCCGAGATAATCTACTAAGGGAACCAGCCTCTCGAGGCTGGCGTCGGGTGTTGCACGGTTCCCGTTCCCAACCTCCTGAAGCGGCTGACCGGCAGGAAGTAGCTGGGAACGGTTCTCCGTGTGCGGACGCGCGAGCTGCCCAGCCGCAGGTCTTTCCAGAGGCGGCGGGTGCAGCATGCGTTCGCGGGAAATCGATGTGGCCCGAAGCGTCATAGACGGCGGGATTACCACATCGATTTCCCCAGAGCGCCGTGGAGGAAACAACCTCGGTTGGGGGGGGGGGGGGGGGGGGGCGCTCTTTGAAGCCCTGCCGCAGCTAGGACTTCTTCCCAGCAGCCTTCCGCGCCTGAAGGACATTCCTTAGATCGCCCTTAGGAGCTGAAGACTGCTGCTGAGAGCGTCGCCTCTGTTGCCAGGCTCCCGGGGGAGGGGCTCTAGATGCGACGCTCTCTTTTTGCACCTTCCGGTGCGAGGAGCTGGATGACGGCTGAGGCTGCCCGCTAGGGCCAGCCTTCCCCGGCTTAGAGCGGCGAGGGAGGTACTGGTGGAAGGCTGCCGACTGTCTCTTCGCCTCCTGGTGTCTGGAAACGACGGCGTTAACCGCGTCTCCAAACAACCCAGAAGGCGAGATCGGGGAGTCCAGGAGAAAAGCTCTATCCTTCTCCTTTATCCCCGACAGATTCAGCCAGAGATGTCTCTCCACAGTCACCATGGAAGCCATGGAGCGGCCGATAGCGCGGGCCGTCTCCTTGGTGACGCGGAGAGACAAATCTGCAGCCTTCCTCAGTTCCAGAATGTCCTCCGGAGAGGGACCATCTCCCTCGTCCAACTCTTTGAGGAGATCGGCCTGGTAGGCCTGCAACACCGAGAGAGTGTGCAGGGACCCGCCAGCCCGACCAGCCGCCATATAAGCTTTGCCCACCAAAGATGATGTGTCCCGACAGGGTTTGGTGGGCAAAACCGGAGCCTTAAGGGACGATGCAGAATCGGGCGAAAGATAGCTCGCGAGAGCCTCCTCCACCCGAGGCATCGCCCCATAGCCCGCTTCGCGTGCCCCCAGAATATTGGAATAATCCAACACTGGAGGATTGGAAACACGCGAAGAATAGGGCTTCCTCGATCCGGGAAAAAAGGCAGGCCCCGGCGAGGTGTTTGAACCCGGTGCGAGAGGAACCGGTCATCCAGCCTACTGGGTGGCTGGATTTCCGGAGCCTCTTGTGGCCAATTTATTTTTAATTTAGCCACGGCCCGGGTCAACACCTCGACCAGCTCCTCTTGGGCGGGTGGATGAAACGATGAAACAATTGCTGCTTCATCCCCCGCCTCGGTGCCTAGTTCCTCTGGCTCCTCGGAACCAGAGAGAACAAGCACCGGACCTCCCGCCCCGGGGGAAGAAGCCGCAGAGCGGGCTTCCACACGGGGAGGAAGATCCTCTGAACTGTCAGAGGAGGATCGGGAAAGTGCCGCAGCAGTCCCGAAACCCTCTGTCAAGTCCCGCTGTGAGCCCCATGATCTGCGACGCCGAGCCGACTCAGCGACTGCGGGTCCAGAACCACGGGGCTCACGAGGCTGGCCGGCCTCATCAAACGCGGCCAGCCGAGAGCGGAGCACCCTGAGCGTCAGCCTCTCACAATGCTCACAAGCGGCTCCCTCGAGAGCCGCTTGAGCATGCTGAACGCCCAGGCAATGCACACAAAGCAGGTGTGTATCCGAGCCCGACATGTAGCGAGGGCAAGGATGCACACACTGCTTGAACTCTCTCACACTCTCACATTTTTCCATTTTCAGTCACACACACTTTCACTTGACAATACAACAGTAAATAGACAGACAGTTTGACAGATAGCGCTTGCTGAAGAGCAATAACTACTGCCATTACGTTCTAGCACGCCTTTTATACTTCCGGGTATGCCGTCACAATGACGTCATCACGCACGCCAATCGGATTGGCCTAGTTGGCATTCTGGTTTCAGATTCGCTGATGCTAAGGGAGCATCCCCAAAGCGTCGTCTCGATGCAGTGCGAGTTCCCTCGAAAGGGAACCTGATGAGCTGCTTAGAAAGGCAATGTTTTTTGGCATTATACTTCCTCATAGGATGGCATTTTAGGTCAAATTATAAGGTAATATGTTTCTTTCTCAGATAAGGCAATCCTCAGTCATGGTGAAATGAATGTCAATAGATGTTTTTTATGAAGATATTTTAAGTACTGTTCAGAAAAAAATCCAGTTATTTGTGTGCTATGAACATTTTGTGATTATTAGATTTGTGCAACATGCTAATGTCAAATTCCACTGGAATCAATTGTAATTTCAGTGTTACGGGAGTTCTTACGGAAGTCCTCCTAATCAACCTCAACCTCCTAATCAACTACCTAGTTCCTCATAAACACAACTCCATTCTGGGAAGTTCTAGAGAGGGAATGTTTGAGTAATAATTTTGACAATGTTATAATCCTAGAAACAGCCGACTCCATCCTGGTGCAGTGCCCTTAAAAGAGGTCATTGTACTATAAAAAAAAAATATCCTCTAAGTTTTAGAACTCAAAACTTCCTTGTTAGTCCAAAAACTGTTTTTATTGAAACCACCATTCCTTCTACAGAAAATGTTTCAGTAGCCTAAAATAATTTTGACAATGTTATAATCATAGAAATGGGCGTTCCCTGTGCAGTGTACTTAATACTGAACTCTGTAGTGGACTGTCTAAGGGGCAGTTTTCAAAGTCAAAGACAGTGGGCTTCCCGTTTGACACACCGTACACAATGGCACCTCCCCACCCCCAATTTAGCGATCAGTGCACCCACACACACAGTGTCGCACACACACAGTTTGTTTGCGCATAAATAATAACATACTCTCTTCTCCTGTGCCTAACTGTACTCTCGTCTCGTGTGTCACTGTATCGTCTTTATCTTGATTACAATCATCATCCATCAAAACTTTACTAGTGACTCTTTACTACAGTGACTCGTTTAACCATGTACTACTGTCTTTGGAAGGCTTTTGCCTTTTGCCTGTTCATTATGAACGCTGCCATCCGAACCCTGGTGCGCACCAAACAAGGAGACCGAGACTCCTGAAAAGATGGCTCTCAGTCTGCTTCCAAACTAACTTGAATGAAATATGAACCCAACACAGCCCAAAAACATGTAAACGAAAAATAAACTTGAAGATGAGACCCTAAAAAGGACAGAATGCTCAAGCATACCTGTTTTTTCTCATCGTAGTTGCGTTGTTGAACCGCGTCGCCTCAGCAGATCTGTCTTTGTGTGTGAGACAGGGCGATTCCTGCCACTGTTTTGACTCCTTTACACATTTTATAAGCTCTTCACGAGTTCTCAGCTGGTCAAAATACCATCATATGCAGGCTACGCACATTTAGCCCTAAGTTATGTAACTAAATAGGCAATACATCATAAAAGTAGACCAATCAGGTTGTGAACGTATCCGCATGCTTTTAGGTCATGCTAAACTAAGGACTAAATGTTTTGGGTTTTTTTGGTCCAGACCAAGCGAACCGAACTACAAGTGTGAACACACCCTAAATTAGTTTTTGGTTAGCAGCAAGTTCGACACTAAAATCGAATCAGAATTGTGTGAATTGTATGTTGTTTTGACATATGGTATATGTACCTTTGCGTGGCAGAGGTGGTGCAGACGTGAGAGGAGAAATGGGCAAGTGGCCTGAAGGCTCTCTAGTGACCCCTGCCCCACTTATGCCCACTGGACCTTCTCGACCAACAACCTCACTATCCCGTGAACTCCGAGCCTGCTATGGAAAGAAACACATTGAATTCATATTAAAGACTGATTAAACAGCTTACACCACATGATAATGTAGGGCATACACATCCTTCAGGCTTTGTCATGTTGTGCCCAGCATGCGCTACGTTGATTTTGTCCAGAAACCTACTCTAATGCATTACTCGCATATGGTCCCAATGTACATAAATGTCATTTTTGCTTTGATTTGTATTGAGATAAACGGACGGGTTAATGGATAGTGATTATAAATATAATTAATCCAGTGCTCTAAAATGTATTTATAGCATGACATTGCTAGCTTAGCAACATGCTAATGCCAAACTCCATTGGAATACACTGTGCATCAATTGAGTCTTGTGCTGTGTTAAAGTGCTGCCCATGAAGATGGTAACAAACTGATTAAACCCATGTGTTATTAGGTAGCTAGCTATTAACATGTTCTCTTGGTTCTTCTCAATCTGTTGCTCTGCTGAACTAAATGTGTGAAATTTTGGCGAAAACCAATTTAAAACTCTAACAAATCATGTGATATTCCCAAATTACTGGATTACATCCGCAAAAAAATCACCAAAAACAGTAATGTGACATTTTTTTCATTGCATAGCATGTGTGGTTCATAATGTGTGTGTCTTCCAACCTGTTGAGTGGTCTCAATCATAGCCAGGGCTTCTGCCATTAGCTTCTGGTTGACGCCACAAAGGTTTGCTACTTTCCTCTGACATTTATGGTGAACGTTCATGCCACATTCTGCAATGAGAACACACTTAAACTGAAATGCAAATCTAAAAATGTTATGTGGATATTTTTATACATTTAAAAAAAAAAATACAGGCAGGCCTCATGAGTGTTTAGGGTTCATTCTTCAAAATATTACATTTATGTTCCTAATACAGTTTTTTGTAAATTAAATTATTATTAATTAAATTATTTTAAACTAATAAACTCCATAATTTCATGATAAAAATATATCATCCACCTGGTAAATTAATTTAGCTAAGGAACAAGCAAATTTTACGTCCGTTTTATCACTTTTTCGTGCAAAATAGCAGAAACATATAATAGAAATTTGCTTTTTTTTCCAAAATGGAAAAGGAGACTGTTTCACAGAATGACCCTTAGACATTTATAGTTGACATGTGGTTGTGTAATGAATCACCTTCACATTTAAGGCCCTGCCGAGCAAGACCCCATAACAGGGTTCCACAGTGCTCACAGAATGTCGGGCTCATGTAGTTATACACTTTAAACCTATGAGGCATGTCAATCTTAAAACGTTCCTTATGGATCTGAAACACACACACACACACACACACACACACACACACACACACACACACACACACACACACACACACACACACACACACACACACACACACACACACACACACACACACACACACACACACACATATATTTAGCATAGAACACATAATGTACATATACTGTGACACAAGTGACTGTGACACACCAGGTCAACATGGAAAATATCCAAAACGTTATACTTTTTTTTTTCAGCGTGACTCTGTAAAGTGTGGAAAGAATATTTTGTGACGTAATTACAGAAAGAGGAAGGAGTCTGAGACAAAATTATTCTTAAATATTTATGATCATTCTTTCATCTATTACTAAAGCTTTGCTGAATCTATAATTAGCCTACAGTTTCACAAAAATGTCCAAAGGTCTCTGGCTTAAAATCAGGGCACCAAAACCCTTTTGTGAGTGTGTACAAAACAAAACATTGTGTGCTTGATGTGTTTGTATGAAAGGGCGATGGAAACCTTGTATTTACCATAGTTTCTTTACTGTTTATTGCTGAGCCTGTGCATTTGGCGATGACTTTGTCGATACACTTTTTATGGATGGCGGCATTGCATTCTGGTAAAAAAAGAGAGAAGTGTGTAGGAGTCCTGACATTGATAAAATGGAAACTTGTTTAGGAACTGCGAAAGCAATGAGGATGTGAGATCAAGTACTTACGGCGACACTGATATCCCTGTTTATTCAGGCCCCTGAAGTAGGAAAAAGAAACCATTAAGAACATTTTTGTAATATGTAATGTAATATATAAATCTAAAAAAGATTAAAACTGTTATATTATCAGCATACCATACACTTCATATCATACATATCTTAAATTTAAGATTTAAAACATCAAAAAGTCTTACTGTTCACAATTCCTCAGTGCACAGCATTTTAAAGTTGTTGTTTTTTTTTTCTAAATGTTTTCTAAATGCATTGCCTCTTGAAATTATTCACTTTATTTTACAGTGTCCTTGTTACACATTACATGTACTTATAGTAATAACAGTAAATTATGCATAGTTACATGCAACAAAACCTGACCCTAACCCTAGAGTAAGTCGATGTAGTTAGTTAATAATACTCAGTACTTAAATGTATAATTATAATCTATAAATCCAAGTCTTGGCCCACATTATTTCCCCCTGGAAGTTTCACTCAAAAATCCATCAAATTATGGAAGTTGTAAATGGTGTTTTGAATGTTGTCTTTAAAGAAGGCTGTGGAAAAAGTAATTTCTTGTTTGCATAATACCAGACAAACTCCTTGCAGACTGAGCAGAAAGTCGGCTGAGGGAAAAAGGTGGCGGTAAACTCGTGACATTTGACCACGTGAACTTTGGCCTGTTTGATGGCTCCTCGTCTGTGGTGCAAGGCGAACACCCCGTCTTTTTCCTGTTCAGTTTCTCCATCAGCTTCACCATGACCTGTGGCGTCTAACAAACAAGAACCCACACAAAAATATTTATGAAATCCCCCCGTTTGAAAACCTCTGGGATAGATCCATCTGTTCATGAAAACATGTCTAATTATAGAAATAATAATGTTAATGTACTAATCTGTGAGAGATCTGAATAAAAGAAACACTCACCACTCCTCTCCAGAAAATACCGTGCCTCCATCAGTAAGCGACCCTGTGGCTTCAGTTCCACCTATAATACACCAAAAATCATTGAAAATGTATTGAAAACATTAATGCCATGGTATGTCTGAATACTCGATTCTGATTGGCTGGAAGGTGTGCAATAAAAATGTTTAATGCACAGGTAGTTCCAAGTCAGTTGATTTACCGTTCTATATTAATGCGCTGTTTTCATTGAAATGCACACACACATAGGCCTACGTCACTCGCACACAGAGCGGAGATTGCGCTGCGCACACACACATACATTCAGGAGCACAGAAACGTATCAACGCCGCCCGCAAATTCTAGTCATAAAATAGCAAAGCTACTGGATCACTACATTATATTTCTCAGCAATAATGGGGTTACGCACATCTTCGTTGTTAAGAGAGACACTGAACAGACGCAGGTACAAATATCTCTCTCTTGATAATTAATTCAAATAAATGCTATAATTCATTCATTCAAATAAATGTAATCGTACACACTTTATCTCTGTGTCTGATTCAAAGCGGGCAGAATGCTAGATCTTACTAGCCGTTACTAGTGGACTACTTAATAACCGCTTTAAGTTGTCAATGCTGGCAAATAACCGTGGTGGGATAATCCACGGCTAGCTGTGCATTAAAGGATTTTAATGCAATTTGCGGAGGCAAAATGCACTTTTATACGGTGTTTGCATATAAATGTGTCTTTGCAGTGTGTGGACACACCACCCTACAATGATAAACATTTATTCACTCCTTTTTATTTTTATCCTCATAAAGCCTAAACGCTCTCAATAATCAAGTCGTTTTAATTTTCTGAACAATATGATGTCATATTGCTCATGCTCCACCCACAACCACTGATGGACTGTCCCATATTAGCATATTTCCGCCCTCAGCCAGTTGTACACTGTCCGCCAAGGCAGTACTTAAAGGATTAGTTCACTTTTAAATAAAGTCATAGATGTATACGTAAATGCCTCATTAGCGCTTGCACGGATCAGTAGAATGAGGCATCTACGATCAATATATCTATGACCAGGCTTGTATTTTGACTTCACTTAGCGGAAGTTTAGCTGAGCTCAGAGATGATCACGTTCGTCTGATAAGAGGTAAAATAATAGCATAAATACTGCTCAGTTTCTCGAAAAAAACTGATCGTTTCGCTAGATAAGACCCTTATTCATCGTCTGGTATCGTTTAAAGCCCTTTGAAGCTGTATTGAAACTGTCATTTGGACCTTGAACCGTTTGGAGCCCATTGAAGTCCATTATATGGAGAAAAATCCTGGAAAGTTTTCATCAAAAAACTTAATTTCTTTAATTTCTTATTTTTTAAAGGTGCACTATGTAACTTTTCCATCCACTAGAGGTCGCCTATTCAAAACAAAGGCGTAGCTTGATGATGCCACGTTTGAGCACAGAATATTGGGACATGTGGTCTTCACCTCACAGCCGGTGGAAAAGAATCGGGATGGGACTCGGGATAGGACTCGGGCAGAAATCATGTTCATGGATGCGATTATTAACGTTACTGTAGTATGAAGCAGAGCAGGACCGAGTGTTGTGAGAGCAGAGCAAGGCCGCTGGAGCGATTGTTAATGAAATGAAAGCAACACACGCCAGCGAGCAGAGGGACTTTTATTATGACACAGTCGCCGGCACCACTTCCGCTTTTCCGGTCATGAGTATGAGGTAACGCAGCTCTGTTTATCATATTAGATACATTTGAGTGTGTTGAAAATTATGTTATGACATTACTCTGTTCCCTAAGAGTAAAGTGTTTCTGCAAAATAAAACCGGAAACCGAGGGTAACGCATATATGACGCAATTGACAGGCGACTCACACGTCCTGGTTCCTTGGTTAAAATAGCAATTTTCTAACGATTTACAAATAGTTGGAAACATTTGGGATATTCTAAGTACTCAACTGAACAAAATATATAACACTGGCCTAGTGGTTTTGGGATATTTTACTGAATTTTTTTTTACTTTTTACATAGTGCTTTAATACAATTGAAATGAATCTATTTAAATAAATAAGGACAATAATAATATTTTTTTTTTTAGCTGTATTTCAATAAATGTACAGTATATCAGCAGTGGGAAGAGTTTTGATTTGGTATAGGGAGCATGTCACCACTGTCTGTAGTAAATCTCTGTCACACAAACACTCACCCAAATCTCCAGTTTGCCGTTCTCTTTCTTGCAGCGTGATGCGAGGGTGTCAAGCTGGACAGTAGCCTCCGTTTTTAGCTCAGCTGTCTTGTCCTTGACCACCACATGCATTACCCGTCCTCTGTGGACGTGAGCGTCGAACGTACTGCTCCAGGGGGGATACATAGTGGGCCGCTTCTGCTTGTACACCTGGCCCTTTTCTACAAATACACACAGACACTAAATCAGAGTTATACACCACTGAAATTTTGACTGAACTAACCTATCAGTATACAAGTAAAACAATTCTCTGTGTTTTACAGCATTATAACTGGATTTACTGTATCTGAAACTAATACTACTGAAATGGCACAATGCTCTAACTGTGTGCTAGTAATCTGACAGCTTTTACTGCAGAAAAACCATGCAAATGAAACCATGCAATTTTGGTAGAATGTCAACATAAAGTCAACATGACATTTAAAATCAGCTCTTTCCTTTTTCTCAATTTCTTTTCCTGATCTTATTGAGCATGACTGTGGTGTAATTTGTCGTAATTTTTCATTACTTGCTTCGCCTCTGAAACAACTTTCCTTTTTGCTGACTTCAAGTCATTTAATTTTTTTAGCCCCTCCCCTCCAACCACCTGGTTTTATTCAATCCACCCAACTAAATAAAATCAAGTTCAGCCCTGCATTTCTTTTAAATGACATTTTCACTCAGAAATATATACTTGGTGAAGTAAAACAGGTTGCAAACACTCTTTCGTGTTGAGTTTAATTTGTCATTTTGCATCCAACGCATAAAAAAAACGACTGGACAAACAGTTTATCTGACTTTTACTTGACGGTGAGAATGTTTCAAAGAAGTTTGAGAATGATGTGACACTTTTTATTTTGAAAGGTATGTGTGGTTGCGGTTGGTTGTAAAGAATGAAACCAAAGGGGTTGCTGGGAAATCCTTGTGTCTTCAATACTGCAGTGACCGTGTCTGCGTGTACAACTGCATATCTTTTCGTCTAATCTGATTTTACCCACATTTCACTAGCTATAGAGGTCAGTGCACTCAAATCTGCTTAAAAGTAACCACAGTTCTCAAAAACATGCATGCAGTCGGAGACTTCCAATGCACTTTTGCAGAAATGCTTCCTTTTACATACATTTGATTCTTTGTTCATTTGCTGTGTTGATTATAATTTGGAGTTCTAATGCCGCATTCACTTTGCAGTACAGAAGTGGTGATCAATATATAATAATTCACACATTTAAAAAAACAAACTTGCACGTTCTTGACAGAAGTATTGATTTGATGATTGAGTCATGAATTAATCATTATTTTAAGTCTTTCCAATGAATTGACTGATCCAGACTGATTCAGTTCTCAATTCACTGAATCAATTATTCAGTTGCAGCAGGTTCAGAAAACTTAAAAGAATATAGCACAAAAGTTCTATGGCAATTTTGGTAACACTTTATTTTACAGTGTCCTTGTTATGTTACATGTACTTACCATAGTAATAACAGTAAATTATGCATAATTACATGCAACTAACCCGCAAACAAATCCTACTCCTACCCTATGTTGTTAATTAATATTACTTATAGGGCTGGGTATCGATTCAGATGTTCCGATTCGATTCGCAAGCTCTCAAATCGATTCGATTTCGATTCTATTGTATACTACAATACAAATACTATATTTATAAAAAAGAACATTGAACATAAGTTTACAAAGTGGGTAATTAAAAATAAATTAAGAGCCACAGACCTGTATATTAAACACTTTTTATTTTAGGGACACTTGGGTACATTAAAACAGAACCCATCTCTACATTTCAAATGCATACAATTATGTTAAATACTGTGGTAACGAACAACAATACCTTAACGTGCTGACTTATGTGGACTAACTTTTATTTGAGGAAATCGGTTTATAATATAAGCTATTAGGTTTTAATTTTTGGTCCTGCGCTGTCTATTGACTCAGCTGATTTGAATATGTCTATTATGGCCAAAGTACGTGCTTAAGTGAACGCTCAAGTTTAATACAATGATTTTGCATGTATGTGATCTATTTTTAGCGGTTGTGTGCTCGGATGTGGGGGTGTTGCAACGTCTGGGTGATGTCTCATCAAATGGTTCCGCAGATTTGTAGTATTACTACAGCATTTCACCTCAGCATTACAAATGTCGACAACGCACCGGAAGCCGCCATTTAAGCACTGAATGAATGACAGGCGCGCCTCTCGCTCCTTTGTAACATCGCGCAAGGCAAAGAAGAGGGTGACATCTAGTGGAGAAGACTAGTAATTCAATTTACGTTCATCTTAAGTTCAATGTTTGCGGAAATAAATATGGGAAAAAAAACGATTCGTTGCCTTAGAGAATCGATTTTGAATCGACCACATTTTAAAAAACGATCTAAAAAATCTATTTTTTTGCCCAGCCCTGATTACTTAGTATAAATATATAATTAAAATAAAGTGTAACCGAAATGTTATACTTTTATTTATCATTTTCATCCTTTTTGAAGATTAAAAGCAACTCATTAATCGGAGAAAAGAGCAACCAGAACATTCTTTAAAATATCATCATATGTGTTCCACAGAATAAAGACAGGGATGTGGGTTCAGAACATGTGGGTGAGTAAATAATGGCAGATTTTCTTTTTTTTAATGTAAACTATTTCTGTAGGTCTCATGGAGTTTGACATATACAGTACCTATATCAAACATATTGACTGCATCTTCAAACCAACTTGAATTAACGCATATTTGGCTGTCAAAATACTATCAGACATGATGAAAATTGTACTGGTTTCACATTTATGTCTGTCTGTCATAATACACTGATTATTTTGCTGAATTGATAGTCTAATGACTAAGTACCCACTTTAAATTGTGGGAAGTGTGTGTGATGAATCATAACCTGAATGGTAAGAATAATAGGAAAGAAACAGATAACCACCTTTTTACTGACATTGACACCTATGACACACATTTCCTTTAAAAGCAAAAATTCACATTTAAGACACACAATATTCAATAAACTTTGACCAAACACACTGCTTTCACACTTTCACCTACTGAGAACCGAGTAGGTGGGTCATGTGGGTGTTTTCTTCCACTATGGGCTATTTTGTTCTTCTAGACTTGTAGTAAATATACTTTCTAAAAAAAAAAAAATCATATACTTATATCACTTAACGTATAACACTTTATTCTTTTATTTTCTTGAAACATCATATGTCATTTCCACCACAACTCAAATCACCATTTATTTTGTGGTAGAAATTACATTTGGAATAAAATTGACAACTAATTGCTCTCTTGCAGTATAGCATTTTATGCATCATAAATACACACAATTAAATAATTACAGATTTTTTTTTAGCATAATTTTCCAAAATTGCAGCTTGACGCACAATAAAACATTCTATTTACTAAATCATTTACTTTTTACATTTTTACATACTTTTACATTTTTAATCTTAAACATGCTTTTTACTGATACTGTTGTCTACTTTATAACTAAGTACGCTAACTTTTGAAACACATTTATTGGGGGCAAAACAGTTGGTTGTTGTGGTAATGACACCAGATTGTCATAGTTTTAAACAAGTAAAACAAAAACAATATTTTTCCTATTAAGATAATATATATATATATATATATATATATATATATATATATATATATATATATATATATATATATATATATATATATATATATATATATATATATATATATATATATATATTGTTTTAATATTTATATAGTTTACATATGTCCTAGACTTTTAATCTTATATGAAAAGGAAATGCATTTGAAAAAGTGTCAAAAAGAAATGATGATGGCATGGTAAAAAAGCCTATGTGACCTTAACAAAAGAACAAAAGATAAAATCAACATCTGGCTGATTAAAAACTTAAAAATGCCCATAACTGAAGAAACTACCCAGGGTTTTTTGTTGCACTTTTACACTTAAACTATCCTGATATACAGTATCTGTAGCAGAGGTTTCTTACCAGTCTCCACAGCCTCTTTCATGTAGACAGCACAGTATGGATTGAGTACTTCCTCGTGGTAGGCAAGCCCCGGGTCCATCTCAAAGCTGGAAAAACCAATCCTCAGGAATGGAGACATGATTATAAACTCTCAGATCCAACAGCAATAGCCTCTGATATAAAGTGTCCGCTGGTTAATTCCGTTTTGGGAATGTTCTGTACAGTGATGCACTCCTATTTGATGCTTATTTTCATATTTGTGGTGTCCGTTATATGGGTTTCGGCTCTCAGTAGTGGACAGTACTGGTCTGGATGTGTGGTGTCCTTGTTTCTGTGGCATTCAAAGTAATATTTTTTTCAAATTGAACATTTAACTTTGTCCTTTGTCCATCAAATCTGTGTCTCTTATAGCCGTAGTTTTAGAAGGAATGATGTTGAGATGTTGAAATGTCTAAAAAAAAAAGAGGATAAAATAAGATAAATTCAAGAATAATGAAGTATAATAATAAAAGGAAAAAAAACTAATAAATAATAAATGGCATAAGAAGATTCTATTTTATATAGAATCTACAGTATATAATATATTGATTCTAAATATATAAAATAATATCTAAAAATATGATAAAATGTATATTTTATATAGAATCTTTATTGAATGAAAATGAAATTATATACACTGTTAACTTCTAATCAAATCAGAATTTAATAATTCATTCTAGCACTTTATAATAAGTTTAATTGGTTACACTTCACAATAAGGTTTAATTTAACAACATTAGTTAACATGAACTAACAATGGACAATATTTCTACAGCATTCATCTTAATGTTAATTTCTACATTTACAAATAAATTATTAAAATCTAAATTTGAATGTCAACATTAGTTATTGCACTGTGAACTAACATGAACAAACAATGAACAGCTGTAATTTTAACTAACATTAAGAAAGATATGTAAGGAAATAAGAATATATTGCTTGTTGTTAGAACATGCTAACTAAAGCATTATCTAATGTTAGCAAATGAGACCTTGTTATAAAGTGTTACTGTTTAATTAATAACATTAACAAACATTATTACATGATCTGATAAGGAACAGATCATTAGTACAAGTACACCCAGTGTTTCAATGATTAGAAATGTCATAAAACCTTTATTTATATATTTTCATCCTTTAATTCTCATTATACAGCTGATCTGTTAAAGATTATGATGTTTATTAATGAAGTCATGTAATCATAATCCTGTTCAAATGAGTCTCCATGCATAACCATTCACTAAACTCTAGAGGAAAAATTGTTGCGAACAAACTGCTGTAAGAACATAAGATCATTGTGATATGCTCTCTGTCTAATGGAAACCAGAACAACACCGAAGCTGAAGACACGCGTTAACTTCTTTCCATACTACACATGCCCTTTAAATGAACATGACACCAGTTTACACCAACCACCAATGTTTCACTCAATCAGTAACACTTAACATGCCATAAACTCAGCAGAAAACAAGAAAACTAAGCAGACTTGTTAAACAGTTAGACCACAGTGAACACTAACTGAGTACTTACCAGTTGAAAACTGTGAGGTAACTGGTGAAGGGAGAGAAACAGAGTGAAATGACTATTAATAGAAGTGAAATACAAAACTCCCATCCCAACAGCCTGCCAGGATTCACTTCCCCGCTGAGTCACAGCCAAACAGTACTAACACACACACACGTCATGGTCACGGATTTACACTTTTGTTCAAACTATGTATTTTATTATAGAAGCTTGTTTCCGCAATGGAATAAATTCATGTAAAAGATAACTGCACATTTTTATCTCACAAGTCTCTCTCAATTTCAAGTTCATATCATGCAGTTCTGAGAAAAATTACCTCTTTTGAAAAAAAAATTCCAATATTATGTTATCTGAGCCACACAAGTTATCTAAGTTGATCTGACAAAAGAAAAAATGTTGTGATAAACCATGAGAATATTTTTTTTACGGTGTTAAGTTATTATTTTTTACATGCAATAATTGTGAGTGACACTAACTTACCACCACTATATTAAAGGTGGCATAAGAAACCAATAATTATATATATTTTTAATTGTTATAAAAAAATATTCTGTTAAGCTCAATCGACAGCATTTGTGGTGTAATATTAATATTACCACATAAAATAAGATAGGAAAATATAGAAGGAAAAATCTAAGTTGTGGAGAATTGCTTATAATTTAATTAAATGGAGCCAATTTTTGGAAGCTTTAAAAGCGAAAATGTGAAACTTACAATTGCTTAGTATAGCACTTGCATTAATTATTCTGTCAATTTATGTCATTTTAGGTTTTTAGCATTACATTATCTTGGCAACAAAGATGTAAAATTGGATATACCTTTACACAGAAAAGGTTAGTAAGCAATTTGTTCACATCAAAATCATGTTAGTACCAAGCGGCAACCTCCCGCAGTTTCTCTTGAAGCCAATACGGAAGTGACATATACTGCAATTCATCGACTGGCCACTAGGGACAGGATCCAAAAGGGAGCGGAATCTCATTGAGCCCCATGCTAAAATGCCCAACTTTACAGCAGAAAAAAACATGTTTACAGCCTGGTACAAATTGTGGTTTTGGTCTATATCTAATTTTGCCCTTCATGACAACTGTGAGGGGGGTGAATTTTTTTAATAACTCATTCATTTACATTATATAAAGCCTTAAAGTTCTGCATAATTAAGGGCGTGGCCACTTTGAGTGACAGGTGGATAGCCGTTTGCCTGCTGTCTGTTAGTCATCACGTCCATAGATATACATAATAAAGGCTAGATGTCTTATGGCGGAGTCTCTAACGCCATCACCGGCGGCCATCTTGTCACAGGCAAGCTTTCTGGCGGGCTCTGTGGTACCTGATGTACAAGGTGAGTGATCTGCACAAACACAAATACTCTTATCTCGCTGAAATCTTGACGAATTTACAAATGGTTTGGTTTCTTACAAACGTTATTAACGCGTCTATAATTCTGGATGCTTGAACAAATTATGAATAATTATTCATAAGTATGCAGTGTCATAACTACATCTCTGACGTTTATAACAAACCAAACAGTTTGAAAATCGGTAGAAAATTTAGCAAGTTATGGTTATTTAAAAAGTATATGCACCATTAAAACACAATGTTAAGAGTGAGCAAGCTAACTGTGACAAGATGGCCACCAGGTGCAGACGTCAACCTCCATTGGCCAGCAGCGCGGACGACATCTAGCCTTTATGTATATCTATGATCACGTCACCTCAGCTCCAGCCACGTCCCGCCTCTTTGTCCATTTTCAGTTATACGACAGTGATGCGTGGTGACGCCAAGATGGCAACAACCGACTTTACGCTTCAAAACTGCTCTTCAGAATCCTATGGGTGACGTCACGGACACTACGTCTATATTTTTTTACAGTCTATCGTTAGTACGCATACTATTTACGTCTTGTAGCTATACTATTGAAAATGTTGGCTCCATTTACTTCCATTGTCAGCAGGGCTGCCAAAATTCTCAATATAATATTGAACCGTTCTGGTACGGCATTCACGGTTCAATACGCGCTTGTGAATTGCGTTTTTTTTCGGTTTCACATTTAATTAATTATTTTTCTACAAATTCTATCATTTGCCTCTATCCCAATATACTGAACAACGCGACATACATTCACATCACACGTTAGTGGTAGAGTTATACTCACGGAACACTATAGTTATTCACAATCACGAAAGTTCATTATTTGTATGCGTTTTAAAGCCTTGCCGGTTTCATTCGCGTGCGCGGTTTTAACATGCGCTTTTCAGAGCGCGCGCACTAAAAGCCTGTCAAACACGTGATTACAGGACTAAATAGTTATCTTACTGCGCTAATACTGTCATATACACACAAGGTTAACATAAACACAGTCGGTTATGTCTAAAGTGAAAGTAAAATCGCAATCTTGTCTGTATATTAGATGCACGCAGGTCTTAAATTGACAACAGGGCAGTAGTGAACACGAGATCCTTAAAGGGACAGTTCACCTATAAAATGATGTCATTATTTACTCACTCTAATATTGTTCCAAACCTGTATTCATTTTTCGATGACAAAATTTTCATTTTTGAGTGAAATATCCCTTTAATGTTGATACAACAACAAAAGACAAAGAGAAAATCACTCACTGCTCTTGACTGAAAAACTAATACAGTAGCTAAGAATCAATGTATATTTTATAGTGAAGTCTATGTAGTGTTTTATTTTTACATTCATTCATTCAATTTCATACTTAAATGCTGCTGTACAGCTCTGAGCTGCCAGTGTAAATCTTTATATATATTTATTTTATATTATACAATACACTAGGAATGTGTACAAGGGTTTTTTTAAAGTAAAGTTTTAAGTTTAAGTAAGGTTTTTCAATTCTTTTAAGTAAAATAAAGAAAGAGTATTGCAATAAAAAATAGTCTTTTTTCTCTTTAGCCTCTTGCTGTTCCTGTCGCCTAAGAATAGAATAACAAAAAATTTCGAACCGAAAACCGTGGTTAAAAACCGAGGTATGTATTGAACAGTGGACTAACTGTATTGTTGCATCCCTAATTGTCAGTGACTTGTTAAGAAACAAGTCAAAATTAAGTTATGTGGTAACCAACATTACTAAAAAGGAATTTATGTGGTAACCAACATTACTAAAATGTTGCGAGGGTGTTGCTAAATGGTTATTAAGATGCTCTAAGTGGTTTGTATGTGGTTGTTAAGGCGTTGCTAAGTGGTGTTCTGAGTCAAATAGCCCTTCTCCAAGTCTCTATGATATACATTTTTTCATGTTTTTACATCAATCATATGAAAAAGTGAAAACCAGATGATTGTAGATAAAAAAACATACAAAAATGTAATGTGTAAACAGAAAAAAAAACGAACACAAATTAATTCTCGTACATTGTTATGCTTAAAGTTGGAAGCAGCTAACAATATACATTCATATTTAGTTATTTTTCTTTAGCTTCTCAACTCCCTTTCTTGTTTGGTAAGTGCGTCTGCATGACTGCCAAGTACTTCCTGTCGTTTGACTGACAGCTCAAACCGCACTTCCTGTATCATTGAAGGACTGTAACGAGATAGCAAGTTGCTGCTGTTACCTGCTTCTGCTACCAGGATAGACCGAAGAGAGATAAACAACAGCAGACAGATAGAAAGAACACAGCAGGACACAGACACTTTAATGTCATAACTTTATAGTAGGCCTTTATTGGCTCCATGAGCGTGATATTTCATCAAACGGTGTGTGGGGTCAATACTGACTCTATAGAGTCGGCACAGTTGAACTATCCCAGCTTGAGAAAGCTGCAGGGGTGGAAGAAGTGTGGGATCAAACAACAAACCCCTCTATTGAACTCACACACTGGACTGGACTGAACTATAAATACATTTGAGCTTTTGCAAGCCTCTCGGAAGGTTAAACTCATAAGGCTTGCTAAAATAATATTCCAGATTCAACACTTAAGCTCTATGACAGACTCTGTGGTTCATTGACCACAGAAAACATCATCTCATCTCTCAGTTTGTAAAAATAAAAAACATTACATTGATTCACTTACATTGGAAATCTATGGGGCAAGTAAACCTGGAGCGTTTATAAGCCGAAATGTGAAGGTTGTACTTTCTTAAAGCAATTATTTTCATTCTTCTGTATAAAAATCTTCTTTGAGCTGTAGTTGTATAATTTGTCTTTTTGAGATGGGATCAAGGTTATTATCCTTCATTTAAAAAAAATGTAAATGTTTCCTTGGCAATAAACTGAAATATGTTTAAGTTGATGAGTAAATGGAAATAAATGCAGTATAAAATAAAACTGAAATAAAAATTAAATAAAACCTAAATTAAATAATAATAAAATATAAAAATGACAAAAGCACATTATGAAATTACAAAAAATTTCAACTAAATTTAAGATAATATAATATAATAAAAATAAAAGCTATTTTAGCATTCCGGCCGCCCGCTTCCCACGCTGGAGAACCCGGTTCGAATCCCACTTGGAGCAGGTCGAATAGGACCGGTTATATTTGGTGCCGCGACCCGGATGAGAGTGAGGTTTAGAGGGGTGAGTGTATTGTAGGCCAGTAAGAGCTGTGCGTGTAAACCTAACTCCCCTGCCCTCAAGAGGCGCGTTAGCAACCAACGCTAACAGCTGCGGTCTTTAGTGTCCTGCCTCCCACGCCAGAGATCCTGATTCGAATCCCGCTCAGAGTGGGTCGAGTAGGACCGGTTACATAAACAATACTTTGAAGATCCCATTCTGATATCCTCTTGCATGTCTTTTTAGTATATTTAATTTTTTTTAGACCTTTTTGTTTTTAGTGTTGTTTAATGTATAACTGTTCTTGCAAGGATACCAGACTTACTCATTTATTACGAATTAGGACTGCACAGCGATATCAAGACGGTGTGTGCATCCGCGATGGTCACATCGCAGAATGTGCAATGTCAAATATTGGTATCGTAGTTGATAAGTATGGACCAGACACCACAGTTCATAACGCACGTGATTTTCTGATTAATTGCAAAAGTTTAAAAATCATAGAGCAAATGTTTATCATTAGCATGTGCGAAAGTTTATCACGGTTTAAAACAATCAAACATTCACACACAGACAGCACGCGAAACCAAATTCCGCCCTCTTTCCACATCTATTTGTGCTTGAAAGGACACACACACCCAAAATTATGTCAAAATGCCCGTCTCGGCAAGTATTCTCGTAAACACAGTCGCTTATGGCTTACGTGAATGTAAACAATTGAGAATGAAAACCGATGTGTATCATTATATTGGATCCGTGCATTTGGTCTTAAAGTGACAGCAGCCTAATATTTTTGCTGCTGTCGTTGTCAACAAAAAACAAAGAGACATTTTTTTTTTGTAGCTGTAACAAAGATTAATTATATTTAATTTATACAGTGAAGACTATGCAGTTATTTTGCATTTGATTATTCAATTACCTGAAAAAACATAAAGCACTGTTTATTTCATTCGTATCTTTGTTCTATTGTATTGATCGATGCTTGCAATTTGTTTTAGTTTCTATGCAGATTCACTCCCCTAAAACAACCCAAATCATTCTAGAATGATTCATTCTTTCCAAATAGAGTTATTTAAGTCACCTGGTGAAATTGTTTCCATATCGCAATATATATAGCACAAAAACGAAATATCGAAATGTCGGTTTTTTCCAATAACAAAATATAAAATCGGAGGAAGTATCATTTGTTTAGGTATTTAATTTAGTATAGCTACCACCTTATTTTATATATACGCTACTACCATTCAAAAGTTTGGGGTCAATACTTTTAATCAATATTCAAATTAATTTTATTCATATTAAATTGATAAAAAGTGTCAGTAAAGACATTTAAGATAATGTTTCAATTTCAAATAAATGTTTTTTGGGGTCAAATAAATGCAGCCTCAAATAAATACAGCTTAAGAGATTTTAACCGTAGTTCAAAATATTGTGGTCACTCTAAAATTTGGGTCATATATGGACATTTTTACATTAAATTTTTAATCCAACAGTTGGGTTTGTCTATATTTGCCCCAAAATTGGGTTAAAACAACCCAGCATTTTTAGAGTGTATATACTGTAAAAAAAAAAAAAACTTTCAGTGTCCAAATTTGCGCACTTGTTTTCATTCATTCAGTGGACTATAGTGGAGTAATGTAGGCAATAGTATAGGGGGCGTTTTCGGATACAGCCTGGGTGTTTCAGGAAAGGGAGAACCTGGACTGTTAACCACATCTAATGTTTGACATAATGTGAGTCCAGTTTTAACAGCTATGTAAATTCAAAAACAGTGCATTTCTATCTGAGAGGTAAAGAGACACCTGCATTTGTTGTAATCAACACTTTAACAGTATATGGAGTGCACGAAAAAGCAGATATTCTCATACAACACCATTGTTCCATATTATTCTAAGATAAAGAGCATATAAATCATATGTATGCCTTACAACTTACGACTCAACTTACGACTACATTTTAGGGTTAAAAAGACAAAGTAAAGACGAAAAACTGAAAAACAACACATTCACTATATTTTTCCACAGCCTTTTCATTCAAAGCAATATTGCTTATAGCTGCTGTTATTCATGCTGGCATTGACTTATTCTTGCACATGGTTGTATATTGCAGTATTTTTAACCCCACAAGGCTGTTGAAATAACATGACACCCTCCACAAGCTGTTATCGTATTTGAGGTTACCATTATCAACCTTTGTAACAAAGTCAACGATAACAATAACCATTGAGCAGTACAACTTTCATCCACATTTTCTATGGAAGTCTTTGATTAGCATCGATCATAATGGGAAATATCATGAAAAACTTTTCCCTTTTTGATTTTAGAGCTTTATAAACAGTTGAAGTGACCCATTTTAAATAAAATCATGTAACCCTGACATCGTTTGTGCTCTTGGTTAAAGTGTGGTTGGAAATTGCAGTCTGATTGTGAGTAAGATGTTCCAGTGCCCGACATTTGCAGTTCCTCTAATTCACACATACTGTGTCATACCACAGAAGGTAGGTACTTAGTATGTTTCATATCTGTCTTGTTACTTGATTGATTGATTTTTCTAGAGCAGCCTAGTGTATTTTTTATTATGGATGGTGGAGCACTACACACATTATGGTGTGTTCGTTGAGTGTAAAATATACAGTACAATACTTTAAATATATATTATAGGCATCCACTTTGTGTAAACTAGCCTAAATCATGCCTTTTTTAAATGCGCATAATCCTTCAGAAAATGTGATTCTTTGACAATAATACAGTAGTTTCCGAGCAATTACTGGCAAATAAAGAGTCAAGTGAAATTTACTTCAAATCTCAGTTTAGATACTTTTTCTTATAGAGATCTCAAGGCCTCAAACTGAGCTCAGATTTGCCAAAATACCAATCTATCAAAAGAAATCTCGATATGAACTCAACATTTCTCATCAAAATTCCTCTATAGTTGTGTAAGTAAACAATTGGTCGAATATTAGGAGAAAACAATTTAAAGTGAACTGTAGTGTAACTTAATTCTGAGATTTGAAAGAGAAAGATTTGAGCAACAACATCTCTTGAAACCTATAAATGGCTTCATTGACCTCTGTGGGTAGAATTTACATCTTGGTAGGAAAGGCTAAAGCCACAACAATTCAGAATGTCAACAACTGACTTAGAATAGAGCAAAATAGCAAAAAGTGCTCAAATAAGGGATAAACAAGCCCTCAATCCTTCTATAGAATGAAAATCCAGGCTTATGCTTTGCTTTGCTTTTGAACTGCAACAAAAGCTCGTGATCCACAGCTTTTACTACACTTGTGTGGGCAATGTTAGAGAAAACTGTGAGAAATCATGTTTTCTTCTTCTAACTGAGAAAGAAATCTTCTTGATGCATCCCACACATGGTGTTTTAAAAGATCACATCACATTATGTTTTCAGAAGACCAAGTTCTCGAACGCAAAGTTAACTTCTACTCTTCTGTTTTGTGGTTTCCTGCAACTGCCACACGAACTGCTGAAGCAAAACCAATGGGAAAAGGCTGCATAATATAGCCTATGTGATGGTGCTTTTAACATATTATTAGTGAATTTTTAGACAACAGTTAACTTGCTTATAGTCAGCAGTTGGTACATCAGCAGTCACTGACAGCCAGTGTGTTTCTCCTCTATTATTATCCTTGAAGCAGTTCTGTTTATAGGCTACGTGTCGGTTAGTTAATTATTTAACCTAAGCTTAAAATCAATCAGAAGGCTCATAGGCTATATAAAGTAAAGAGAATAAAAACAGCACTTACCCAGAACAGTTTTAAAGCAGCGCAGCGTTTCAATGCAGTACTCTGAAAGTATACGCCTGCTTATGGAACTTCTGTAGACCGTCAGGTTCAGGTTGCGCGCGCACGTCAAGCGCGCGTTTCACACCTCTCATCATCACACACTAAAGGAAGCAGAAAGCAAGTGCTCTGCGGTTTGCACAATTGCAGTTAACTACCTGAAAAAAAATATAGGTCAGCGTCTTTTAATGGAATGTGGAATGAAAAGCTCAAGTTCGTATTGTTCATTTTTCTGCGTATTTTTTATGGACAGACGTAGCCTAAATATTGCATACAATGTGTTTTTGTTGCCTGCTTTTATTTTATTATTATTATTTATTATTATTATTATTATTATTATTATTATTATTATTATTATTATTATTATTATTATTATTATTATTATTGCTATTATTAAGAAGCAGGGGAGTGCTGTCGAATGCTACAATGTTACACTTGCCTGTCATATTTCAGCAAACAAAGTCTTGATTTTTAGACTCTTTCCTTTTCCCAATGAAGTAGCTAGTCAAACGGTTTAAAACCGTATTGAAATGGTTTCGCGATTCAGTCTGAATGATTTGAACTGCTCCCTCACAAAGGGAATCGTTTAGATATGAAGTTATTTATAGCCACTCGTAGTCTATAGGACTTTACCAAAGTTATTTTAAATGATACAGTCATATAGCATATGTTATGGACACAACAATTGTTCTGTTTCGGAGATGTTTTTTTTAAATTAAAATAACATGTATTAGATTAAATTAGCCTACAGCTGACTATTTATCATATTTCATTTTTATTTTTAAAGGCTAGACTAGCTTGCCCAAAACATTGTTTCTTTTGGGGTTTATCCGGCACAAAACATTACAGAGTGACAGAAATTCCTGGATACGTAAATTCACTTTTGACTGCTGATTGGAAACGGTGGAGCGTTTTTTGAATCGGTTTCTTTGAAACCAAACGATTAAATGAATCATACATCCCAAACTGTAGCAGGTGACTGTTCTGCCAGCCGGTGGCGCTAAATCACAAAAATACGCCGAAGAGCTTTTCTGAGGATATCATTTTATAATTTATACCCATGATGTGTCTTTCTAAAAGTGTTTAATGATCGAAAAAAAT